>JAJOZX010004412.1:0-375000 GCA_023014485.1 Bathynomus jamesi
CGAAATATAAGCAATTTTAACTGTTGCGTCTTTTTTTGAATGACCCTGTATATAAAATATATATATATATATATATATATATATATATATATACATCCCTGGAACTTTACTCAGTTGAAAGAAGGCGCGAGCGTACACAATAATATACTCATGGAAAATACTTGAGGGCTCTGTCCCTAACCTCAGAAATGAAATAGAAACAAACTGGAATGAGAGAAGAGGCAGATTTTGTACGGTCCCAGCTGCGGTGGGACAAGGAGCCATGAAAACGAAGCTGGAAAATACCCTCAGAATACGGGGCCCAAAGCTTTTCAATGTCCTTCCAAAACAAGTGAGGAATCTCCAGTACACCGACCTGAATAACTTCAAGAACCAGCTGGACAGACTCTTGTGCAGAGTCCCTGACCAGCCATGCGTGGTTGGCTACGAGGGCAGGAGGAGATCAGAGAGCAATTCCCTCCTTCACCAAGTCCCGCAAATGAGGCGGGATGCTGCAGAGGGATCGACCTGCCTGACCAGCCATGCGTGGTTGGCTACGAGGGCAGGAGGAGATCAGAGAGCAATTCCCTCCTTCACCAAGTCCCGCAAATGAGGCGGGATGCTGCAGAGGGATCGACCGCAGGTCGATCCTGAAACTTCGTTCAAATTCAACAAAAGTAAGCAAGAGTAAATTATATATATATATATATATATAATATATATATATATATATATATATAACTTATATATATATATATAATGCTTGCAGTACTCCATATAAATATTGGATAAGAGGGGCGACAAGGGGTTGCCCATGGCTATTCCAAAAACCTGATGATAATACTCAGCAGATTAATTTTAAAGAAACATATTGAAGTCATCAAACAAAATGAGTGGTCCGCCTTCAAAAATTTACGCATTGCCAAACGTATTTTTGTGACCGTTATTCCCCAACCTTGGATCCAACCTTTGTTTGATGAAATTTACAACGAGTTGCGTCGGAGAACTTCACTTCGTAACATTTTGGATCGCAAAATTAAGTCTCATTCGAAATAGTCAGTGGAGTAAAAAAGCAAGCTCAAAATGTGTTTTGAGCCTTTCTTCGAAAAACATCAGTGACGATGCAAAAAGTGCCCTTGGATTTGGTATGTCCTTTTTTATTGTTAAAAAACCTTCTGCTTTACAAATTTGTTATAGGCTTGCTTGTTTTGAAAAACATTGTAACCTTCCTCAGTCTTTGGTTAACATAGTTAAAGGCCTTGTGTATAGTGCTGCGAATAGTACTTACGAAGGTAACTTTCCTAAACGTTTTCGCAGTAGCCTCTCACAATTAAAAAAAGATGGTGAGCTCCATATTACTAAAGCAAACAAGGCTAACACCATAGTTTTTATGGACAAAGTGGACTACATTAGAAAGATGAACGAGCTGCTCCAGGACCCCGCCACATACAGAAAACTTAGAAGAACCCGCAGGATGACGTCATCAAATCATTCAATAGTGGCTTGAAACGCATTCTCAAAGATCATAAGGAACTTAATTCCGCTTTTCATGTCCACTTCACCTTCTCTTCCCTACCTTTACGGTCTTATTAAAACCCACAAACCTGGCAACCCTATGCGCCCTATTATTAGCTCGGTGGGCTCTATTACCTATAAACTCTCCAAATGGCTTGTCAAAGTCTTGCCCCCATTCTCGGAACTATCTCTGATTCACATGTGAAAAATTCCATGGATCTTACTGAAAAATTGAATAATGTATGCACTGAAACCAATGATAGATCGATCAGTTTTGACGTTTGTTCATTGTTTACAAAAGTGCCGATTGACGATATGCTTGACTTTCCCCCCCGCGAATTACATAAGTATGACCTGCCACTACCTGCACACATCGTTTTGGAACTTAAGCTTTGCATCAAAGACCTTAAATTCACTTTCAATAGCGAGTATTATCAACAGGTTTTTGGGATGGCCATGGGCAACCCCTTGTCGCCCCTCCATTCCAATATTTATATGGAGTTTTTCGAAATTACTTACAGTCCGAGAATCCTAGGGGTTGGCATCCCATGGTTGCGGTACGTCGACGATATTTTGTGTATCTGGCCCATGAATCGTGACCTGGATGACTTCCTCCTTCAGTTAAATGATCAAGTCCCCTCCATTAAGTTTACTTTAGAAGTGGAAGAAGACAACTCAATCCCGTTATTGGATGTGCGTGTACATAGGAAAAGCCCAGGTTTTAAGTTTAGTATCTATCGGAAAAAAACAAGCAATTTGTCCTACGTACACTTTTACTCTGGACATGACACCCCCATTAAGAAGAACATATTTTCTTCAATGTTTCTCAGTGCTCTTAGGATCGCCAGTCCGGAATACATCGATGCCGAATTGGAAAAAATCAACGGTATTGGAAGAGATCTATGTTATTCACCTGCGTTTATGGAATCTTGTCTTAACAAGACAAAACGAACCTTCTATCGTGTGAATAATAACACTCGCACTTTGTCAAAGAATATTTTAGTACTTCCATTTTTCCCAGGCTTTTTAGGCATTGCTAATTTACTTAAACTTTTGGATATTAATGTAGTATTTTCATATAACAATATTGTGAAAAATATAGTAAAAAGTAGCCCTACCAATAATTCAGGCATTATCTATAAAATTGGTTGTAAACAATGTGATTCCTTTTACATTGGTCAGACGGGAAAGGATTTGCACACGCGTGTAAAACAGCATCAATATTCCGTTAGAACGGGATAGTCGTCCAGTGCCCTTTTTGTCCATTTGTCAGAGTTATCCCATTGTATTGATTGGAATAATGCTTCAGTTTTGTTTCACTCTAGCAACATTGTTAATAGAAATATTCTTGAGTCTGCTATTATCCAACTTACAAATAACTTTAACATAAGCAAAGGTCTTTTTCAACTGGATCCCATTGTTTTGAATTCGTTCAGAATGGATTTAGACGAGAAGAGCAGAGTGCTAAAACTTTGGTAATTTTCCCTTGTAAATTTGTATGCTCCTCTTACAATTTTTATTTTTCAATTTATTTTTATTTTTTTTTTTTTTTTGTGACCTATATACCATTCAGGCATTATCTATAAAATTGGTTGTAAACAATCCATTTGATCTTGTGTTGAATTCGGGCAAAGTGCTAAAATTGGTAGTTTTCCTTACAAATTTGTATGCTCCTCCCACAATTTTTATTTATATTTATTATATATATATATATATTTTTTTTTTTTGTAACCTATATATAGTCTTGAGGTCTTTATTAGACGAAAGCGCTTGAGCACCACTCTGTGTTTCCTTTCCTACGTGGTTTTATTCATCATAAATATTTTTCACGTGTTACGTGAAATAATTTTCATATATATATATATATATATATATATATATATATATATATATATATATATATACATATATATGATAATGTTTGTTGTTCATGATGATTGTTATCACGTTACTATACGAATGGATTAAAATATAATAGTTTCCCCTTAGATTAGATATATGAAATTAAAATTAATTTATTTAATAGTTTTTGGATCTA
This sequence comes from Bathynomus jamesi, assembly GCA_023014485.1. NCBI lineage: Eukaryota > Metazoa > Arthropoda > Malacostraca > Isopoda > Cirolanidae > Bathynomus > Bathynomus jamesi. The sequence continues at coordinate 3,533 of JAJOZX010004412.1, forward strand.
TTTCGTAATACAAATATTAGAACAATGCAAAATTTGTTTATGAGTTGATTGTATTTATTTTAATTTTATTTTGTGTGGTATCGTTATTAATATATTAAGCCGAAACGATGAGATCATGGACGGCGTAAAAGAAATCTTTGGTATTTGTTTTACACTACAGTTCTTATATTTGAAATATATACGTTAGTTACATTTATTAGTATATACACACACACACACATCAGCAGAAGGCTGGTGTTTCAGAAATGGATCTTCTGCACGAACGCTTCCAGCGTTTGTTTGCTTGGTTTTGCATGTTTGTTTTTGTTTGTCTCATGAAAGATCCCCTCCCACAGGAGGATTTTTTCTCGTGAAGGAAGGCGAGGATGAATCCTTTTCTTTATTTCCCCCCATGAGGAAGGGGGCCCCGCAAGGGGCAGCTGCCTTTCATTAAGGACGGTGAGACCCCATAAATGGGTTAAAAACTCAACCCTTAAGTGCGCGCGTCCCATTTTGAGACATAACTGTGCGCGTGCGGTACTGAGTACCGGTATAGCGTTTTATTAATTTATCAGGTGAATAAAAGGAAATGAAGCAAACATATGATTATTTTCGTACAAAAGAATTAATGTAAATATATATTCATACATTATAAGAATGAAATCATCGAAATAAGTGATCATCAAATTTATATATAAAAAAAATTAAAAGAAAGTAGTAATGATGTATATCTATTATATATACATTATTATATAATGCATATATATTATATATAATATATATACATTATATAATAATGTATATATATTATATAATAATGTATATAGATGCGAGTCAATTTTGAGACTCGCATGTTTCGTACGTACGTATATATATATAAGTAAATAAAGATAATACTTTTGCTAATTTTAGTATGATAGATCATCAGCCATAAATAGGCCTAGTTAGTGCATTATACACAATTTAAACAGCAAGAAAATAAATGATGCAAGTACTGAATATAATAGTCCTTTTACGCCTTTATTTCACTTTTATATCACAAAAGTATGCGTCTCTTTCACTTACACAACTGCGCGCGCCCAGCACGGTATGCCGAAAGAACGTGGTGGTCTTCAAAAATGGTTCCGAAAACTGTTATAGAAGAGGTCAAACGAACAACGACCATCCTTATCAACAGCTGATGTCGTACTGATAGGGTAATGACTCATTGGAAGCATTTCGACTCATTCTCAAAGAGGAAGGGGGCCCCGCAAGGGGCAGCTGCCCTTCATTAAGGACGGTGAGACCCCATAAATGGGTTAGGAACTTAAGGAAGGGGGCCCCTTATAACGGAGGCGAATCCCTCCAGGGGCAGGATTTCAAAGCACCCCAAATTCCTCTGGCCTTTTGCCATCATACTACTGGCCTCCACATCAGATATGCCTTCAAAACGTCCAATATTCGAGTCGTACAGCCATGAGGACACAATATCGTTACTAACACCAACCCCTTCGTCACCAATCCCATACGTATCAGAGAACGTAAATGGTCCCGCGTCACCACAACCTTCAACATCTTCCGCAGCACTCCAAGACCCTTCTTCTGTCCCATCTACATCCCACACAGAAGCATCAACAACTCGTCCTTCAGACCGGGGTGTATCAATCTAAATGTTACACAGTGTGAGTAACACCCCCGTACTGCTTAGGACCAGAACAGGTACAACGTTATGGTTAATCCATGGATCGCTTAAGCTGACGGTTTCGAACAAGGTCTTCGCCATGTAGTTCGTCGCATACGCCCTTGAACGCAATGAGGGACAGAAGGCACGGGTGAGGTTGACACTTGGTTTTGAGCCTAATGATCAGGATGGCGATCTGTTTTGGGTAGTTATACCCTACAGGCGCCTGATGATGGAGGATATGGAATATATCTTCACATATTGCGAAATCGATGCAAAGTAGGTCAAATTTCAACCTGTAGAATTTCATGATTGATAATGACCACGTCTTCTGTGTTGAGGGCCATGATACGTCACCATACACCTTAAACTTTAACACCGATAGAATTTACAGAAAACACAAACATTGGTCGTAGTTTCGGTTTTATGGCTGAGATTTTAGTGCATATGATTGGCTGGTTTGGATGAACATAGTAGAACAACGTATGCTTTTAAGAGTCGTGTGATAGATCGTACAAGGCCTTTGCTTATTTTAGGTTTGGAAGGAGAAACCTACCTTCCTATTAGACATATTGGAGAGCTTTACGCTACTTACGATAAAAGTAGTAAGTATGGTAGGCGTCACGATTTGTGTAATGACTTTGTGTAAGCATTGTAAGGATTGACATGTGGTATGCGCTCAGTGTAAAAGACCTAGTTGCGTAAGCTGTGTGGTAGAAGCCGAGAAAAGAGATTGTAACGACTGTAAATGTATGTTTTTTCAATAACGAATGTTTTAATACCCATAAAATTAATTGTACGTGCAGAAATATGAAGATTTGCGAATGTGGAATGTTTCATACGATGAATGATTGGGGCATTTCAAGCATGATTACGATGAAATTCATTGCCCTATGTGTCAAAGGGATTATAAGCCGGATGGGGTGAAGCATGTTTGTTTAATGAAAGATGCCAAGCCTAAAAATAAATCGTGTATTACTGTATACTATGACATAGAGACCTACACTAAACCTGAGAAGAAAGAAGTATCCCTCATTTACTTGTGAGCTAAACCTCCTGCGACGAGTGTTCAAATACTGAGTGTGATGAAATATGGTAAATACACCAGTGTTTTTAAAACGAGGATGACAGAGTCACCCGCGAAGTTGTGTGGATTATATAGTCAAGCTAGCCGATCAGTTTAAAAAAATTGCTATATGTTCTAACGCATAACGCAGCAAAGTTCGATACACAGTTTCTTTATAAGGAACGGGCAACCCCTTGAAAAGAGGTAATAAGCTCATACAAATACAGATAAGGGATAATGTTCAGTTCAAAGACATATTGTTGTTCACGCCTTGTAAGTTAGCTAAGCTACCCAAGGTGCTGGGGGTGGATGCCGAGGTTTTAAGAGGGCATTTCCCTTGCACTTTCTTCATTCGCGACACTTTAAACTACACCGGACTACACCCACTAAACATTATTTTAACTACAACAGTATGAGTGTGAGTGAACGAGCAGCCTTTGACTGTTATTACAATAGTTTCAGTGAAGATAATCCGTACAATATAGCAAATAAGTGTGACCATTATTGTGTGAATGGTGTACGTTTGCTTAGAGTTTACTTCCAAACTTTTAGAAATACGTACATAACCCGATTCAACTGCGATCCCTTACAGGCTGCAACCACGATTGCATCCCTTTGCTTCACTGTATTCAAGAACAGTTTCATGCCAAAGGACACACTTGCTATCATTCCACGAAACAATCCGCACAGTTACGGATATAAAGCTCTTTACTGGCTCACACACTTGCAGCAACAGACAGGTGTACACTTAAAACACGCTCGCAACACGGGGGAAGTGGCCATCAAGATCAACGGCTGTGCTTTCTGGGCCGACGGGTTGAGTGAGAACCCCCGCACCAGTGAGAAGACGGTGTACTCCTTCTACGGATGTCTTTGGCACGGATGCCCACATCCTGAGCGTGATATCACAGGTAACTTCTTCTGCAGATCATTCGCTGATAGTCTAGCATGGACCCGCACTCGAGATCAGCTTATAAGTTTTCAGTTTACTTACAAGATATTGTGGGAACACGAGTATGGTGATTGGATGAAGACCAACGAGCAATACCATGACGAAATAAGGATTATCAAACGTTCAGTGGTAGTGGACTCTCAAATGTGGCGAGAGTTTGTTTAGAGGGAGAACAAACCCTTTCAAACTATACCTTCCACCTAAGGAGGGTGTAAAGATTCACTACTTTCACTTCTGCTCGTTATACCCCTACTTGATGAAGAATATAACCCATGTCCCGTAGGTGCCCCTGAAAAGCTCGTGGAACCTGCCATACCAACCATGTCAGACAATTTAGACGAGAACTATTTTGTCTATCCTTCGTTGATGTACTCCCCCTCGTGATTTATCGATGCTCATTTTACCCGTTGTTATGGATCACAAGCTTATGTTTCCCCTGAGCATGAAATGTGCAGAGGAGAACAGTAGAGAGTGTAATCACACAATCCAGCAGAGGAAGATCTGCGGCGTTTGTACAAGTCTTGGATCTACCCATTCGTCACGGTTGCAGAATATTGAAGATTTATGAGGTGTGGAGGTTCCAGAAACTCGATAACGTCTTCACTCCTTATATCAACACTTTCCTGAAACAAAGTTGAAGCGTCAGGGTATCCATGAGGTGTTGTAAGACCGAGGGCAAAAACACAGCCTATATTTAGCGTTACCGTGTCCGTGAGGGAATAAAACTTGAACGGGAGCATATTGCGCGAAACCCTGGCAAGCACTTTCGTACAAATCTTTGTCTAAACCATCTTGAGGAAGTTTGCACAGAACGACGACAAAGAGGTTTTAGAAATTGTGCACGTAGGTAATACGTATATAATACTTTACAATGGAACCGATTGGATACAGACACATGACGCGTCACAAACATCCCTGTGGGTAGTTTTACGACTGCTTACAGACGCATCAAGCTTTGGGGGCTAATGCATTATCCTGGTCGTCGGGTCCTATACCCGACACCGATAGTGTGAAGTTTACGGCGAAGGAAACTGAATATATGCCTCCTATAGGTGAGTTACTCGGTGAACTCACTGACGAGATCAAGGACGAGTATGGGAACAATGCGTACGCGGACTCATTTGTTTCAGCCGGGCCAGAAACGTTTGGAATACGAGTGAGGGTCAGTGGTGAATTCAAATGCATCGTGAAGGTGAAGAGGATTACATTAAACCTAGCAAACCGTCAAATCATCAACTTCGCATCAATCAAAGACCTGTTGTGCTTGGAGGATCCTGAAGATGGTGATGATGCCATGCTGCCTCCTCTGGTTGTGAGAGCGTATAACTTTCGCGCTCAGAAACTAGGGAGCGCGCACAGTGCCACAAATGGGTTAAAAAACGGCCAAAATTATTTTTTTCAATTGTACTTAGTTTTATGTAGTTGAAATGTTTAATTATGATTTATTTTAATAAAAAATTATGTTTAGTACCTTTTGTATATATGTAATGGTGACATATTGAGTGATTTTTCTATAAATAATAATAATATTCCAAATCAATAGGTTATGACCTACTGTAGTTTCTTAAGTTTCTCAAATTACTAAAAATATACTAAACAGATAATTGTTAATTAGGCCTATGTTTTGCAGATTTTGTCAAATGACATACTAAAATAAGTATGGTTTCATTTTAATCACTATACACATCTATTGTTTAAAACATTATTTGATAACCTGCCACTATATCAGAAGGGGTAAATAAAAAACATCGTAATACCTCTTAAAGTTTATGAAATTAATTCCCCCAAAATAAGTGTGACAACTGATATGAAAAAAAGTGTAAATAGTGTAAACAAAATTACAAAAACTTCATATTTAGAACATATCTTCCTCATCAGAACTAATATTTAAATTCTCTAATATTTCACTCTCTTTTAAAAGTGAACGTGCCTCTTCTGACATCTCTCTCAATTTGGGGTTTCTATTCTTTTTTCGAACTGTACTAATGACTGGATCGCTTGATACTAAAAGATAATGAATTTGATCTTGCATAGTATTCAGTCGAGATGTTTTTCTGGAATGATGGAGACGAACATTTCTTATTACTTTATGTAGACATTCTTGGCATTCTTCTGAATAAGAACCAATTGGATATACAGGGTGGGCCGTAAGTTTCCATACATAAGAAAAATTAAACGTTTGTTTTTATGTTTCAGATACCCTAAGAATATACGTTTGACGAAAGAGCAACGAATTGAAATCATACTGATGGCTGGGTCGGGAAGCAGTCGCATGGTTGCAATGAACTTTAACAGACAACATGGAACGAACATCACACACGACACTGTGGCAAAACTTATTAACAAGTTTCAGAAAAGTGGAAATGTTGCAGATCAACCGCGAAGTGGTCCAAGACGTACAGCCACCGATGAAGACACAACAGCTACGATACTTACAGCGCTTACACGGAGTCCCAGAAAAAGTACACGACGGTTGTCTGCAGAAAGTGGTGTCAGCAGATCGAGTATCAGGCGCATTTTGAAAGCAAACAAATGGCATCCATACAAATTGCATATGGCACAGCATTTGAGTGAAGACTACCCGGATAGACGGATGGAATTCTGTGAATGGGCATTAACCAAAGTGAACGAGGATGCAAACTTTTCAACTAAGATCTTGTTTACTGATGAAGCAAATTTTTACGTCAATGGAGAGGTTAATCGGCAAAACATACGTTACTGGAGTAATGCTAACCCTAACTGGCTGAGTCCGACGAAGATGCAAGGTGTCGGTAAAGTGATGGTGTGGGCCGGGATATGGGGTGACAGAATTATTGGACCAATTTTTGTCAGTGGAAATCTTAATGCCGAAAGGTATCTTAACATGTTGCAAGAAGAGATTTTCCCATCCCTGCTAAACGAGGAAGGTAACTTCCCAGTTTACTTCCAGCAAGATGGAGCTCCACCTCATTATGGTCTTCACCTGCGTCGGTATTTGGATCAGCAGTTTCCGGATGCTTGGATTGGTCGGCGTGGTCCTGTGGAGTGGCCTCCCAGATCCCCAGATCTCACCCCCTTTGATTTCTATCTTTGGGGGCACTTGAAGGCCATGGTGTATCAGGAAAAGATACGAAACATAAATCATCTAAAGGAACGTATCACCAACGCCATTACAAGCATAACGTCAACTGTGCTAATGCGTGTTCATCAACAGTGGGGAACACGTATTGAAATGTGTTTTCAAAACAATGGCAACCATGTAGAGCATATTATATAAATAAAAATGGTTGTCCATAAAAAAATGTTTATTTTTCCTATGTATGGAAACTTACGGCCCACCCTGTAGATGATTTTTCATCACCAAACCTCCATGTAGAAGTACTTTGTGTACTGAAGCAGGAATTTTATACCATGGATATAAATTTAAAATAGTCGTAGCAGCTTTTCGACAATAAGATTCAAATTTTGCAATGTCAACTTGGTTTTGACAACTGAGAACCTGCAAGATATAATAGAGCATATCAATTACTTTCTTGTTCACACCTGTGATTTCGGAAAATATCTCTGCATTTTGGAAAGCTCTTCTTGCTGTGTTTCCATCATTTGTGTTTCCAGCCCCTGCTTTCGGATGATCCACCAGTAAATGAAGTCGTTTTCTGAAATCCCACTTGATCTGTTTTTTCTGGCTTGCACACTCTTCTTTTCCTCTTCAGTTCTAGCCATCCATTTTTAGTTTCTAATTTATATCCAATATGTAAGATAAATTCAAAAAATCTAATCCAGCAATGCAATATTGAGAGACCATATTCAACAGCATCAGTATTAATTATTTCTTTTTCAAGAGAAAATCAATGTCATTCATTTGGGATGGTTTTGCTAAACATAAATTACATGACTGTGTTGAAGTAGTATCTGTAATTGCATTGATAGCCTTTCCATCAAGCATAGTTAGAGATAACTCGTATTTCATGGCAATTTCAACTTCAGTATTTTCTCCTACTCTAACTTTATGAGTGGTGTAACTTGGAATCACGCATCACTCTTCTTGCAGACTTAGTTAGTTAATACATGAAAAACATGTTCTAGCACGCAAAGTCGCAAATAGTCGCAAAAAAGTTTTGTTTCTTTGATTTACTTAAAGGTTGCATTAATGTTTAACACAAAAATTACATTCCCCAAAATCCCCCATTTTTTGTTTTGCTAATTTTACACATTTTCTAGATAACAATTTAATCTGTAATCTATGATATTGCCATAGTTTTTTTAATTAATGCTATCTTTTTAGTTTTCAATAAAAAAATATGCATGAAAATGTTCTAAACTGTTTATTCTTTCAATAGAACTAAGCAGAACATGAAACTACAGACAATTTTTTGTGATATAGTAACTTCAAGTAAGTTGTTAGAACAAACATATTTTGTCCCCTCCAAGATATTTTAAGACAATGTATATTATTTCGTAGATTTTTCTTGCCTTAATGTAAGAGAATAAAATTTCAAATACTTAAGTCAGTAAGTAGAAGTGTTTTATTTTGACCTGGAAATGGTTTTAATAGAATTTACTTAAATTTGTTATTTTTGGTTTTTGGCCGTTTTTTAACCCATTTGTGGCACTGTGGAGCGTGAAGAACTTAGAGGAACGAATGTATGTCGTAACACATGCAGGAAGCGATATCAATTACCTGGGACCTATGGTATTGTCCCCTTTGATTTCTGTGGGGAGTTATTAATCGGTGTATATATTTTGAATTAATTTATTGCTGTCCTTTATGAAAGTCTATTTTTAAGTGTTTATTTATTTCATAAATTATCATTTTTAAGTTTTAACTCGCTTATTACTTCTTGTTATTATCACCGAGTGGTTATTTACTTTTAAGTATTTAATTTACAATTTATTTAACTCGTGTACTTTAAATAAATTATGTTACGTTTTCAGATTGTGTGTATCATTTTCTGTTAACCTTTGAATATATATATATATAATGTGTGTGTGTGTGTGTATGTTTGTGTGTGTGTGTGCGCTTGTGTGTATATAACATTCCTGTCTGGACATGATGTATAGACTACACCCACTGTGTGGATGAGGGCACGAATAGCTGTGCTTGATTTGGATTTCCTGTATGGTCATGCTGTATAGGCTACTTCTACAAACACGGTATCATCATCATTCGCTGTGTTTAACCTCGTTAGTCGTTACCAAATATTGCTGTCGTGGACACGTACTCAAGTGCTGAAGTTTTACTTCTAAGTTTCTTCTTAATTAACTGTGTGTGCTTATACTCCTCTCCTGAATTTATCTTTTTATCAAGGGTGGCCGCCTCTGATATTGTTTGCAGCACCATTGTAAAATGTTACTCTCTACAGTCTGAAGATGTAGTGAATACTCGTCAGCCGTCTTTTCATGCCTCTTTTGAAGTTTTTAAATCAATCTCAGTTCACGCAAGAATGGTGGTATCATAATGTTAAAAATGTCTTGGAGTATGTATCGAATTTAAGCTGCGTTAAAGAATATAGTCAATGTGAATTGAAGGACTTGACGCTCAGTGAAGAAAAGCAGAGACTCTGACGCTCGTCGACGAATGGTACAAATAGTCTTATTACGTCATGTTACAACCACTGATTACACCCCAACAACAAAAAATGTGAATCTACTGAGCATGGATAACTTAAAATATTTTTACCACGACATCAACGTTTACCACGATGAGGTATCAAATGAGGTTATAGCTAAAAGTTTGTGTACTTTTAAAATAGACCTTCACGATGAGCACCTTTTGTCTCCCGAAGTGAAACATACCTAATTTTGGAATAGAACTCCTCCGTGTTAATTGATTTACTAACGAAATATTTAACGTATTAAGTAATTTTGTGTATATACTTTTTCTCCGACCGAAACTATGTTTTCAGGTTGGTGTGTATCCTTTCATGATTTGTCCAGCGAGTCCCGAGTCGTCGATCCACCAACAGGTGGCGCCTCGATTCTAAAACGTATGACTCGCCATACGTTTCGAGGTTTCGAACCCTTTCGCCCATTTGGATAGGGACGTGAATGAGGGGGAAACTATTTTAATTGGGGACTCTTTAGTGCGCCATACGGATAAAGAGTTCGTTGAACGGAATCCAACCAAGAGGAGGACGGTCTCTCTACCAGGGTCCAGGGTTGACAGAATTAGAGACGAAGTAGATAGGATTGATGTTGGTGACGATGGTAGGAGCCAACGACTCGTATAGGCCCGATACGAGAGTGCCTGACCTTTTGGAGAGATATAGGGGGTTAATTAGGTCCCTGAAGGCGAGGTCAGATAGGTCTTTAGTTCTAGGTATTACCCCTAGGCATAGTATGTGGTCTACCTACGATTGGTTAGGCTTAGTCATGATATTTTCGTTAGTTTTAACGAAAATATCGTGACTAAACCTAACCAATCGTAGGTAGACCACATACTATAGTAGCACCGAAACTATTTTTTAAATAAATAAAATTGAATAATAAATAGTATTTTATATTTATTATATTTTCATTTATACCTTGGATAGGAATCACACTCTACAGTACTGTAGTTTCGAACCAAAACGGGTAGGAATCACCCTATAGTATCGAAGTCACCGGTAGGAATCACGCTATAGTAGCACCGAAAACACTAAGGATAGTAACGTAATAGAAGTCCCCGATTTTCGTAGGGCCAATTTTGGTAGTTTTGCGGATAGGATGAGAGTAGTGGACTGGAATAACTTATTTATGGGTAATGACGCAAGTTTTTATTGGGAGGCGTTTAAAGATAGTTTCTTGAATATCGAAAGGGAGTTTATTCCTCATAGGCCCAAGGGTGCTAGAAATCATGGTAGGCCCAAGTGGTGGACTATGGAAATAGGCGAGTTCATAAACGAACGTAGCAGAACGTATAGACTTAATAAGCGCAATGGCACGGTAGCTAACGTTAATAGATATATCGAGCTTAGACGTCAGGTTAAAAGATCAGTTAGGAATGCTAAGCATAATTTAGAGATATTTATAGCTGCGGGTAGTAAACATAACCCAAAAGAGTTTTTCGATTACGTGAATAATCGTAAGCCGATAAAAGACAATATAGGCCCTTTCGTGGATGCTAATTGCGCTATGGCTTCCGACGCTCAGGCGATGGCGGGTATTTTTAATAACTTTTTTGCGATAGTTTTTACCGTAGAAGACGTCAATAATGTCCCCGATGTGGATGATATCGTTCCATTTAGCAGCGAGACTACTTTGGATGAAATAACTGTTTACGAGGGTGAGATTGCGCATTATATCGATAGGCTAAAAGTTAGTAAGACTCCAGGCCCTGACGCGTTTTATCCTAGACATCTGAAAGATTTGAAAGATGTTATCGTAGGCCCCTTAACGAAGATTTTTAATCAGTCACTGGAAACGGGGATTATTCCGGAAGACTTCAAATTAGCTAACGTCACGCCCATTTTTAAAAAAGGCGACCGCACAGTAGCTACCAATTATAGGCCCATTAGCTTAACGTCAATTGTCGGTAAACTTTTGGAATCCGTAGTTAGGGATCATATCATCGATCACTTAAAATGTCGCGATTTAATCAATAGTAGTCAGCATGGATTTCGACGCCATAGATCTTGTTTAACTAATTTGTTAGAATTTTATAACGAAATAGTGCGCGAATACGATAGGCATAGAGGGGCTGACGTTATTTATTTAGATTTTAAAAAAGCGTTCGATACAGTTCCCCATAAAAGATTAATTGCGAAGGTTAAAGCGCACGGTATACGCGGTCAGGTAGCTAATTGGTTAGAGGAATGGCTTCGTGCTAGGAGACAGAGGGTCGTTGTTAATGGTAGTGAATAGGGGTGGTTGGATGTAGGTAGCGGTGTCCCACAGGGTTCAGGTAGCGGTGTCCCACAGGGTTCATTGTTAGGCCCATTGTTATTCGTAATTTACATTAACGACATAGATGTAGGATTGACTAGTAACGTGTCAAAATTCGCGGACGATACTAAAATAGGCGGTAAGATTTTAACGAGGATAATAGAAATAGGCTCCAAGACGATGTAAATAGGATTATGGAGTGGACGGATAAGGGGCAGATGCAATTTAACGTTGACAAATGTAAAGTTTTTCATATAGGTTCTCGTAACAATAATTACACGTACACGATGAATTTTAGAGAGTTAGCGAGCGTTGACGAGGAAATAGATTTAGGCGTATGCATAGCTAAGGATTTAAAAGTTAGGAACCAGTGCCTGGAGTCTTGCGCAAAAGCTAATAGGATGTTAGGCTTCATAGCGCGTAATTTCGAATTTAAATCAAATAATATTATATTGCCCCTTTACAAGTCCCTAGTCAGGCCTCATTTAGAATATGCCATTCAGTTTTGGTGCCCGTATTTGCGTGAGGATATTGATAGGTTAGAAAGGGTTCAGCGTCGCGCCACGAAACTAATTCCGTCATTGCGCAACAAATAGTATTAAAGAATTAGACTTGCATTCACTCAAAACTAGGAGATTAAGCGGGGGGAGCTTATTGAAGTTTTCAAAATCGTTAATAAAATTGATAACGTAAATTTTGATAAACTATTCACTTTCGATAATAGCAATACTCGTAATAACGGATTTAAGTTGCGTGGCAGACGTTTCATTACTAATATCGTTAAAAACTTCTTTACGTTTAAAGTAATTGATAAATGGAATGATCTTCCGCGTCAGTCGTGAACTCTAACCAGTGTTAATGTGTTTAAGAACCGTTTAGATAGGCATTTTAAAAATATTAACGTTGTTTAATATAATAATAAAACAATTCGTAACAGGAGCTCTGGGGGTGGTGATCAGGGATGAGTCTGCTGACGACTAATGCCAACTTGTGACATGCCAGCGTGTGATATGTCAGCAAAAATAAAAAAATAATTAAATTAACACGAACTTAGATGTAGCTCGTAGCGTAAACTAACCCACTTTTTGTTATTCTTTTTTTTCTCTCTCTCTTTATTTACATGTCTGTAACTCTCTTCATTGCATGGTATGATAGTTTTTGAGTTAAAAATGTGTTGTATGGTTTGTAATGCGTTCTTATTTTGTTTCTTTTCATCTTCCACCCCTTTCCGGCAGGGTGGGCTGCATCCGCTACCTCCCTATGGAGTGGAGGACCGTTCTGCAACTGCTGGAGGTATGTGTTGCTTTGAGTTAAGAATGTGTTGTTCTTGGAGTTGAGAATGTGTTGCATGGTTTGTAATGCGTTCTTATTTTACATCTTTTCATCTTTCACTCCTTTCCGGCAGAGTGGGCTACATCCTCTACCTCCCTATGGAGTGGAGGACCGGTCTGCAACAGCTGGAAGTATTCTCTTCGACTATTTTTCCGACTTGTCGGCAGTGGCCGGCGGATGATGATGGTGTCCGTTCTCTTTTTCTGAATGAAATTTAACCCACGAGTGATAGGTTTTGCTACTTACTTAACCCCATATTCTCTTCTTTTAACCCCTTACTTTCTTCTTTCTCTCGGGCTAACCTTTTGAGTGGATCTTAGGGTCTTTGTTAGCTTTAGCTTCCGTAGATCTGTAGATCTCTGCGTCAAGAACTGTAGCGAACAGTCCGCTTGATAACGGCATTTGATCTTGGAGCATCATGACGTGCTATCTAGAGGCCTCCTCATAGCAGTAGTACCACCAAGAAACACCTGCACTTACAATAACAAAGAAAGATGCAGCTACCGCTTAGCAGTATCCTTAACGCTCAATACTTTATGATTTTTTCCAAATCAGTGAGAGTGTTTAAGCGTAGCAGCGGCGCAATTAATTATGTGCTGGAGACAAATTATAATCGTACAAACTCTGCCAAACAATGTTTCTTATTTGAGTGTTGATGAAATGTCGAAAATCTTTATATTGGTTGATAAGTGGGCGGAGGAAAATTATAAAATACCACCTACCGCGCGTCCAACAAGAGTGACGATCAATGAACACTCCCTCCTACCGTATTATTTGCATGTTAACTATGAGTAGAAATAACGATCAACCTTGCATTGAAGCATGGTTGATGTGGAAAACTAATCTAAAAATATTCAGCATAAACAATGTTAATAACGGGCTAGTACCTACGCATTACTGTTTTATCCTCGACTAACTATTTGAAATAGCCGCCTTCCTCAACCTGAAACCTTTGTTAAATGCGCGTGTTGAAGATATGTGTTATTTTGATATCGACATCGAGTATGCGTATACAGTTTTAATTGACAACTTTATGAAGTGTAGAGGTAAACAAGGAAAGAATAGCCTGGAGCTTAGAGAATATTCAAAAAACACTTTCCCCGAGAAGTACCACTCGCTTTGGGACACAGGTCTAGAACGCTACAAACTCTCCATAGCCTTCACTGTTCATCCCCTGGAGCTGTATCTCTATATATGCTCTAACTGTCACGATTTAGAGGATTTCATTATGCATCGATATGAACTCTGAAGTTTTCAACTGAAAAAAACAGGTGAAAAGAGAATAAGCGCTCGCTTAGAGCGTGTTATGTGTACAATAATATTTCATGATAATATTGTAATATCCGACCGTGTACTCGAGCATGCTTTTGAATCTATGTTCAAAGATTAAGAATTATGAAAATGTTATATCCAAATGTAAAGTCGGAGCTTAAACCTCTGTACATCGAGTATAGAAAGACTCATACATTAAACGAGGCATTATTTCTAAAAAGAATTGCTTGTGTTAACAAAGTAATGAGGATATAACTATTTCCACCATTATTTTTTAGTTTACTAATAAAAGAAAAAATCCCTTACCATGTTAATAAATATTGTATGTCTAGGCGATGTATTATTATTTCTAAAAAGAATTGTATGTATTAACTATTTCAGCAATTATTTGTAAGTTTACTACGGGGTGAGTCAAAAGTCTGGAAACATAGGAACTATGCTTTTCAATGCAAATATATAAGGTGTCCCAAAAAGAACTATATACTCTTTATAGCATCATATATTTTATAATTTAAAAAAAAACCAAACAATATATTGTTATAGCAATTGCCAATGAAAGGTAAATTAATAATCTAAGTGATCAAAATGTTATAGCGAGTTGTTTGCATATAAAATTTAATTAACTACGCCGCCAAGTGCTCAAAATGTTCTCCGGCGGCATGAATGCACTCTTGAATGCGTCGACTAACTGATTCGCAGACATGGACTAATGTGGATGCTGTGATGGTCCCGCACTTTTCCCTAATTGCATCCTTAAGGTGTTCGAGTGTTGCAGGTCTTGTACCATAAACTGCATCCTTCAGGTAGCCCCACAAGTAAAATCAAGTGGAGTCAAGTCCGGTGAACGTGGAGGATACTCAACGCTTCCTCTTCGTCCTATCCAACGGTTAGGCAACGTTTCATCGAGGTACCTTCTGACATCACAATGATAATGAAGGGGGGCTCCATCTTGTTGGAAGTAAAAGTCGTCGTTTCCAAACAACTTCCGAACTGCAGGTATAATTTCTGTCCGCAGCATGTCGAGATATGCGGCACCGGTAACTGTCCCATTAAAGAAAAATGGTCCAACCAAACCCCTCGATGATAAACCACACCATGCTGTTAATCCTGGTAAATTAGCATGTTTATCCACATAAACGTGTGGATTATCAAGTGACCAGTACCTGCAGTTGTGTCGATTTACTGTACCATTCAGCTTGAAGGTAGCTTCATCAGACCACACGATTTTGTTGTATTGAAAGTGCATTCATGCCGCCGGAGAACATTTTGAGCACTTGGCGTAGTTAATTAAATTTTATATGCAAACAACTTGCTATAACATTTTGATCACTTAGATTACTAATTTACCTTTCATTGGCAATTGCTATAACAATATATTGTTTGGTTTTTTAAAATTATAAAATATATGATGCTGTAAAGAGTATATAGTTTTTTTGGGACACCCTGTACATATATATATTTGCATTGAAAAGCATAGTCCCTATATTTCCAGTCTTTTGACTCACCCTGTACGTATGTTATAAAATAACCACTCCTTATTCACTAAGTTGCAAACCGAGGGTATAAAAGTTTGGGACTGATTGCGCCCAGGATGATTCCTTTGCTTGAACTTACCAATGCTTTACGCATAACCCGTCGCCGTTAGGCCGGTTCATCTACTCCCATTTATCATCCAATAAACCTTATAGTAAGCTCCCACTCATCATTCATCCCTTAAGGCTTACTCCCCAAAAAGCATCGAAGCCATCCTGATCCTAGTGACGTTAAGGGCCACAGAGATACTCCCCTTCAGCCGACGGAAGTAAAAGAACCCGCGCGGGCGTCGGCATTGACGCCACGGCACTACGGTCCCTAATATCGGAGACCTAGTATATAATACGTATATTAATAAAAAAATAATCTCTTGACATGTTAATAAATATTGTATGTATATGTGATGTATTATTTCTAAAAAGAGATGTATGTATTAACTATTTCCGCCATTATTTGTAAGTTTAGTATTAAAAAATAATCTCATGACATATTAATAAACATTGTTTGCAGATCTGTTTCTATTTACTCCTCACTCACTTTTAAATTATGTCTGTGTGCGTTTAATTATATAAGATGATGGTCAACCATGATGAATTGTGAGCACTATCGTGCGAAAATAAGAAAAAAGTCGTCACGGAAAACATAAATAAAAAAATAAAATATGCATCTATATTGATGATTAAAACATTTTACCTACTACATTGATATAAAGACTAATGTCGGGGGTTCAACTCCTAATGGTGTAATATCACTGCTATGCCTAAGACAGTTGAATGATGCCTGGTAAAGTTCATAGTATGACGTCAGACACACACACACACACACACACACATACACACACACATATATATATATGTATGTATGTATGTATGTATATATTATATATATATATATATATATATATATATATAATTATTTCCAAATTTAGGATAGGTTAGGTTAGGTTAGGTTACTTTATATTCAGTTTTCTACTTTTTTGGGGGGCGGCATTCTCACCCTTTCATCTTATCACCTTTCCCTCTTATCATCCCCCACCCCGTTTGAGAGGTTAAAATTCTGCTTTTCCCCCTCTTCTCTCTTTTCCCTTCACAGGCACTGGCACCCCTACCTCCTCGCACTTTTTGAGCCTATACTTCTATTGTATCTAACCATGGCTGCACTTTCCTGCAACAAACTTAAATATTTTGTATAATCATGGAATGGCTGTCATCTGTCTGGGCTGTTGTAACTATGCAAATAGTTTATTTCCTGTGCATTATATACTATCAGGAAAAGATTAATAAAACAGAATTGGGAAAACGAAATATTGTCTGTGGTTGGGAGAACAAAAAGGCAGTGAGTAATTCTGAAAAATGTAATTCTGAAAAATGTGAAATAATAACTTCTTAAAATTGTTGTGTGGCATCTCGGTCAAAGATTTTGTTATATGTGGAATAATAGGTTCAGTACACAGTATGTTCAGCTGAAATTAGGGTTATTCATATTCTGTGAATTTCATTTTGTCAGTAAGAACAAGAGTGGACACGTTAGGACACGAGCTAAATTTTATGCATCTTTGTGGGTAAGTTGTGTATGTTGTTTCGTCTACCCTGTGAGTAGTTCAGCATGCTCTCAAACACACACTTCTCTCCCTTTTTCTCACTACATATACATGCATCTTACCAGGGTTGGGTCAGTTAAGTTAATTAACTTAACTTTTTTGCCGATTAACCGATAAGTTAATTAATTTAACTTAACTACTGTAGTCAAATTTTCAAAAAAGTTTAACCTAACTTAATTAAAATAACTCCAAATTAATTTTCCTATAAAAATGCTGTTTTTATCTTTCTGAGTGAAATGTAATAGGTTAAGAGATGAAAGGTTTGAGAACCTTATGTTCTGTAAAGTTAACAAGCATGTTTAATTTGTAAGTGAAGTACAGTATATATTTTATGTGTCTAATTTGACTATTGTTGGTAAGGAATCTGGATTATGTTCAGTGTCAATAGTGCACATTATAAAACATACAGTTTAGAAAACAATTTATTAAATTCATGTTTGCCTTCACTTTTACAATGGAAAACTATTATATGCCTAAAAGTTGAGAGTTGTTGAGAAAAGTTCAGTTGAAACCATAAACAAATTTAATTTATTTATAAGAAACAGAAAAATAATAAAAGCTTATAGGAAAAATTATTCTTAAGTCTTGCCCTGTATAATATGCAAAAAAATACATATAATTTATCAGATATTGACAACCACACATACAAGGTGATCCCACATAATTACAGGTTTATCATTACCTTGATTAGTTAATACAGGTATACCCCGGTTTTCGCAAGAGTTATGTTCCTCAGACTCATTACGAATAGCGAAATTGCGAATAACGAATAATGTTTTCCCATATAAATACATGGTTTATGGGGGGATACGTTCCGGTGGCCATTTTTCAGAAGGTAAGATGTTTGGATACGTTCCCATACGATACATAAAAGCAAGTATAAAACACAGATACAGACCTGTATTAGCATAGTAATTTGTGAATAACATCAATAAAAGAATAAACATACCTGTACTGTACTTTTATTTCCTAAAAACCACCCCCGACTGGGGTCAAACCCAGTGGTGGCTCGTCGGTAGACACTGCGGAACTGCAGCACCCCTAAAGTTTTTATTTACAATTGAAATAATCAAGAACATTATAAGGATGAGCTCACTGAATAACTTTTTCAATAACTTTTGAAACTTTTATTCATTGCTCAATGCTCATCCTTTTATTTCAGTAATTATTTCAACCCATTCTTAGAGACAGCACCCCTAGAATTTTTAGTCACGAGCCGCCACTGGCTCAAACCACCCCCGACTCGCACTGAAAGTTTCACCACCACTGCTCTCACCTTCACCAACGACTTCCTTCCTCACATCTCGCCACAAAGACCGTGCCTTTCCTTGAATAATGACCTGCGATACGGGCATGCTGGGATGCGTTTGGTAGCAGGCGGAAATGTGAATTATTTTTTCCCTTATCTGGCATTGCGAATAACGGAGTTGGGTTTGCGAATAGCGGAATTTGGTGTCAAAAAATATATTACGTATAAGCGAAGCTACGAATATCGAAGCTATGAATAACGGGGTATACCTGTATAATGATGAGTCTACAGACTGCTTCCAAGAAAGAAAAAGTTAAATGATTAACTTTCAAAATTAACTTAACTAGTTAATTTTTTAAATTTGCAGTAACAACTTAATTGGTAAAAATCTCAAATTAACTCAACTAGTTAATTTTGGAAGTTAATCGACCTAACCCTGCATGTTACACTCTATATAATCTTTTCAAAATTAAAAAAAATGGCATCAACTACAAGAGCCTCGGAGTCCCCTGGGGAGGGGACCACAAATGTCCCCACTTCTGACTCCCCCGCTGCCGATACCGGGAATGCAAATTCGGGCAATGGGGCTGGATCTGCTACCGCTCATTCGAGATGTTCTGGGCCTCTGCCTGATTCACTTTTCATTAATTTCTGCAACATTCGTGGCCTTTTCTCAAATTTTCAATTTGTTGAACACCACCTCTCCTCTAAACCTCATCTTCTTTTCCTCACTGAAACTCAGGCGTCTGAGAGGACGAACAGCAACCCCTTTTCTGTACCCTCCTACTTTCTCTATACTCAATTTCATCACAAAAGTGGGTATTGCGTATATACAGTATACGCAATGACCTAACTTGCTCTCGTATTCCCGAACTCGAATATTCCGAATTCTATACCCTCTGATTACGGCTTACATGCCAATCTCAAACTAAATACATCTGCGCTGTTTACCTTTCTCCTAATTCTACTGACTATCCAAAATTCTTTGACTACCTCACTTCAAAGTGGAATACATTTTATATCTCTTTCCCTTTGTTGAAATCTCCATTTTAGGAGATTTCAATGTTCACCAGCAGCTTTAGCTTTCCTCCCATTTCACTAACATCCCTGGTGAACTAGCTTACAACTTTTCTATCCTAAATGACCTAGAGCAGATTGTACAGCACCCTACTCGTATCCCCGATCGTCTTGGAGATAGGCCCAACATTCTGGATATATTTCTTACCTCTCATCCTTCTTCTTACTCTGTCAAACTTTTTTCTTTGTTGGGCTCCTCCAACCACAATCTTATATCTGTTTCCTGTCCTATCACTCGAATTCGTGCCTTTGGCACGTTGGTGCTGCTGATTGGGAGGCCCTTAGGCAGTAGTTCTCAGATTTCCCATGGAATGATTACCGCTTCCGTGGTCGGGGCCCTTCCGATTGTGCTGAGCGCATCACGGAGGTGATTCTCTCGGCATGGAGGCGTACATTCCATATTCAATTCCTACCACAAATGCAATAAAACCTTGGTTTAATTTTACTTGTTCTAATGCTATCCACAACAGAGAGGAGGCTTTCAGAAGGTGCTGTCGCTATCCAACTTCTGACCCTCATTCAGCTTATATTTCTTCCCGGAATCATGCAAAATCTGTTCTTCGACTAGCCAAAAATTCCTTCATCCGACGAAAATGTGAAAACCAAGTCAATTCTAATTCTTCTCCCTCTTTCTGGCATCTAGCTAAGAACCTCTTTAACAACTTTACTTCCTCTTCTTTCCCTCCTCTTTTCCATTCCGACGACTCAGTTACCGTTTCTTCTCCTGACAAAGCTGAACTCTTCCTCAAACTTTCGCTTCCAACTCAATTATGGACGATTTTGGTGCTGTTCCTCCATCTCCTCCTCCCTCTGACTTTATTATGTCTAAAATTAGAATCTCTTCTAAAGATATTCTTTCTGACCTATCTGGTTTCAACTCTGGCAAGGCGTACGGTGCTGATGGTGTTCCCCCTGTTGTTCTTAAGAACTGTTTCTGTGCTGATACCCTGCCTAGGCAAACCCTTTCGTCTTTGTCTCTCATCTGGTACTTTTCCTTCCTGCTGGAAGTTTGATTTCATTCAGCCTGTCCCAAAGAAGGGTGACCGCTCTCAACCCTCCAACTATCGTTCAATTGCTTTGATTTCTTGCCTTTCTAAAGTTTCTGAATCTATCCTTAATGGGAAGATTCTTAAACACCTTTCTTCTCACAATCTTCTTTCAGATCGTCAACATAGGCTTCGCAAGGGACGCTCTACTGGCGATCTTCTTGCATATCTCTCTGACTCTTGGTCATCCTCCTTTCGGTATTTCGGTGAAACTTTTGCTATTGCGCGAAACATATCGAAAGCTTCTGATAGAGTCTGGCACAAATCTTTAATTTTCAAACTGCCCTATTTTGGTTTCTATCCTTTTATCTGTGCCTTCATCTCTAATTTCTTTTCTAGCCGATCTATAGCTGCTGTTGTACTGTAGATGGCCACTGTTTTTCTTCTAAAGCTGTCAACAGTGGTGTTCCTCAGGGTTTTGTCCTGTCACCCACTCTTTTCCTCTTATTTATAATGCTCTTTTAATTTGCATTTCCTGTCCTATTCACTCCTCTGCCGATGATTCCACTCTTCACTACTTCACCCGCTTCCCAAAACGTCCCTCTCAACAGTCACTCCATGATTTGCGTAGTACGGCTATGGAGTACCTGACTTTTGACCTTTCTTCTATCTCTGACCGGGGCAGAGAAAACCTTGTGGCTTTCAATGCCTCAAAAACTCAGTTCCTCCATCTGTCTACTCGTCACAATCTTCCACACGACTATCCCCTTACCTTCAACAACACACAACTCAATCTTTCCTCTTCTCTTAACATTCTTGGCGTTTCCTTTTCTCGTGATCTTTTCTCAAAAGATCACATATACTCTCTTCCCAAAACAGCTTCTAAGAGGTTAGGTGTGCTGTACCGGCTTCGCAGTTTCTTCATCCCTGCTCAGTTGCTGTCTCAGTACAGGGGGTGTTGTTCGCCCCTGTATTGAGTATGCTCCTCATGTACAGGGTGCCTCAACCCACACAGCTGTACTTGGCCGGGTGGAATCAAGGCTTTTCGTCTCATCAATTCCCCGCCTCTTACTGGCTATCTTCAGTCTCTCTCTCTCTTCGCCGCAATGTTCCCTCACTCTCTCTTTACTGTAGCGATTATAACGGACACTGCTCTTCTTAACTCTCTAACTCCATGCCTCCTCCTTTAAGAAGAGCACGCAGCACCAGACTTTAATCATCCTTAGTAAGGAGAAAAACGATGTGGGAGTCAAGACGAAGACGTGGGGAAACGCCATAGTCAGAAAACATGAGTGGTGATCGTTCCTATCATACGGTTAAACATAAAAAGCAAAAAGAAAAAACTAAAGCTGGAGGATGGTAAAGAGTAGAATACCCAGTTCCAGATGCCAAGTCAGTAGTAGTCTCAGTGCCCTCATTCAGGGCCGGCGAAAGCTGCCCCGGACCCCGGGGAAGGATTCGTATATGGACCCCCCTTTTTACTCAGTATTTTATTATGAATGTTTTTTTGTGTACATAACAAGCAAACTGATTTATGTCCAAGTCACTATTAAATGATAATCTCTATAAAATGTATGTTCATTAATTATATTTCCTCTCTGCTATCTAATCAATTGCTTATTAATATTTTTAGATTTTATCCCCCCTCTTTCCGGGTCCCTTAGAGGTCCGAGCCCCGGGGATTTAATCCGGTTTCCCCGCCCTTTCGGCGGCCCTGCCCTCATTTAGACGAAAGACAAAACGAAACAACCAACCAGCTAACCAACACGTCAAAAGTTTTCGTTGTATTACTTGAGTATATCTACTGTTTGATTTCGTACGTGAATAGTCATACAAGGACAGATTATCAGTTCAACAAACGGACCAGAACCTATTGCTCGCCCGATTCAAATTTCTTTGCCCAAATGTCTGAACTGTTTGAAATTTTTATACGTCTCTACGAAAATAAAAAAATGTTAAGAAGACAGAGGAAAGAGTTGGAATGAATTCCATTTTCATGATGGGATGCTGTGGCGGATCCAGGGGGGGTTCGGGGGGGTTCGATCAAACCCCCCTAAACCAGAACCACTCTAAACCAGAAAGCTCCGCTCCCAAAGCTAACTGACTGAACATACAAGTTATTTTACAAGCAACACTAAAAGCATGTAATATACCTTTTGTTTCATTTGTTTCAGACTCAAAAGTCTAAAAAGCAATATTCATTCAAAAATATTTATTCAATAGAATTTTCGGTTTACAATGTCAAGAAAAGTTAAATAGCAACCAAGAATTGACCGATTTTTTGGTCCATCAAGTTTGATCCATCCCACGTCAGTGGCAAGGTTAGTAACTGTATTATAAACTAAAACAATGACTTTAAAAACTATTTACAGTTACTGATCGATTGCTCATATTAAATTCATTGTCTCTCGTTTTGACAGTGATGAAGAAGGACAATCTACCCCGACTGCAAAGAGGATTCGCAGTAGCACCAGTGATACTGGTAGGAACACGTGTTGTACGATAAGCTGACTCATAGAAAACCATTTTTCTTGTTTTGATATATTTTACGGTTAAAACTAAAAATTAAAGTAAGCTAAATCTTATTTCATTTTCTTAATATAATTATAATAGCTCCGCATTTTGTTTTTATTGCAGGTAACCCTACTTGCCGTGCGTGATATTGACGTTGGTGCCCTGTTGCGTCAGAAAATTCCTGTTAGATCTCTGCAACAAGCTGAAAAGTTTAATGTCATAAGTAACCATTTTCAACCAGGAAAAGATTATTCTTTCCCCAAAGTGTTTATGAATGGTTGTAATCGGTCTTTTCAAAGCTCTTGGCAGCAACGCTATCCTTGGCTAGGTACAGCAAGGAATGCGATGGTAGTTTCTGTCTCCCATGCGTTCTATTTGCTACACGAGAAAACCTTGGTGCTCTCGTGAACAGTCCATTTACACGGTGGACAAAAGTAAGTACGGTGTGTGGTCAACACGAGAACGTCCTTTACCACGTAGATGCTATGGTAGGGTGTGTCAATTTTAGTAAAGTCAACAATTCAAAAACTACTAATGCTGAAATGATGTCATATTATCTAGCAAACTTAGAAATATCTTTAGTGTTGTTTAAAAGAGCCATTTACCTACATATATTTGACCATGAAGGTTTGAAATATAACCTAAATATGACTGTAGCATCGTATATCAATGTGCCATTGATATGTGTGGTCAACTTTGGTTATTTTTGTTGTGCAGTATGGTTTCTAAGTTTCACATAGTCACAAATGCTAGAGTTTTGATTGTGAATGCATGTGTTTTCCCTCCTTTTTGACAATTCTGATTACTTCGTAATGTTAAATATTGTGTAATTCAAATTATTCAAATGTTATGTGTGACCCAAACTTTCTCTATATTTTGATTTGATAGATATATGAAATTGTCATTACTTTGAATAATTAAGTCTTCTACCTATAACAACACAACCTTTTATCTGAGCTTATAGGAAGATATTAAAAATTTCAATTAACTTAATTTTATGTAATCATAATCAGTAGGCCTATCCAAATTTCAATGACATTTCTTTTGTTCACAGGTCCACAGGATGAATCAGAAATCAGAATCCGAAGCAAATCAAGTTGTCACCTACTGTAAGTCATTTGGTAGGGACTGGGAGGGAACTTCCCCCTGCTGAGCTGCCCACAGCCAGAGATCTGCTGAGGTATGGTTTGTTGAGGAGAGAGATGAGTGAGGAAGACAAGAGGAATTACCCAGTTAATGACCTGAATAACAACGGCATTATTCCAGGGCTACTGGTTCAGTGGAGAAAGGTCAACGCTCTATTCACAGGACCTGTAATCAACACTGAGGTCAGGATCAGGGCTAAAGTGAAGGCACTGTGGGATGAGGCAGTGAAGGTGTCCATTGGCAATGTGAAGCTAGAGGTCAAAGGTAGGTTCATGATGAAACTGGACAAATTGGTGGACATCCTGACCTGTTACTGTGTGATCAGGAGCTGAAGTGAGCTTGGGTGCAACCCTCTCTGCAACAGTGAGGTTCACATTGACTGCAGCTGTAGGAGCGAGCAGAAGATACCAGTGCAGGAGCTTGCCTTCATTAAAGGTCAGAGAGAAAAGGTGGGAAGTGTGGGGGCACACCAGATGGGTCTAGCTGATCACCCTGAGACCAGGAGACAGGAAGCAGTGCTGCAGAGACAGGAGCAAAGAAGGAAGGCCGAGGAAAAGAGGAGGAGGAGGAAGGCAGAGGAGTCAGCCAAGAAAGAAGAGGAGTTGAGGGAGGAGTCACTACTGGAGATGGAGTTGGAGGAGACTAGAGATATACTGGAGGAGGCAGGGAGGAGAGAGGAGGACGAAAACTTCATACCAGAGGCTGCGACAACTTCTTCCTTGCCTGTCGCTAAGAAGAAGAAATACAACACTGAAGCTATCATCAACATAGCTCTGGCTAGCTTGAGACATCACACTGGGCTGAGAGAGACTGCAGAGATTGACACTGCTGCCTGGATTGATGCTGGTCTTATCACAGAGTTTGACACAGCACTGGTGATTGACCACAAGGTGAGGAGGGCTCAGAGAGACTGACTAAGGAGCTGGTCAAGAAGTTT
The DNA here is from genome assembly GCA_023014485.1 of Bathynomus jamesi. Classification (NCBI taxonomy): domain Eukaryota; kingdom Metazoa; phylum Arthropoda; class Malacostraca; order Isopoda; family Cirolanidae; genus Bathynomus; species Bathynomus jamesi. Next base: position 28,678 of record JAJOZX010004412.1, read on the forward strand.
GATGAAGAGATTAGGGAAAATGGCATCACCTGTATCTTCTTTGATGGGAAAAGAGATGACACCAGAGTGATGATGGAAGCTGAGGGCAGTGACAGGCAGTTTCCTGGCCTCATTAAGGAAGAACACTACACAGTGTGCAATGAACCAGGTGGGAAATATCTGTGGCATTTTGTTCCAGAGGAAGCTGCAAAGGAGAGAAGTCATGCTGAGGTCATTGCTGATCATCTGGTGAACTGGCTAAGAGAGAAAGGAGCAGACCAGACCCTTTTGGCCATAGGAGGTGACAGTACTAATGTGAATACTGGCTGGGAGGGAGGAGTAATGTATTATGTGGAGGCCAAGCTTAGCAGGAAGTTGGTGTGGATTGTCTGTGACTTGCACACTGGGAGCTGAGTCTCAGACACCTGGTGACTGCACTGGATGGCAAGACATTGAGCAACAACAAGTGGTCTGGGCCCCTAGGGAAGATGTTAGACACTGCCACTGAGCTGGAGATCAACCCAAACTTCACGAGGATCACTGTTGGTCCTCCTCTACCCCATCTCAGTCAGGAGGTAGTCAAGGACCTCAGCACAGACCAATCATATAGCTACAGAATCATCACTGCCATCAGATCGGGAGAGGTACCTCAGAGTCTAGCTCTCCTGGAGATTGGGCCAGTCTGTCACAGTAGGTGGGTCACCACGGCTCTAAGGTTCTGCAAATTGTGGATTTCCAAACATGGGCTGAAGGGTAGGAACCTGAAGAATCTGAGGATAATTGTGGAATTCATAGTGGGAGTCTACATGCCAAACTGGTTCAACATCAAGTTAAATCATAGCTGGGTGGAGGGTCCCAGGCATGTACTGTACCAGCTGGAGCTGCTCAGAAGTCAGAAGAAGGAGGTGATAGGAATAGTGATGCCTACAGTGAAGAGATCAGCCTGGTATGCACACTGAGGCTGTGCTCCAGGCCATGCTGTGCAGTGAGGTGGAGGAGGAGAGGAGGGAGGCAGTGAAGAGGATACTGGAAATCAAAGGTGAAGTTGATGAGGACACACAGGTAGGAGACTGCAGTGTCATACCCAGGAAGACTCCTGACATTAACCCAGATGCCACCAAACTCTCGGAGCTTATTGATTGGAACTCTGGCGTGACTGAGCCTCTTCTGACCTGCTCCCTCACCACTGCTGCAATCAAGGAGTTTCTGGATAGACCAGTGGAAATTCCTGCATGGCCCACACACACACACACACACACAGTCAATAGAGAGGTGTGTAAGGATGACAACTGAAGCAGCACAACATGTTTACTCACAAGAGAGGAGGGAGGCGTACATCAGTGGTCAGGTGGCCAGTAGGGAGATCATGTCCAGGAACAAGAGCAAGGCAGACATGGCATCCTTGGCAAAGTTCAAGAAACCTATCTATATTTCTAAGTTTTAATATTGAAATACAATCAAAATGTCTTTAATTGTATGTAATGTATGTAAAACGTAATTATATACAATAAAAAAAATATTTGCAAAAATTGCTGATTTTTTGTAAACTTCAACTTCAAATATAAGTAGCTAGGATTGGTCAAATCTGGATTTTAAAGCCATATTTCGATTTAGCACATAAAAATGCATCATTTGGTCACTATTAGTCTTTGAAAATCTAAAGATTTCACTTTGCTCCCTAAAATTGACACACCCTAATGCTATGGTCACTTATGACAATTTCCTCGCCACAAGTCGAAATCCTGAAAAAAGTATCCAGGTGCAAATTGAAAGTCAACGTACCTACACAATGCATAAAAACAGAGAAATTATCAAAAGTGTGACAAAAATTGTCCATCTTTGTGGCAAACAGTGCATTGCCTTAAGAGGTCACAGAGATGACAGCAGAGCTGCCCAAGACGCAAACAGAGGCAATTTTCTTGCCTTGCTGGAGTTTCGTATCGATGCTGGTGATGAAATTTTAAAAAACCACTAGCAACATGCCGCGCCAATGCAAGATATTCCAGTAAATCAATTCAAAACCAAATTATTGGTCTAATTGGAGATCAAATCAGGGATTCGATCATGAAGGAGATAAAAGAAGCAAAGTTTTTTAAAATTCTTTGTGATGACGTGACAGACAATGCAAATCTTGAACAATTATCGCTTGTTTTGAGGTTTGATGACAAGAATTGTATTATTTGCGAAGAATTTCTAGATTTTAAAACCACTGAACGCGTAACTGGGCAAGTCATCTTTCAATTGATCCTAGGAAAACTGGAGCAGTGGGGTCTAGACATAGCAGACTGGCGTGGACAAGGGTATGATTGCGCTTCAAACACGTGCGGCCAGGCCTGAGGGGTGCAACGCATAATAGTTCAGCAAAACCCCAAGACAATATATGTGCATTGCAATTCTCATGTCCTCAATCTCATCATCGTAAAAGCTTGTAGCCTACCATCTGTATGCAATATGGCAGGAACCATAACTGAGATTTCTAACATTTTCAATTATTCTCCAAAGCGACAGAAGTGTCTGGAGAAAGTAATAAGCTTGGATCAGCCAGAATCTCAAAAATCAAAGATTCGAGACCTTTGCCGCACTCGTTGGGTAGAACGCCATGAAGCATATGAAACATTTGTGCTCTTGCTGCCAACAATTATTAAAACAGTAGAAATTATTACAAATAACCACAGTACCAGCAGTATAGTTCTGAAACACATTGGAAATGGGTTTAGAGAGAGACTCCAAAAAGCATACAATTTCTATCACACGTGTTGTTCGTTTCAATTTCTTATTTCCTTGACTGTTGCCATGAAAACTTTGACAATCATCAAGCCGTTAAGCATCAAGCTTCAGAAGAAATTAAACGACATCGTGAAGGCTTACAACATGATCTCGGACGCACAGAAAGAGCTGAAGGAAGTGAGAGATAAAGCTGACGATGTGTTCAGGGGATGGTATTCGCAAGCTGCGCAGATCAGTTCTCATGTGGGTACTGAACCCAGTGTACCAAGGACAACTGCCGAACAACAGCACAGACTAAATACTCCTCATGACACACCTGAGGAATATTATCGTCGTATGAAAATAAAAACCCACTCTAATAGACAGAGTTTATTTCCACGACAGTTTCGACGCCCACTGGCATCCTCCTCGGGTGGATACAGAAACACGAATGAACCAAAACAAGAGGGAAAAACAGTCCAGGGACCGACCGTTAAGAAATTCGCACCTAGGTTAGATCCCATTCTCCCGACACCGGAAGGGCATTTTCATTAAGTACATTCGCGCAAATTTAAAACTATCTTCCTGTTCTAAACATACAGATTCTATTATTTTTATTTTTTTACATAATTATTACATTTATTATTAAATTTATTACATTTAATATTGCATAATTATTTATTACAGAGATTATAAATTTATTATTACATTGGTTATTACATTGTTGTTTTTTATACAGAACTTATAAACCGAAAAACGTGTGTTAAAGGAGAAATTGACCATACGTATTTCAAACTAAGAAATTGTCTCCGCGTCCTTAAATCGCATGTGTCGTGTGAACTACTTGTGGCGCTGTTTGAAACTGCAGATTATAAATGCGACGTGGAGACTAGACGCACTGAACAACGACTTAACAGAAAGCTATCCTATTTATGTGATGAAAGTGCTTGGTCAAAGTGTGCGGTGGAAGGTTCCGTTTTAAATTTATCGACATATGTCTTATCCAAATCCGAAAAGGAAGTTCTTAATTTAGGGCTGTCGTTTGCCCTTAAACCCGATAAAAACATTGTTTTAGATTTTGTGTCTTCCGTAGTTAATTCCAGGGTGGATATTCCGTGTTTAAATGGTTTGATTCTGAGCAAGTTTCTGGAACATTTCAACTCATTGGACTCTATTCCCAAAAGATTCCGGTTAGCTTTAGACAAGCTCAGGAAGAATGAAGCAATATTTGTCACTAAAGCGGACAAAAGTAACACTGTGGTTATTTTGGACAAGTGAGATTATAAACAAAAAATGGAAGCGTTACTTAGTGATGAATCACCTACACCAAAGTGAGATCGTCCCCCCTAAAGCGTCTTTCTGCCGAATTCAACAAAACCATCAGGAACTTATTAAAAGATGTCCCGGCGATTGATCCTAAAAGATTTCTACAGATTAACCCCAAACTCCCCCACATTTACGGCTTACCCAAAACCCATAAGATTAATATACCACTCCGTCCCATTATTTCACACAGGGGTTCCTTTAGTTACAGGTTATCTAAATTTCTTGCAGATAAATTATCCCCATTAGTTGGTAAATTTTCAGGCTCGCACATCACTAATTCCTGTGACTTTATTAACAAAGTTATGTCCTTAGATTTAAAACGAGGAATGATAAGTTTTGACGTTGAGTCCTTGTTTACGAAAGTTCCCATTGATGATGTACTTAGTTTTTTAGATAGAAAATTGCCAACATGTAACGTAGAACTAGGCATGCCCACATCTGTATTTTTAGAACTGATAAAATCTGTGTCACCAATAATGCCTTCTCCTTCGGTGAAGAATTTTATTTGCAACGTTTTGGTATGGGAATGGGGTCCCCTTTATCCCCAATACTGAGTACATTATACATGGAATATTATGAGTCGGAATTGTTGCAAACAATATGTCCCAGGAATCTAATTTGGTTTCGTTATGTAGATGATATTTCTCATTTTGGCCTGACCACTGGAACAACTTTGACACTTTCTTTCAGTCATTAAATAATCTTGTTCCCTCTATTAAATTTAAATATGAATGGGAGAACGACAAACAATTACCTTTTCTAGATGTTTTGGTCATTAACGAAAGCGGAAAGCCCAATTTCACGGTCTATAGAAAACCTACTCATTGTAATTCGTACATTCATTATTTTTCATATCATGATGAAGGGGTTAAAAGCTCAATTATTTCTTCCATGTTTCTAAGAGCACTCAGGATTTGTAGCCCACATTTGCTGGACCCGGAAAATTCAAAGATTTGGAACATTTTTAAGGATTTAAAATATCCTGAGTGGTTTATCAGAAAGGCGTATTTTAAAGCCAGAAAATCTTTTTATGCCCCTCGGGAACCTTCAGTTAACCAAAAACAATATGTGAGTTTGCCTTACATTGCCGGCTTAGAAAGAGTAAAACCGTTGACGAAAGATTTTAAGTTTGCTTTGGCGTTCAAATATTCGTCTACCGTGAAAAGTAAATTGGTTAGGAATAACGTTGCAAAAGAGGAACAAGCCTGTGTCTACAGCATTCCCTGTAAAAGTTGTGATTTAGTATACGTGGGAGAAACTGGAAGAAATATTGAAACCCGTATTAAAGAACACAAATATGCCTTCAGAAGTTGTAATACTAATAATGCCATTTTTTATCACGCCAGCCAAAATAATCATGCTATAGATTGGGAATCAAGTAAGGTACTTTATAAATGTAATAATTATGTCAAAAGAAAAATAATAGAATCCGTGTGTATAGAAAAAGTAGATAATTTTAATTTGTGCGAAGGTACTTATAAGTTAGACCCTTTAATGAGATTCTTGGTCAAAAAATCCCTTACGGAGTCGTGGGAACGTGTTCGAACCTAAGTGTGAATTTCTTAAATGTCTCTGGATTGGATTGTTTCCTTACTCGCTTTTAGTAAATGTAATAATGGAAGTAATAAATGTGGAAATAAATATAAATGCAACAGATGTAATAATAAAGGTAATATTATAAATTTAATAATTAGGGTAAAGGTAATAATAATAAATGTTAAAAAAAAATGTAAATGCAATAATAAATGCAGTAATTATGTCAAAATATTAGAATCTGTATGTAGAGAACAAGAAGATAGTTTTAATTTGTGGGAATGTACTTATAAACGGACCCTGTAATAAAATGCCCTTCCGGTGTCGGGAGAATGGTATCTAACCTAGGTGCGAATTTCTCAATGGTCTCTGGATTGTTTCCTAATCGGATTTTTTCATTCGTTTTTCGGTTTATAAGTTCTGTATAATAAACAACAATGTAATAACCAATGTAATAATAAATTTATAATTTCTGTAATAAATAATTATGCAATATTAAATGTAATAAATTTAATAATAAATGTAATAATTATGTAAAAAAATAAAAATAATAGAATCTGTATGTTTAGAACAGGAAGATAGTTTTAAATTTGCGCGAATGTACTTAATGAAAATGCCCTTCCGGTGTCGGGAGAAAGGGATCTAACCTAGGTGCGAATTTCTTAACGGTCGGTCCCTGGACTGTTTTTCCCTCTTGTTTTGGTTCATTCGTGTTTCTGTATCCACCCGAGGAGGATGCCAGTGGGCGTCGAAACTGTCGTGGAAATAAACTCTGTCGATTAGAGTGGGTTTTTATTTTCATATTTTGACCTTCACGTAGAAAAAAGTGAAGTTTTTTGCATTTATTATCGTCGTACTCTATTTCTTTCTTTCTGGACCATATTATGCAGGAGATGTCTACAAGGTACGTTTGTAGAACACGAACTTCTAAATTCTAAAAATCTGACAGTTTTCCGTAACACGGTGGCAACGCCAACAGGTCTGGATCCGCCCCCTGCATTCTCCACCTAATTAATGAACTCTTTTTGTTATAGATTCGGCCCAGAGTCACTGCTGAGCCAGCAACAGACATTACTGAGATTTCTGTGATGTAAGTCATACCTTCTCAGCCCTGGTACTCTTGACATCGAATATATGCAATGGAGGAGAAAGTGGCGGTCAGAGAAGGCCAAACCAGATTCGCTTCAATCTGCATTAAAGGTAGATTATAATTCTTCGTATGCCCATCTTGGGGTGACAATTCTTCGTATGCTCTGATTATTTAATATTTAATATTTAGTGTAAAATTTTCTAGCTTCATTGTAACTTTATCACTTTTTCTTTCAAGGCTTGTGATGCCGATCAGGGCCACATTTAGGGGGCGGCGCACCGGGCAAATGTCCAAGGCCCCGCGCCCGATGGGCCCCGCAAATTTCAATTGAAAAAATTAAACGTCACGTATTTGCCATCTGCAACGAGTTTTACGTTTTCTGGCAGGCGGCATGGCATCAGGCATTCTAATATCCGCTTTGATGGTGTTTAATTTGTTGTTCTTGTTGGTGTTACTCATTTCTAATGTTGTTACTAACTTACTTCTTGTTGTTTCTGTTGCAGATTCATGATTTATGTTCTTATTGTTGGCATTATAATACGTACAACATGGAAACGAGCCGTGACCGGGATCGAAGGAGGAAATATAAACCCGGTAGTGAAAAGCGTAAGGATAAGAAGCGCAGAGAAGAATTTCTTGCGACGGTGCCGAAACTGACTAATTGGATTAAATCATCAGCAACTAAGTCAGCCCCTTCAGCAGGGCCACCAGCTGCCTCCGCTACTTCAGCAGCTCCGTTTACAGAAGACGCGTCTACGTCAGTGCGTTCAGGAGGCCCAGCAGCTGCCTCCACTACTTCAGCAACTGCATTTTCAGGAGACTCGTCTACGTCAACCCCTTCAGCAGGCCCACCAGTTGTCTCCGCTACATCAGCAGCTGCGTATTCAGAAGACCCGTCTACGTCAATGCGTTCAGCAGGCCCACCAGCTTCAGGACATGCAATTAATGACATTGGTTTGTGGCCACAAGTGCTGACCAATGACTTTAGAGAGTTCTGGATAGAGCGGGGAACATCAGATTGCCGAAATTATGACAGCGACTTCAGTAACTCTTCAACTACTGAAAGTGGTACAACACGCCGATGTACGAAGACATTATTTGTTAAGAAACATAGCCTGACGAATGAGAGGGTTGAGGTGTCATAGCCTTACTATTCTGAGTCCACAGGCTGTGTTTACTCATTTGTCTGTAAATTAATGTCGAGGGCGGACAGCAAGTTCACAATTGGGTTCAACGACTGGAAGCATGATAGACAATCGGTCGAAGCACACGGAAAATGTGAGCAACATATGGAGTCGATGAGATATTTGTTGGTTAGAAAGTCTGTCTCCGGCCGTGTTGATTCGAAACTGGTGAACCAGTTTGAAAAGGAGTGCAACTACTGGCAGGAAGTTTTGTGGCGCTGTGTCGACGTTATCAAGTATATCACGTCACGAGGACTAGCAATTCGTGGACACGACTCCCGTTTCGGTTCACCAAACAACGGCAACTATTACGGAATTTTGGAACTTTTAAGTAAGTATGACAGTTTTCTAGCTGCGCATATAAGCGAGCATGCCAACAAAGGTAGCGGACACACCTCGTATCTCTCTCATTTCATTTGCGAGGAACTCATACTGTTGATGGCCGATAAAGTACTTCAGACACTTATCCGAGAAATCCAGCAGTCAAAATACTACTCTCTATCCGTCGACTCTACGCCTGATGTTTCCCACACCGATCAACTGTGCTTCACCGTCCGATATATGGTTGAGTCTGGGTCCGTCGAGCGATTTCTACAGTTCATACCTATGAACACACATACAGGGAAAGGAATCGCCGACGTGGTCCTCAACTTTCTGGAGACGCATGGCATTGAATTGGAGACTGCAGAGGACAGTCTTATGATAACGTAAGCAATATGGCAGAGAAAAATACAACGGCGTAAAGAGCCACATCAAGTCAAAATCTCCGTATGCTGAGTTTGTGCCATGCATGTGCCACTCACTAAATCTTGTGGGTAAATCAGCAGTGGACAGTTGCACAGCAGCCGTTGAATTGTTTATGCTCATTCAGAATGTCTACACGTTTCTCGTCTCCTCGACATACCGATGGCGTCGACATGTAGAGGTTCTCGATAGTAGTTCCCGTAGTGAGAAACTAAAGGTCGACAAAGGTCTCTCCGATACCCGCTGGTCAGCCAGATCAGATGCCGTCCAATCTTTAACCGAAGGCTACGCCGAAAATATCGTGGTACTGGATGAGCTAGCAGCAAATTCCAGCCAAACTGCGGAAGCCAGGATCGAAGCCAGGGGATTGTCTAAACAGCTTCAACAACTCGAAACAGCCATTTTATTGGTTTTATGGAACACTATTCTCGAACGATTTCAGAAAACGAATGCATCTCTGCAAAAACAAGGAATGTCGTTAGACTCAGCCACCCTCTTGCTGAAATCACTACTGCAATTTGTTGAAGATCTCAGATCAAGATTTGACGAATTCGAGGACCAGGGCATCGGAAAGTGTGGTCATCGAGTATACAAGGAATCGACTCAACGCACAAAGAAGAGAAAACGCCATCATGACGAAATCGGAACTGCCGAAGATAAGAACCTGACACCAAAAGATTCATTTCGGACCACTGCATTTCTACCGATAATTGATAAACTGTGTACCACTCTGAACACTCGTCTAGAAGCGTACGCTCTCCTGCAGAAAAGATTTGGATTTTTGTATTTCCTTCTAGTCCTGGACATCGACAGTCTTCGACGGTCAGCTGAACATCTAGTAGAATGCTATCCGGCTAATCTGGAGAAAGAGCTGGTAACAGAAGTTGTGCAGTTCGCTGCCCCAATGAAACTCACCGAAAGTGAAACAGAATCCCAGACGGAACGTGAAGACATGTGCAACAGATTTTATCGGCATATGAACACAAACGAACTGAAAGGAACATTCCCATACATGGAAATAGCAATGAGAATATACCTGTGTATGTTTGTCACGAACTGTTCTGATGAACGTTCATTCTCGAAACTCAAACTGATCAAAAATTACCTTCGCTCCGCAATGGGCCAGGAGCGCCTTTCGTCCCTGGCGCTGTTGAGTATAGAGCATGAGGTGTTGCAGTCGGTGAGTTTCGAGGACACAATCACGCAGTTTTCCAAACAAAAAGCCAGGAAGCGTCCTATGTAATATGCATTACAAATCTACACTCTATCTACAGTACAGTAAGCTGTACAGTTTAGCTGTTTATTAAGTGCATTACAACTGTGTAGCTGTTTATTAAGTGCATTACAATAACTGTGTAGATGTTTATTAAGTGCATTACAACTGTGTAGCCTACTAGTGTAGCTGTATACACTGTATGTGTACATAGTTAAGTTATAGTCTTTAATATCACATTAATAAGCCGAATGGCTTCCGCATGTGTGTTTTGTGTGTGTTAAAAAATATATCTGTTATGTGCATTACAAAATATTGTCATTCATTAACACACTAAAATAATACATCCCAAGAAATAGTTTGCCCAAAGCCCCGCACATTGTAAATGCGCCCCTGATGCCGATATATTCCGAAACATCAACTGCTTGTTGCGAATTGCTTGCATCATACCCGTCACTTCTGTTGACAATGAACGTGCCAACAGTACCTTGAAATTTGTGAAGGGGTACCTTAGGACTACTATGTCCAGGGAGAGATTGTCGGGCTAAGATTTATTAATTGTAGTGTTCACGCATAGGCGAATAATTACATGAGCGATCTGATTTGTAGCGGTACACAGGGCTGGATTAACCATTAAGCAAAATAAGCCCGTGCTTAGGGCATCAAGGGAAGGGGGGCACCACAGAAATTTTCCATTGTCGGATTTACCATGGATTTATTATACTATTATAATCGCGGCTTATTAGCCTATAAGCTGTTGAAAACTGAATTATATATATTCATTTTCTTTTCTAAGTGATGTGCCACATAATGTCACCACTTCATCATCTACTGAAATTGAAAGGTGTCCTCAGGGTTGTAAAAAGATGATTGATGCTTACCCAGAGGACTTGAACACTAATTTCTCTGCTGAGCTTCAGCAGTTTCACTCATATGTGTGCCATAAGTTCAGTGCAAAAAAAAATGTAAAAACAAGATTCAGTCATGCTGAACTTTATAAAATAATTGTAGAAGACAATATTGAGTATGCCTTCCCAAATGTAGAAATTGCCTTCCGTATATTTTTAACATTAATGGTCACAAATTGCTCAGCTGAGCGTTCATTTTCTCAGTTGAAGTATATCAAAAATACCAACAGAACAACTATGCAACAAGGCAGGCTGGATGCCTTATCTCTACTAAGTATAGAAGCAGATGTGTTACGTAAGATTAGTTTTGAGGATCTGATCAAAGACTTTGCAATTAAAAAAGTAGGAGAAAACTTTTCAAATATAAATGAAGTGGAAGTATACAAAAATAAACATTATTTTCCATCTTACTGTAAGTTTTGTTTCATTTCAAAAAATTTTTTTTATTTTATGGTTTATTTTTGTTTATATTTTGAATTACATATATATGGGGCACCAAAATCTTTTAAGTGCTTAGGGCCTCTAAAGGTCTTAATCCGGCCCTGGCGGTATATGAATGGAAAAGAAGCAGAAGCGGACATTTTGTCTTGGCCCACTGCAACTCCTTGTTTTTACAGTTAATGTAAGCATGTGTAGCGCGAATTAGTATATGTATATGGCTTTATTATGTGTAGTTTGTGTTAAAGAAAGTAAATAGTCTTAACAATTTTGATTTTCTTTCTTTAACAGTCTTTTAATACGTTTGAAATAGTTGTAAAAGAATAACCTTCAATAAGCGATTTTAATCATTTGGAAAGTTTTCTTTGTTGCTAAATTTGAAAATAAACGTATTTGGTGTCACTTTCATCATGATAGTAGTAATTAATTCAAGTAAAAAAATATAAATTTCCTGAATCTTTCTTAATGGAATTCATATAAATTCACACTATGACCTAGACAGACTCATGAGGGATAATCTGAGCAGCTTAGCTCAGACTAAATATATGAAGTGGTAAGATGCACAAAATGGATTACAGTATTTAAATAGGGCGGGTCATACTATGCATTTTTTTTAAATCAATGGAGAGGGGTGTTCAAATGACATATTTTGGTGTATAGAACACAATTCTGAAGAAAATATTTAATTCTGATAACCCTAACCTACATCATTTTGCGGTTGATTATTATTAAATTGTTGATTATTTTACTATTGTAGTTACCCCAGAATATGTCTTCTCACGTTTTCTATCATGGCTGCTCACGTTATCTCTCATAGAGCATTGTTCTAACTAATTCATATAAACACATATAATGTAATTCATATAATAATAATAATATTTAAATACTCAAATAAAAAGGTGTGCCAATTTAGGGCGGGTCATACTATGCATTTTTTTTTAAATCAATGGAGAGGGGTGTTCAAATGACATATTTTGGTGTATAGAACACAATTCTGAAGAAAATACTTAATTCTGATAATCCTAACCTACATCATTTTGCAGTTGATTATTATTAAATTGTTGATTATTTTACTATTGTAGTTACCCCAGAATATGTCTTCTCACGTTTTCTATCATGGCTGCTCACGTTATCTCTCATAGAGCATTGTTCTAACTAATTCATATAAACACATATAATGTAATTCATATAATAATAATAATATTTAAATACTCAAATAAAAAGGTGTGCCATTCCACTTAATTGTAATTATCATACAGTTTGGTATATGAAATATTTTGACGGTTTTCTGGCGCGCATAAGGCCATTTTCTGAGCAACCTTTCTCAGAGGCTAGAATGTAACGTTTCAGAACATTCTAAAACGTTTTGTGAAATATTTGAAGTGACTCATGATTTATGAAGCTATTTTACCACCTCGGCTTGCAGTGAGGGGATAGATTTAGTGATTATCTACTGATATTTTTTTTGTTACTGTTCACATGTGAGTATTATTCTGTTATATTTTAGAAAAAGCTATTTCTACGCATATTATAGTGATACATTGAGCAAAATTTAATTAACAACTTTGATTTGAGCTAAAATTAGGTGGATTGACCTGACCAATGTGATGATGGAAGCTGAGGGCAGTGACCAATCTTTTCCCGCAAAGATCAAGGAAGAACACTATAGTGTTGTTAGTGAGCCTGGCAGCTACTATCTGTTCCACTTTACCCCAGAGAAAGCAACTAAAGAGGAGTCACATGCGGAGAAGATTGCTAAGGTCCTGTTTGCCTGGCTGAAAGAGAGGGGTTATGATAAGACCTTGTTGGCCATTGGAGGAGACTCAACAAATGTCAACACTGATGTGAAAGCTGGAGTAATGCGGAAGCTGGAGCTGCACCTGGGGAGAAAGCTGGTCTGGTTGGTGTGCAACCTGCACACTGTTGAACTTCCCCTGCGCCATCTCATTGTTGACCTTGATGGCCCTACTCTGTCAGACAAAAAATTATCCGGGCCAATAGGAAAGCTCCTTCATTCTGCTACAGACTTTGATATCAATCCAAACTTCACCCGAATCTCTGTTGGCCCTCCACTGATCAAGCTTCCTGACAAGGTCATTCAAGATCTCTCAACTGATCAATACTATGGCTATAAAATTGTCTGTGCAGTCAGGGATGGAGTACTTCCTGTAGGGCTGGCTCTGTTAGAGATAGGACCAGTAAACCACAGCCGCTGGCTCACCACAGCGAACAGACTTCTCAGGCTCTGGGTGTCAAAGCACGGACTTAAAGGAAAGAACCTGAAGATTCTGCAATTCATTGTGGAATTCATCATTGGAGTGTATTACCCATGTTGGTTCAACGTGAAGGTCAAGCACTCCTGGATCGAAGGGCCTAGGCACATCCTCTTTCAGCTGGACTGCCTCAAGTCCCAGAGAAAGGAGGTGCTGGATATTGTGATGCCAACTGTGAGAAGATCTGCTTGGTATGCCCACAGTGAAGTCATCCTCCAAACACTACTCTGCTCTGAGGATCAGAAGGAGAGGATTGAAGGGGTGGAGAGAATCCTGGCCATCAGGGGAGAGGGGGACCCGGACACTCAGCTGGGGGACTCCTCTGTCAGGAGCAGAAGGACACCTGACATCAATTGTGATGCTTCCAGCATCGGTGACTTGATCAGCTGGTCAGAAGGTGTGTCAGAGCCACCTCTCACCTGCTCTCTAAGCACCTCAGAGGTGAAAAACTTCATCAACACCCCCATGGAGGTGCGCAACTGGCCTTGCCACACAAAGCATTGAGAGGGTTGTTAAAATGGTGACTGAGGCTTCTGCTAAGTACTTCTCACAGGAAAAGAGGGATGGAGGGATCAGGGCTCAGGAGACCAGCAGGAAGCTGATGTCCAAGTCTGAGTCAAAGCAGGATTTGTGCAACCTGGCAAAGTTCAAGATGTCAGGAGAATGATCTTTGTAATTATATCCAGTGATATACATGCAGTTCACCTATTAATAAATATATGTAAAGTTGATTTGGCCTTGTCAATATAAATGATTTACCTTATATCTTTTAATATATTATAAAGGGGTTCAAAAGGGTAAAATTGGTAATTTAGAAATACAAAATGATGTAGGTTAGAGTTATCCTATCCAAAAACGAAGCTCATATTTGAATTCCCCATGTAAAAACACATAATTTAGACACCCCTGATGGTAGGATTTCCTTCAGATTCATGTTGTCACCTGAGTACGACCCGCCCTAGTATATACTGTACATGCAAAAGCAAAACGAAGCGAGTTGCGTTGTGCGTCGAAAATATAAAATGCTGCAGAACCTGCATTAAGAGAGTTTCAAAGGGTTGGGGAAACCCCACCCCTTATCATCAACGTATAGATTATGTGAACGGTAAAAGTTACTAAGTTTTCATTATGGAGATTAAATCCTACATTACTCTGTGCTCGTAAAAGGAAAGTTTTCACTAGCCGATATAATCGAACTGGTGGTCATGCAGAGGTTTGCATTAGGAACGAGAGATATTACAGTAATTTTAATACGTAACGTACAAATTTAGGAATACTTATATGTAATTTATTACATCTTGTCCCTTAAGCTTTAGGCTTTACTAGGCTCTCAGACTGATTAAAAGGTAGCCCGTATCATTTTATAGGGAGTTGATACACATTACTGAGTGATATATAAAATATCCTAGTTATAAAATATTAATTAGTTTAAAATATTAAGTGAGTAATCTGTATGACGTCGTAACATAGAGGATGAAAATAAAATTAGTGGCAAGCTGTGAGAAATTGAACAAGTGATGATGTCTTCATCAAATCGTAAATGATTTATTTATACAAAGATACCAAGATCTATTGCTATTCATTTATTAAAAGGAATTTAAGCTTATTTTTAAACGCAGTTACATTATAAATATTTCAATGCACCATTAACTTGAATCCAACAAAAAATATTTGAATTTTGTGAGAAAGATACTCCAAATTGAGGGATAACTTGCCTGGTTTTACTCCTAGACAGGTGTGAATGTCTTAATGAGTCGCAAAGTATTTATTAATCCCAGTGTAAATTAATAAAGTGCTCATACTGTACACCTATAAATGAACATGAAGTGTGCCGTTTAGATAATACCTTGGATCTCTAATAGTTTTGATTCTTCAAATACTGTACTGTACTCGTATCAACATAGAAATCAACATCAGTTAAAATTCTTATTGCTCATTCTCATCGGTCTCTCCATGCAAAATAAAAGAATAGGAGTTTGATACAGAGTTAATGTTTAAGAAATATAGGTTTAGCTTCAAAATTATTGCAGCTTTCCTAGAAATCTTTTCAATGATATAATTTATGTGGTCCTTCTAGAGTAAGTTCTAATAAGATTTACTCTAAGATATTTTGTTTGTAACATTCTTTTATGACAATCGATCCAACATTCAGTTCATTCAAATGTACAGTTTTGAAAAATTGTTCGCCAAGAACATAGCACAAAGCATAGCAGAAAGAATTACTGAACAGATACTGAGAATCTTTAAAAAAAAGAGAGAGGAATATAATGATTCCTCTGTTGAAAACACTGATCATCACACCCAAGTTGGCAGTATTGCTCAGTCTTAGCATCCCCATTAGGGTGGTAAAAAAAAATGAAAATGAAAAATATATTATTCTCAACATTTGCTCACATTCCACAATCACTAATGATGTTGAAAATAAAAAACTGGATCAATTCGTGCATATTTAGAGGTGGCGCAACTCGAAGCCTTAGTACAGTTTCATTATTCCCCATATATAAAAGAAGAAATGAGTCTCTTTTTAGTCTGTAATCTTACTTTGAACACTACAACCATTCAAACAACAGTGGAAAGTAGGAAATGAAGAATGTGTCGTGTTCTCAAACTAAAGGCTAGACAAGAAACATCCTCAACCCTGAAGGAAAATAGTTTTGTTGTGAGAGGGTGCAACGTTGAAAAATGAGGTCGTTACACCCTCTCACAACAAAGCTATTTTCCTTCAGGGTTGAGGATGAGACACTTCGTTGAAAATTGAGTTGAAGTAGACTATAAGTTAAAGTAGTCCCTCAGAGCTTGGCCATTCAAGGCTCAGCTGGGATTCTGAACCCAATCAAAATAAATAAAACTAGCGGAGCGACCCGGTGTTGCCCGGGTAGAAATTGAACGATATATATATATATATATTACAGGGTGGGCCGTAAGTTTCCATACATAGGAAAAATTAAACGTTTGTTTTTATGTTTCAGATACCCTAAGAATATGCGTTTGACGTAAGATCTTGTTTACTGATGAAGCAAATTTTTACGTCAATGGAGAGGTTAATCGGCAAAACATACGTTATTGGAGTAATGCTAACCCTAACTGGCTGAGTCCGACGAAGATGCAAGGTGCCGGTAAAGTGATGGTGTGGGCCGGGATATGGGGTGACAGAATTATTGGACCAATTTTTGTCAGTGGAAATCTTAATGCCGAAAGGTATCTTAACATGTTGCAAGAAGAGATTTTCCCATCCCTGCTAAACGAGGAAGGTAACTTCCCAGTTTACTTCCAGCAAGATGGAGCTCCACCTCATTATGGTCTTCACGTGCGTCGGTATTTGGATCAGCAGCAGTTTCCGGATGCTTGGATTGGTCGGCGTGGTCCTGTGGAGTGGCCTCCCAGATCCCCAGATCTCACCCCCCTTGATTTCTATCTTTGGGGGCACTTGAAGGCCATGGTGTATCAGGAAAAGATACGAGACATAAATCATCTAAAGGAACGTATCACCAACGCCATTACAAGCATAACGTCAACTGTGCTAATGCGTGTTCATCAACAGTGGGGAACACGTATTGAAATGTGTTTTCAAAACAATGGCAACCATGTAGAGCATATTATATAAATAAAAATGGTTGTCCATAACAAAATGTTTATTTTTCCTATGTATGGAAACTTACGGCCCACCCTGTATATATATATATTAATATGCCCGGTTAGGTCAACTGTACGCCCTTGACGATTGGTTAGGTTAAGTCGTGATATTTTCATTAGTTTTAACGAAAATAATCACGACTTAACGTAACCAATCGTCAAGGATGTACAATTAACCTAACAGGGCATTCAATTAATCTAATCGGGCATTCAGTTGACCTAATCGGGCATTCAATTAACCTAACCTGGCATTCAGTTGACCTAACCAGGCATTCAATTAACCTAACCGGGCATATATATATATATATAGCGTTCAACTTCCACCCGGGCAACGCCGGGTCGCTCCGCTAGTTTTATTTATTTTGATTGGGTTCAGAATCTCAGCTGAGCCTTGAACGGCCAAGTTCTGACGGGGCTACTTTAACTTATAGTGTACTTCAACTCAATTTTCAACGAAGTGTCTCATTTTTCAACAATGTACTTCATTTTTCAACGATAAAAATTGAGGTGCACCTCATTATTCAACGTTGAAAAATGAGGTGCACCTCCTTATTCAACGGTGAATAACGAGGTGTATCTCATTTTTCAACGATCTCATTTTTCAACGATCTCATTTTTCAACGTTACACCGGCCAAGACTGTTCAACCAGCTGGCCAAGGAATTAAGGAATACGAGTGGTGTCGCGGTGGATATCTTCAAACGAAGACTAGACGCCTAGCTCAGAACAATTCCAGATGAGCTTGGAGTGGAGTGCGTAAGAAACCAACTCTCTCTCTAAAAGTTTAAAAAGTTACTAATTCGTAATATTCTATTTTTCTGAGAGGGTATTTTAGTATTCTTGGTGAGAGTAATAAAATTTCAAAAATAAAACGCAGTCATTCCTGATTAGTAATATTTCATGCTTTTATGAAAGTTTATGCTAACAGTAGAACTTTTGGATCAATGAAAGAAAGCCACCCCTAGCCATCTTTAGTTAGCTTTATAAGGCTAACTAACGAAAATATAACGACCTAACCTAACCAATCGTCAAGGGCGTACAGTTGACCTAACGATTGGTTTGGTTAAGTCGTGATATTTTCGTTAGTTAGCCTTATAAAGCTAACTAAAGAAGGCTGGGGGTGGCTTTCTTTCATTGATCCGAACTTTTTCCCAAAACTACATTTGTTGTGTTGATGAAAATTGTGAAATTTGTTTTACTGATATTTAAAATAATCTTATTGGAAATCAAGCAGTCCACAACTTTATTAAATTCATTTTTAAATGTATTTCACGGTATTAATATCATTGCAAAAAAAAACCCACTGTGGGTGTCGTCGGCAAACATTGTTAAGTTAAGTATATCAGAAGAGCGGACAAGTTCATTTCTATACAGTAAAAATAACAGTGAATTCAAGACTGAGCCCCTGAAAATACACCAATGGTACACCATGTTTTTTAATCAATTTGTGGAATGCACATTATAATAATATTTAGTGATACCAGTTGATGACTATTGGGCAAATAACTGTTAAACAATCATTTATAGCATCTGTAAAGTCATAACAAAATAGTTCGATGAGTAGAATATTACTACGGTCTGTCGCATCAAAAGCCTTATTCAGATCCATAAATATGGAAATCATTATTTTCTTTTTCCTTTATAGTGAGAAAATGGCAGTTTCTATAAGATTTCAAATAGCCATTTCACTCGATTTTTTCTTGCAGAAACCATATTGATGCGAGCATAATAAATTATATGATTTTAAATAATGAATCCTGTGTTTAGTAGTTTTCGTTAAAATTTTGCTAATACAGATAAGAATACACTGATTTATAATTAGTTACTATAGTTCGGGATCACTTCCCTTTAAAAGGGATATTATACAACCAAATGTAAATATTTAAGTTGATAATTTCAAAGTTATGGTTATTTTTTGTTTAACAAGTTCCAAGTGTGTTATGAATATTATTTATTTGTACATTCAAAACGCTTTTGATTTAATTTAAACACAATATTTGTTTGGATTTTAGACGAGCTTTTGCTCGTCTAAAATTCAAACAAAATTATTCAAAATTATCATACTCAATTTTTGTTAAAATTAAACTAAATAAATGACGTTACTTCTAAATAAATTTAGTTTAGATTAAACAAATATAAGATTAGATTTACTTAAAATTTATCATTTTCAAATTGCGTAAGTGAAATGGCTCTTTTCCAGAATCCGAACCGTTCTTTACATCTAGAAAGTTACATTAATATTATGTGGTTTTGCGTGCTGAGTTCAAAAAAGTTACTTTTTTTAGAGAAATGAAAAATAAAAAAGTTACAGCAATTTTTATTTATAATATTAGGTCTATATATGTAAATAATAGTAATAAAAATTGCTGTAACTTTTTTTATTTTTCATTTCTCCAAAAAAAGAATAACGTTTTTGAACTCAGCACGCAAAACCACATAATAATAATCTAACTTTCTAGTTATAGTTATAAAGAACGGTCCGGATTTTGGAAAAGATTCCGTGAAACAGCCACGTCCAATTCCCAATAAATATATTATACGCATTTAATTTAAACCAAATTTATTTTGAAGTAACATTATTACTTATATAGTTAAAAATTATAACAAAACTGGACTTTATAATTTTGAGGACAGTACAATGTACGTCTAAAATCAAAACAATTTGTGGATCACCTGAACACCAGGGCCCCCAGCCTTCTTTAGTTAGCCTTATAAGGCTAACTAACGAAGGCTGGGGGGCCTGATCTTCAGATAATCCTAATTTTTTGTTTAAAGTAAATAAAAAATTTTTAAATGCATTTTTCTGTTTACTGATAATTAATACTTTGGACCTCGTGAGGAGTCTTAGGAACAAAAGAGAATGAACTGAGTAAGCTGGGTAGAATGTAGTCTTATGATGATTTATCGTTATTTTTGTAATGAAAGCGATGCTATGGAGCTATGAAACTATGCAGCCGAAAAACTTTTTTATTTATCGGTTAAAAAAAGGCAATTAAATTGTTTTAACCAAACGAAGTTAAATTTAGGGCAACTATATTAAAAAAAAGTCCCGGTTTGGAACAAGAAAGACGCGCTCTGTCAAGGAGCATGATTTTGCTGTATCAGCATAAAATAGTTGAAGAAAAGGAGTGATAAAGCGGAAAAGTTTTGAGTTTCAGAAAGATAAGAAAAAAGACAAGAAAAGTGAATGAAAACGAATAGCATTACATCTCAGAGCATGTGTACTACATTGCATTTTTACTTATTATTTTAACAATTGGTCAAATTGTTGCATGCCATTAGCTTGCATGCACATATCAATTGTTGCATGTACGCTTCTCAATGTTTCTTAATTCCGTCACACTGATTTTGGCACACAAAATTACTAAATACCCTAATGGCCTATGAGTTCAGTCTTCTGAGACACCCTACATATATATTATTTATTCGGACTGCACTGGAGTTAATTTTCCCAGAAGCGTTTCTTGTTCCATGCACAGTGTGTGTGTAACATATATATATATATATATATATATATATATATATATATATATATATATATATATAGTGTGTGTGTGTGTGTGTGTGTGTATATATTCACTGAAAAGCAGAGAGAGATACACCATTATTTACACTTGGAAAATAATGGGGAAACTAGCCCCTAATCTTTTCTGGACCCTATAACCCCCCAAACAACAGTGGAAAGAAGAAAGGGAAGACTGTGTCGTGTTCCCAAATTAAAGGCTAGACAGGGAACATCCTCAACCCTGAAGGAAAATAGTTTTGTTGTGAGAGCACCAAGACTGTTTAACCAGCTCCCAAGGAACTAAGGAACACGAATGGTGTTGCGGTGGACATCTTCAAAAGATTAGACGCCTGGCTCAGAACAATCCCCGATGAGCCGGGCGTACCTGGCTATGTGAGGTGGAGAGTACAAGATACCAAATCTCTACTTCACCAGGCCAACTCGAGAGCAGGGGCGACAACCTTCGTGAAGAGAGAAATCATCGCACGAAAGAATTGAAAGGTTGAAAGGTGTGTGTGTGTGTGTGTGTGTGTCTGTATGTATATATATATATATATATATATATATATATCATAAAGTAAGTAAGTATATATATATATATATATATATGTGTGTGTGTGTGTGTGTGTATATGTTGTTTTTTCAGCGGTCCAATTTTTAAGCTCTTTTGAATTCACGGGAAGAGGTAGCGTGGTTGGTCTTTGTCTACTGTATCCACTGTTCTAACATTATTAATAAACAAAAAAGTCGAAAATGTCTTCAAGAAGGGTGTGGTTGGTGAGAGTGAGCAGCAAGAGTTAGTCAGGCACCAAAGATAAACCTCTCCTACAAAATTCCTTTAAGTGTATAGAGTATGAGGAAAGAATAAATAAATATATTATATATATATATATATATATATATATTAGTAGGGCGGGTCATACTATGTATTTTTTTAAATCAATAGAGAGGGGTGTTCAAATGACATATTTTGGTGTATAGAACACAATTCTGAAGAAAATATTTAATTCTGATAACCCTAACCTACATCATTTTGCAGTTGATTATTATTAAATTGTTGATTATTTTACTATTGTAGTTACCCCAGAATATGTCTTCTCACGTTTTCTATCATGGCTGCTCACGTTATCTCTCATAGAGCATTGTTCTAACTAATTCATATAAACACATATAATGTAATTCATATAATAATAATAATATTTAAATACTCAAATAAAAAGGTGTGCCATTCCACTTAATTGTAATTATCATACAGTTTGGTATATGAAATATTTTGACGGTTTTCTGGCGCGCATAAGGCCATTTTCTGAGCCACCTTTCTCAGAGGCTAGAATGTAACGTTTCAGAACATTCTAAAACGTTTTGTGAAATATTTGAAGTGACTCATGATTTATGAAGCTATTTTACCACCTCGGCTTGCAGTGAGGGGATAGATTTAGTGATTATCTACTGATATTTTTTTTGTTACTGTTCACATGTGAGTATTATTCTGTTATATTTTAGAAAAAGCTATTTCTACGCATATTATAGTGATATATTGAGCAAAATTTAATTAACAACTTTGATTTGAGCTAAAATTAGGTGGTTCATTTTTAGTACAACTGAGCAGTATGAGGCCTATTTCAATGTTCTAAAGAATATTTTTAGGATGTGTTTCTTTAGTTTTTTTAGAGTACATGAACAAATTATTTGCATTACAGACAACAGATAAATTAGCAGTCAGGGATGGAGTACTTCCTGCAGGGCTGGCTCTGTTAGAGATAGGACCAGTAAACCACAGCCACAGGCTCACCACAGCGAACAGACTTCTCAGGCTCTGGGTGTCAAAGCACGGACTTAAAGGAAAGAACCTGAAGATTCTGCAATTCATTGTGGAATTCATCATTGGAGTGTATTACCCATGTTGGTTCAACGTGAAGGTCAAGCACTCCTGGATCGAAGGGCCTAGCCACATCCTCTTTCAGCTGGACTGCCTCAAGTCCCAGAGAAAGGAGGTGCTGGATATTGTGATGCCAACTGTGAGAAGATCTGCTTGGTATGCCCACAGTGAAGTCATCCTCCAAACACTACTCTGCTCTGAGGATCAGAAGGAGAGGATTGAAGGGGTGGAGAGAATCCTGGCCATCAGGGGAGAGGGGGACCCGGACACTCAGCTGGGGGACTCCTCTGTTAGGAGCAGAAGGACACCTGACATCAATTGTGATGCTTCCAGCATCGGTGACTTGATCAGCTGGTCAGAAGTGTGTCAGAGCCACCTCTCACCTGCTCTCTAAGCACCTCAGCGGTGAAAAACTTCATCAACACCCCCATGGAGGTGCGCAACTGGCCTTGCCACACACAAAGCATTGAGAGGGTTGTTAAAATGGTGACTGAGGTTTCTGCTAAGTACTTCTCACAGGAAAAGAGGGATGGAGGGATCAGGGCTCAGGAGACCAGCAGGAAGCTGATGTCCAAGTCTGAGTCAAAGCAGGATTTGTGCAACCTGGCAAAGTTCAAGATGTCAGGAGAATGATCTTTGTAATTATATCCAGTGATATACATGCAGTTCACCTATTAATAAATATATGTAAAGTTGATTTGGCCTTGTCAATATAAATGATTTACCTTATATCTTTTAATATATTATAAAGGGGTTCAAAAGGGCAATTGGCAATTTAGAAATACAAAATGATGTAGGTTAGAGTTATCCTATCCAAAAAACAAGCTCATATTTGAATTCCCCATGTAAAAACACATAATTTAGACACCCCTGATGGTAGAATTTCCTTCAGATTCATGTTGTCACCTGAGTACGACCCGCCCTAATATATTAGGGTGGGGTGAAAAGCAATTCTTTGTGAAATATTTATTTCCTTCACCTATAATTTGCTGTATTGGGTTCTGTAGATGACATAAAGTGATATAAAAGAAAAATCAATTTTGCCCTACTAGCGCATTTTTGAGAAAAACAAAATGGCCGCTAGTGAAACATATAAATGCTTATAACTTGAAAAATATGCATCCAATTAAAGGACACTATAGAATAAAAATTATTCAAAATAAAAAAAAAAACATTTAAAAGTGCCCTTTTATAAATTATTTTCTCAATTTTAAATTTCATCAAAATTTACCTCGGTAAATGATATCACAAATAAATCACTTTTTTCTAAATAAATGAAAAATTCTTTGATGACCGAAGTATATTACTTTGATAATAGTTAATAACCTTATATAATTTTGAATATTCAAACTATAATCTACAACACTAATCAACGAGAGAAATTATTGACATTTTATTACCACAATTGCAGAAACATATAATCAATACACTTCCAAAAAGATCCCTTTTCAAAAATCGTGAAGTGTTTGCTTTTATGAAATTTTGGTGAATTATTTCAGTCTCTAATTAAAAGCTAATTGTCAAAAAGTGAAGTCATTTCTTTCTTGGTTTCCATACATGGCAGCAATGAACGAGACCTAATTCTTGCTCTTATAAATCCATCACGGGATTCTTGGGAATATACAGATGAGGCCGCATCGGTGACAAGTTTTATTGGCCCTCTCGACACTTTGTGAATGAAGTGGATAATTGGGTAGGCACAGTTTTTTAACCCTAAGTGCATTGAGTTCCGTATTTGTGAGCGCCATAGTGAGGGGAGGTTCAATCAGCATTTCTTTTGACCAGTAAATAATATCATCCCATGCGTTTGCGTTGAAATTTATCTCAGGAACCTTAAATTCTCTGATTTTGGACACATTTTCCGTCTTTGTTCTAATGTTCATGATGAAATCAACTGCTCTGTTTTGTTTTTTGGTTCTGATGTATCTGATAACATTGCTATCAGAACATTTTCGCAATGAGCAAAATATGCGTTTCTAGCAATGTAAGGCTTCACTACATTCTGAACATTGAAAATAAAAACCCACTCTAATAGACAGAGTTTATTTCCACGACAGTTTCGACGCCCACTGGCATCCTCCTCGGGAGGATGCCAGTGGGCGTCGAAACTGTCGTGGAAATAAACTCTGTCTATTAGAGTGGGTTTTTATTTTCATATTTTGACCTTCACGTAGAAAAAAGTGAAGTTTTTTGCATTTATTCTGAACATTCTTTGGAAGATGAAATCTTTTAATTGCTCCAAATATGTGATGTCGTCCATTCCATATATATGGTCTACTCTTGATATCGAACCAGCTTCGTCCATAATTTGTAACAATGAAGAAAATTATTGAATAAAGAGCCAATGAAGGAGTTTTCTCTGCAATGTATAGGCGGCAGACACGATTTGCTAATGTCAGCCATCGAGAATGGTTCAGTGGTCCGGGTTTTGTATTTTTCAAATCTTTTGGGACATTCCCACTTCTTATAGCCACAATAATTTTGTACAAATACTGTTGATCTTGGCTAAGATCATCGATAACCTCTTCTGATATGTGTGTTAAATCAGTGCCTTCTCTAATTGGTTTGAAATTGATTGCTGGCATTTTATCACATTCTTTCAGTGCTACTCCGATTTTTCCAGTGAAACATGTTGGACCTTTTGTTTTACCATCAAAATGTTCAAATAAGTGTCGAAGGGGAAGTTCATTTGTATGCAGCATACAAATGCTCCATTGTAACGGTTTATTTAGTTTTTCTTCCATGAGGTGGATGATCCCACCCTTGGCACCTGTGTTGGTATTTGTACTGTCACATCCTATGAGACGAATGCTCTCATTAATAGCTGACTCTTGAAAGAAGGAGAACAAACTATCAGCTATATCTTGAGCTTTACCAGAAGAAGGAACTACATGGGTTAAATATTCATTTCCTGGCTCAGACACCAAAACATAGTGTTCCTCTCTAATAGAGTCTCCGTACCATTTGTTCCCTTTCTTCACCTTCACCAAAGTCTTGTCGTTTCTTCCGTCAAAAAATATAGCAGATATGACAGCAGGATTAGCTTTACTCTCCATCACCAAACTTTTTCTCATTTTCTCTCTTTCCCGTCGGATTTTGTTCTTGTCAATCAAAAGCGTACTATCTTCTTTAGTGATTGCTCCATAATCAACTAAAGCAGCTGAAGCCAAAGCAGCTGCTGCTCGATCTGAAATTCCAAATCTATCGCCTTCCATCGCTACAGTAGGCAATGGAAGTCTCATTTGACCTTGCATGGCAACTGACTCATAGTCTGATTCACTCTGATGTGGGTCTAATTCACATTGTGTGGAAGTACTCTCTACATCTAAAAAACACTATTTCGGTTAAAATATGAGAGTCCTTCATTTCTCTTCTTCTTTTAACTATTCCTTCTTCCGTCCGCAGTTTCCGAGACTGCATTTTTTTAATTCTTTTTGTCATGACTTTATCAACGCCAGTAGTATGGGCGAAAAATGAGAGAGAGAGAGAGAGAGAGAGAGAGAGAGAGAGTGCAGGAATGTTGCAACGCAATTGCAAGTGCTGATCAATGTTGCAAGATATTGTAGCAAGGGGGTTTGCAATGCAGGGGTTGTGCAGCATCGATGTTGCAAGGCTTATGCAACAGCAATGCTGCAAAGGGGGGAAGGGTTATGCAACAAATCAATGCTGCAAAGGGGGGAAGGGTTATGCAACAAATCAATGCTGCAAAGGGGGAAAGGGGAGGGAGCTTCGGGGGGAGAGGGGAGGATGACCTCCCCCCAAAGGGGTAGCCTTAACCTAAGAGAGGAAGAGAAAGGAGACGGAGGAGGTCTTTGGGGGAGAAGGTGGGATGTCCTCACCCCCAAAGGGAAACCTAACCTAAGCCTTAACGTAAGAATGAAGGAGGTGTTCGCCTGGCTGGAGCCAGACGCATTATGAGCGTCCAGGGGCCAAGCAGTTGTTATATAGAGGATCGTGAGTTGCCAGATATCACTTATTTATATATGAGGGGATTACCAGATACCACCATTTATTTTAATTTTACTTACATGAGTTGCCAAATAGTGTTTTTAATTGTTCAGGTATACCTTATTAGGTTGAGTTGCCAAATAATGTTTTTATTTATATATGGAGGGGTTACCAGATACCGCCATTTGATTTAACTACTTATTCATTAAAGGCAAGATTGACTTTCTCCTTAATTTTGTTGAGCAAGAGAACTAATTATTTAAACAATATCCAATATTATCAACAAAAGAAATACACTAGACAATTGGTTTAGCAAAAAGAAATCGTTCATCTTAATATTCATTATAATTAAATTTCAGAGAAATTAAAGTAATTGACAAAAGAATTAAATGAGAAGTCTATATATACTTTTATATTAAACAATAAATTTTAACAAACTTCCCGTTCTTTGTTCAGTTTCCAAAATTTTAGCCAACTCCCCATATGAAAGCATGCAAGCAAGCATCCCTCACCATGCATTTTTCTTACTATTTGCAACATGAATAGAATAAAAATTTAGTGATGGATTCCGTACCATGTTACGGATTTCTCGTCTAAACTGTAGGTCTAAGGTGGTTCAAAAACAATGCTACTTGACATTTTGTACTTTAGAATGGCTGCCTTTAGCATATAAAAGCACATGTGATTTACTCTAAAGCCAAACCGAAAAAAAATCTATTTACTTTTGTCAAACCTATGTACCGTATATAAGATACGGTTCTCATTTTTCGTACAATTTTTCATCCATCTTTATATAAATTTCTCAAATCGAAAGAATGAATATTTACACATTTATATTAAATTTCCCATAAGAAAACAGGTTTAATAATATGCAATAGATATACTAAACTGTATATTAAATTTGATAATAAACAATTTTAAATATTCTAGAAAAATAATATCAATTTTACCTATAATTCGAAAGACAAGGAAGGGATACGTTATGCAGTATATACGCTTAAAACTCGAAGTTAGCCAAAAGCCGAGAATAGAATGTGGGTCAAACCACATCTTGTCTGAAAACTGGTTTTCGTCTCCCTTCACTTCAAATATTGTTTTGACTACTGCCATTACTACTGAAGTTAAAAACTTAATTATACATTATATTATTTATTAAAGGCAAGAGAGAGAGAGAGAGAGATTTTTGTCATAGAAAGTGAGGACGACACACACACACACACACACATTATTGATTTTAAATCACTGTTAAAAATGATAATTATCAGAAATCAACTTAAAGGGTTTGCATCAGACAATCGGTCAGACACAGCGCTCAACTAAAATAATGCATACAATTGTCCTAACTCTTGTATTATTATTATTACGTGCAGTGATTTTACGAAGTTCACGCTTATCCCCCCTCCTCTGAGGTTGGCCTGGTGAAGTAATGAGTTGACTTCTTTTACTCTCCACTTCACATAGGTATACCCGACTCATCGGGGCTTGTTCTGTACCATGTGTCTAATATTCTTTTAAACTCCATAGATTTTAGTTCCTACTTTTCTTTCCGTACCGTAATAGTTGAAATTTCTCAGTGTTAAACTTCATATAAAAACCAAGCGAATTTTCCTAAAACTTACTACATTATTATCCCTGTCCCATCCTTCATGCATTAAAAAAGTTCTACTTTATTGGTCACCTTCGATTAGCATCCCCCCGAATTGTTTATTTTGACGAGGGTCAAGCTTTTCACTCCGCCTTAGACCTTCAGTTTAACGTGGAATCCGAACTACGCTCCGCCACCGGCGGGGTGAAATTACAATGTCATCGCCCGGACTCGATTTCTCAACCAGCACCCAGCGTCTTAACCACTAGGATACCTAGGGCACCCATTTATCTACCAACCCAAGCAGACATTCATTTTCATGAACTAAACACAATTTAATCACACTCCTACGCGAGAATTGGCAAGTAGGAAGTCAAGCAAAAT
Source organism: Bathynomus jamesi (assembly GCA_023014485.1). Taxonomy (NCBI): domain Eukaryota; kingdom Metazoa; phylum Arthropoda; class Malacostraca; order Isopoda; family Cirolanidae; genus Bathynomus; species Bathynomus jamesi. The sequence continues at coordinate 57,005 of JAJOZX010004412.1, forward strand.
ACATTAATCAAAGTTGAGGATCGAATAGTATGACCGCAAACATATATTTTGCAAATATTTGAAACCATCGTGGTAGAGACTGTAAAAGGCAATTAACACACACACACACACACACATATATATATATATATATATATAGTATGTGTGTGTGTGTGTGTGTGTATATAAAACCAAATCCACAAGTCAGAAATCTTGGGAAAGCTAAGAATAGTATGACCACAAAAAATAATAATGTACAAAAACATTCTGCTTGTAGAGATCTAGATTTCTTATTTTATAATGATCTTTGTGTCATCGAATGTTACTGTGCTGTCTCTGGTAATGATCCATATCAGGATTATGAAGAGTAGCGGCGCTAATTTTGTTTCCTGTGGTAATGAGCTGAGCGGCTCTGATGAAGATATTCCTATAATGACTTGCAGCCGCTCAAGTTGTCCATCTCCCATCCAAAAAGGGAAAAATTGAGGATCAAATAGTATGACCTCAAAAATAATGTAAAATATTGTCGTGATAGAGATGGTTGATCAATGTTGCAAAAAGGTGAGGGATATTGCATAAAGGGGTGGGTTCTAAAATTGGAAAACTGAGAAAAGTATGGGCGAAAATGCAAATATTGTCGTGGTAGAGACTTCAAGTCGTAATACACGATGTGAGCATTAAATATATGGAGCGAATATAAAGACACTATTAGTCGACGAATCAGGACGTCCAAAGCATGGACCCATAATATAGGTGTTACGATTGGTACACAATTTTATCATAGCCCCCCCCAGTTACATTGACAACCAATTATTAAACTTACGAACCGCCTATTAGTCTTTTGGGGTGGTGCTTGGGGATCATGCATAAAATGGAAATATTTTCAGCTGGGAGTCACAGTAGTTATTTTCATCAGTGAATAAACATTCCCTCCGCCGTGAGTCAAGAACTTTATAGTTTACCGGATTTATATCAAGATGGTGACATTGTAGCGTTGTTCACAATTAATCTTTTTAACGAGGCTGACCGGGATGGATTATTTCCAACGCAAACCGTTGATGATATTTGCAATTACGTTCCTTACGATCCGACGCAAGAGACTGCCATAGAAATGTAAGTGCCTGTAACTTTATTTTTTGTAGCCAATTATTCGCGAACTTATTTAATGTGCCTGTCAGAAAGAGCACTGTTCTGAATTATTTCATCATATATATGGAGGGTTGTAGTAATTCATCTCATCACATTAAAAATGTTTCATTTAGGTATCCGCAATTATAGATTAGCTTGCAATTATGCTAAAATCCTGTTTTGATTCATTGAATTTTTTTTATAGCAATCGTTTGCATGTTTTAAATAATTTTATAAATTCAAATGTTATTCGGAATTATCTCTTAAAGGAACTTCTCTGAGCGGTTCAAAGATATCTTCACATTGTAATACTCTTACTATATGTATACTCTGCATATGTTTTGGATTTTTATTAAAAAAGATTCAGTATGAACTAATGAATTATTCTTTCTCCTTTAAGGTCCGATGAGGATTTGACACGTGTTATACAATCTTTTCGTTTTGAAGAAACCCATGTCATGGACCTGAATACGGAGGTAAAAGATTTACCGATTAGTCAGCCCAACGATTGTCACATCATTGACGAAATAATGTAAGTATTTTTTGTTTCGATCTTTTTTGGGTGAAGAAGACACAATGTATTTTCATCAATTTATTAAATGAAAGAAATCATGTTTTTAGTACAATAACCATCTTAAACTTCAGAATATACAGACTAACATTATTGGTTACAAATATATATAACATCATACTGTACAACGAGTACGCACAATCGGAAAACGGCTTTTTATCTTTCTGCATACCATTTCGTCGTTTCGTTGTGTGACACGGGTCGAATAATTTTTAAAAATTTATAAATTCTTTACCACGTGACATATGCATGAGAAATGAAAGGCAGTACATCCCGCGTGTATTACTAAAATATCCTTGTAGCCGGAAGGGGTTCCATACAACTTCGGGGATATGCAACTGATCGAGAAATTTTACAATAACAGGATCACTCCAGGGTTGAGTCTCGAGTGAATCAAAATAGTACATGCTGTCCTTATTTTTAAAATAGATTGCAAACCAATGAATCCCTTCGATACCAATGACATCTGTGTTCACAATAAGACTACCGCAATCTCGCGTAGTTGGCAAATTCAATGTTTCATTCTTCTCAAACACACCGATAAAGTTGGAACGTGTGATTCGTTCACTATTCATTACTCTCTGAAGTGTATTCGCATCCATTTTAAAAGTCAGCGATAACGCCCCTAAATTTGTCTACTTCTATTAGGGTTTGTGACTCGAGGTATACTAGTACACTAACAAGTGCGTCTAACGGCTTGGCGAATTCCAATCTGACTGAGATGTTTCCACTCTGTTGTGGACTTAAGTGTGTATTTATGAGAGCAGATAAGTCAGGTGTGATGTCAAACGGATAAAGGTTAAATTGATCAATGAATTCTTTCTGCGTTACCCCAGTCCCTAGCTCATCATAATCACCTGCAATATGGGCCAGATTACTATATACTCTCGCGCAAAGCGGTAACACAGCGTCTGATGAATAGTCCGTATCCAATGTTCCTCCCAACACAACGCCATTAACGTATAGAGTTATATTTTTAAGGCCGAAATTCTCGAATTTAAAGGCATTCTTTTTATATTTTCCATTCACCGAATTGTGTTCCTGCATTCCAATTAATATCCTTTTAGGTAGATTTCCCAGGGCTATGTTTTCTATCTGTTTCGATGCCAACCCTGCTGGCACCGTGTATAGTTTGATTTGTACTCTGTTAATTGGGTATTTTACTGTGGCGTGTAGTAAATTTTTCTCAATTTCTATTTGTTTTGGTGAACTTAATTTCACTCGCCGTACGCGGAGGTATGTCTCCATAATGTGAACCACAACGGGTTTTGCTCCCTCTTCTTGATCAGCATCCAGATTTAAACAGATCTCAGGATTCGTGCGGGTGAGCTTTATTTTCATATCCACCCCATTCACAAGCAACTTCTCCTGGAATGTGAAATCTGTATGCAGGCGTCCAAAACACTCGTATATCTTTTTAGAATTTTTAAATTTGTCCTTTATACTACTTTCGTCTTTAGCTTGATAATATCCCTCGGCACTTAAAAAGGTATCCTTCGCTTCTTTGGAAAAGTTGAGGACATTTTCCAGATAGGCTCGTAGGTGATAGTACCCCGTGCCTGCCGATATGTTGACCTGATTTAAATATACGTCACACTGGTTGAATATGGAGTGCAGAAAGTTTGTTTCAGGGTATACAGCATATTTGTCATCGCAGTCCGTTCCATCAGAATGGGCTATACGTAGTTTAGCGTACATGTGCACACAGCTTGGATCAAAAAAGTAAGGGCCTGAGCCGGGTATCACGAATTCTATAGGGGCACTCGGGGAACTAATTGTGTTTAAAGGGTTAATTATAATAAAGTCACTGTGTTCAATAGAAACTTGAGTTGGGGGCATGTCAAAGAGGGACAGCTACGATTTACAGCATTGGGAACTACACGGATGGATGAAGCGTGCCATGACGAGTTAGAAATAGTGCCTCCTCTCTCGACAAGTAGTAAACAAACTATGATTCATGAGATCAATGTCCTTAGCGTATGTCAGTCCAAAAAATGGTCAACCATAGGCTTCATTCGCTTAGAACACTTCTTTTTTATATCCTTTTACGTTTAATGCCACGTGATGGTAATTCCTTCTTCCGGACAGTCCTCTTCTTCCCACCACCACGCCAATATGTCTTCTGCAGTGTTAAGACCTGATTGTAGTGCTTTCTTTCCGAGGTATCTGGCACGCCTCTTCAACAAAGGAACAGCCGTACGTAGTATGTTTGAAAAAATGGATCCAAGTCCACCACCTCGCTGGTATCTCACCCCTCGATAGATGGTGAAAGGCTTTCTGTCCATTATAACTCAGTGCGACTAGAGTTTAGCTTCACTGTTAAGCTCCCATCACCGAATGGGAAATTTTTTTCCCTCAATTGTTCTTATATATATTGAGATATTGGATATTAGATTAGTTGCGACATTCACATAATTGGGTCTGTCATATATAATACTCAAACTCCTTCCTCTATGGTTGGGAATGTGAACAATGCGCAGCAGGCGTGCCTGGGTATCCCCAACAAACTGGTGCTCCACTATATTGCTGTAAATATAGCACATGTCTGGGGGTGTATAGCCAGCATCCAATTTCTCCAATTTCATCTGATACATTAGGCTGGACAAGTCATGTTTACCTCGTGAAATGTGTTTCTTTGGAAGGCTGATCGATATCGCCCCTCGGTCATAATTTTGAACACTCTTTGGTCTTTAATATTTCTGTTAGCCTTTGATTTTAAGATTAGAGTATGTACAGGGTTTCCTTTGTTTATGATTTCGTATACTAAATCAGTCGTAAGATTTGAGTTTTTCAAACATACGTTTAAGTCTCTCACAACATCCTCAGCCGAACCATAACGGCCCGGAACTGTATTGTAATACCGTGCAACCTCAGTCCGGGCGATACGTATAGTTTCATCCCGAGTTATCCCGGCTTTTTTACACTCATGAATGTCTCGAAGAATCGTAAAAACGGTATCTTTATAATCAATATTTAAAAAGAGGGTGTCCAGCTGAATTTCACATATCCCGACCTCATACGAATCAAGACCCAATTCAATGGGTCCATGGAGTTCTGTTACAAAGTTGGCTAGTGTGTTGTTAGGGTGTAGCCTACAGACAGGGACGAGGAGGATGGGAGTGTGACGTAGAAATGGTTAGGAGCCATGTTGCATACTATTTAAGCTTCATTATTGCATCAGCTTTTATATAGGTGTTGAAGCTTTCTGGGTACCATAGCCATTTCACCAGGTACTTTTTCTCTTTCCTGAACCTTTGCTTCCTATAATTTTCTCAATTTCAAATACATTTTTTTCCTAAATTAAATGCCACTTTCTGCAACTCCTCGCAGTAAAAGCCTCCTGCGATTTCTTCCCCATTCAAATCTTCAACATAATACATCATTATCTCACCTTTAGGTCTCATAGCCTTAACTTTAAAAATCTCACGTGTCCATCCTTGCTCAAATGCCTTCGCGAATTTATTTCCCGAACGCAACAGCCTTACATAATCATTGATTTTGAAAAGCGCAGTGTGTGGTAGTGGTGGTGTTCCATCTCTTCTCACCTCTGAGCGCGTACCTCTTCCTAAAACCTCGTTAGGTGTTATCCCAATCGTGCGATGGTGTGAGCAGTTGTAGGATGGGGCCAATGATTCCAGAATGTCTACATATCTGTATGTTTTTATGTGTAAAATAGTGGTGCATGCGTTCCTTTATGGTACGTTGAACTCTTTCGGCTAAAGATGCCTTATGTATAGAATTGGTAGTGTAATAGCTGATATTAAACTCTGTCAACATGTTCTGAAAAGCACGGCCTATAAATTCCTTCCCCCATATCCGTACAAAAATGGCCAGGAACCCTGTTTTCTTTTAAAATCAGCGTTTTGGTGGATTTAGCAACTGTTTCAGGTGATTTATTTTTCAGAGGAATTAGCCACAGATATCTAGAGAATACATCTATTATGAATATAATGTAGCGGTAACCATCGTTATACACAGAATATCTTTGCATGTCTGTTAAATCTGCTTGCCAAATAGAGTCAATCGAAGCAGCTGTTGTCTTGGCTGTTTTAAACCTTTTTCTCACAGGCTTATGAAGTGTATAAGCGTCCTGCTCTCGCAAAAATCTCTCAACATCTTTTTTTACTACTCCGTAAACACTTCTGTACAGTCTATCTACGTCTCCGTAGGAGGCTGGGTTAGAAATGTCAAAATAACGTCTTCTTAATATGTTAGCCATTTGCGTATTTTAAAGGCACGAGGGTTGGGTTGACTGTTGTTTAACCTCTTCTTTCTCCTCTTCAGAGGTGTTACCGCCGGGGGTGATGGCGTCTTCATTTGTGTCACGTGCGACGCATGTTCCAAGTCTTTTAACCTGTTCAGATTTCCTATCATTGTTTTGGGGACATTTATTTGTTGTAGTCTTGCTTTAATATGCTTCCATCCTGATGGTGAGGGCCTATCCCACTTTCTCACCAAATCATGGACGATGTCTACGATATTCGATCCCTGTACTTTTGCTCCTTCCACAATGATCTCACCTGTATCGGTCCATTGTATGGCGGGGTCCTCATTCAATAGATTATAAAAACTTAAACCTTTATTCCTCAACGTATGTAGGAGGGTGCTTTTTAATACATGCTCGATATGCTGTCTGGCCGACCCATTAATCTTTGGTTGGTCAGTTCTATCGTCGGACACAGGTCCTATGTCACCATGTCCATCGTTCCCGTGCTATGCCTAATAACCACGGGAATCTCTGTCGGGTTCTTATAATTTTCGTACTCGTGAAGAAATTTCTGCAGAGCTTCTTGGTATAAGATTCTTTTCTGAACAGGTGTTTTTTCACTGTTTAATAGGGCTAGCAATTTGCTTTCCATTCTTTCAAGCCTGCTTTTACGGGGATCTAGATCCGTGTCTGGTTTCTTAGAACTTTGCAGTGAAGCATACACCTCGTGTGGAATCACTACCACTTTCTTCATTATATTAATCTAGTCAGTAAAGCACCCAAAACTGAAAATAAGATGGGGAGGAATGACCCTCCTCATTGTACAATAATTCGTTGTTTCTTCCCTACAGTTTGACTTTTACGAGCGAGTGCACGTATTGTGTTCTTGTAACGGCGTAGGCGAGCCTTCTGTGGTGGTTTCATTGATACATTGAAATTTATAACGTTAAGACAGATTTCACAGATGCATTTTAAAAAGTCGGAGTCGATATTTTTAGCAAACATCTGCTGCATTGCCCGGGGAAGTCGATGATAGATTTTTATTAATTCATGGTATTTCTTTAGCCTCTTTGTCATTCTGGGATATACACCGTTTCAGGCTCGTTTGGAAATATATTCGTTCTCAGAAGCACCCTAAACGTGTTTCGCGGGTGAAGGTCACAAAGCAAATATCCGTAACGCGGGCTTACAGCTTCTTTATAAGCTTCCAAAAACTCCTTACGCTGCTTCTGGAACATTTGATTGGCTAATACCCGAAGTTGTGATACATCTCTACGTTGCGCGAATAAGACTAGATATTGTGTATTTAACGACACATCGCGCATGTATCTATTTTTGAAAAATAGATTCTAATTGATGAAGAATACGCTTATGTTAAGATGGTGGGAGAATACTGTAAATGTCTCGGCAACCGTTTTATCCATCTCCAACATGAGATCGTCAATTACAATGACTGTATGTTCATTTCCCTTTAACGAATTCACGTCATATACACCTTTGTGGAACAAAATATCATCTTGGTACTCGTTGAACACTGATTGATACGTCGAATTGCACCATATAACTTTATTAACAAATTTTAAGAACATCTCTTCTTTTTCTTTAATGATTTTAAGCATAAACACAGTTTTACCACATCCTGTAGGGCCAGATATAATACATGTGGATAGGCTCGTGAACCTGAATTTTTCTACAGAATCCATTTCTAACACGTCACACTCCTAAGTGGGTCATTTACAAAATATAATAAATATTTAAGTGATCACCCTTATATTCTACAGTCTTGCTTTTCGCTTCTCCCACAGAACCGTGAATGACGATGAGGTACAACACCCCATCATCGATATTACAGATGACCCCGACGACAGTGTAGTTGTGATCACAGAATCCATCCCCGCTGACGAATCCTCACCAGCGATACCTGTAGCACGCGCCATTCAAAGCGGAGGCACATGAGAGCCCACACGTCAGGTATAAAGCGCGCCAGGATTGCGCCGGTTGTTAGACCACCAGTAATAGAGCCCCAACCTTCTACGTCTTACGACACAACCCCCACAATAGTACCTTCCTCAAATATACCCTTATTCCTGTTCAATTCCGGGTACATCCCCAGCCACAGCAGCTTCTCGTTCTGTTGAGGATGGCATAACATTCGAGTTGGTGCGCACCGCCCCCACCCCAGCCTTGACTAGAAATCGGTATATAGTCAGGGTTGATCCTAGATCCATGTATAGCAATGGTGTTGAACACGGACTACGGCGCATAGTTGAACGTATTGTAGAGTTTGCCCTTCAGAACCGCGACGAACGTGAAGTCAGGACGAGGCTGTCCTTCGGATTCGGGTCAGATGACGGAGATGTAGATGATTTTTGGGTAGTAATACCGTTCAGACGTTTGGCAGCTGAAGATATAGAGTATATATTAGGCCGTATAATGCAGGCCTCTCAAAGTAGTATAGCCTTCAATATGGACAACTTCACGGTAAATATTGACCGTGTATTCCGTGTTGCGGGTCATAGTGCCACACCTTATACTCTTAACTTCAATTCTCAGGCTATTTATAGACGGCATATAAACGTCGATCGTGGTTGCGGCTTTATAGCAGTAGTCTTAGCTCGTATGTTTACTGTACTAAATACAGACCCAAAAAATTTGGTTGCCTACGGTAGTGGAGCGTGCCCGTAAACTAGCTGTAGACTGTAAACTTGAGTTTGACTGTAATATGGGTCCTGAGAGCTGAGAAGGGTAGAACAGGAAATGAATGTTCGTATAGTTGTATTTGGAATGGATGATCGTCGTAGAACTGTGTATGTTTTTAAAAGCTGTGTGAGAGATCGTACAAGACCCTACTTATTTTAGGACTGTCAGGGACAACGTATCTCCCCATCCGTAATATAAGGGACCTTTACGCGAGTTATGATAAAAGTCGAAAATATGGACGACATCATGATTTGTGTAAGGGGTGTATCGAGTTTGCGGATGATATAGTGAAACATTGTAAAGATTGTCACATGGTATGTGAGCAGTGTAAAAGCTCCAAATGTGAAAGCCGTGTAGTTGAAGCTGAGAAGAGGGATTGTGATGTGTGTAGACGCACATTTTTCAATAATAACTGTTTTGAGCTCCATAAATCAATTGGCACGTGCAGGAAAATGAGAATCTGTGAATGTGGTATGTTTCATATGATGGATAATTGGGGGAATTTCAAGCATAAATGTGATGAAATTCACTGTTCTACATGCCATGAGAAATATAAGGCGGTTGGAGTAAAGCATGTATGTTATATAGATGCTAAGCCTAAAAATAGCCCTTGTATAACTGTGTACTACGATATAGAAACATACACGAACGCTGAAACCAAAGAGGTTATTCCACATTTACTTGTAAGCCAGACTATCTGTGATGAGTGTATGGAGATCGAGTGTGATGAGTGTCACAAATGTGGTAAACGGACAAACGTTTTTAAAACGAATGCCCACGATAGCCCTGTGAAACTCTTTGTGTCCTATATTGTCAAGTTAGCGGACAAGTTCAAAAAATGACTGTATATTCTCGCCCATAACGGGGCAAAATTTGACACACAGTTCCTTTATAAGGAGTTGCTTGAGCACGAGTCATCTGAGATATTTACAGGTGATCCCTTGAAAAGAGGCAACAAGCTAATACAGATGCAAATAAGAGGTAATGTACAGTTTAAAGGCACTTTATTATTCACACCTTGTAAATTAGCAAAGCTACCCAAGGTGATGGGCGTAGCCGCTGAAGTTTCAAAAGGATATTTCCCTTACACATTCCTCACTAGCGAGACTAAATTACGTAGGACTACCTTCACCCAAACATTACTTTAACTATGAATGTATGAGTACAGATGAACGTGAAGATTTTGATACTACAACAATTTTAATGAATCTAATTCTTATAATATAGCTGATGAATGTGAACGTTATTGCGTGAATGATGTGCGCGTGCTTAGAATATGTTTCCAGGCCTTTAGAAGGATGTACATAGGCCGTTTCAAATGCGATCCGCTGCAAGTCGCCACCACCATCGCCTCATTATGTTTTACGGTGTTCAAGAATAACTTCATGCCTAAAGACACCCAGGCAAACGCTTTAGTGCAAAGTTCTGTCTAAACAGTCTTTGGGGAAAATTTGCACAGAATACTGGCAAAGGGAACGTTCATTTGGCACAAAGTTATAGTGAAGTCTGGGATTATGCCAACGCTCCCGATAAAGAGGTCATGGAGATTATGAATGGAGGTAATACTTACATAATAAAGTACAACAATGCCGAATTGGACACAGATACCTCACGGGTTACAAACACACCTGTAGCCAGCTTCACACGCATCAAACTTTGGGGCCTATTGCATTCTCTTGGACGGAGGGTTTTGTACGCCGATACAGATAGTGTGATATTCATAGCGAGGGAGGGTGAATACATGCCGCCTATTGGTGAATTCCTCGGGGAGTTGACTGGTGAGATCAAGGATGAGTATGGAGACATCGCATACGCCAAATCTTTTGTCTCAACAGGGCCAAAAACTTATGGGGTACGGGTGAGGGTGGGGGAGGATATGAAATATATCGTGAAGGCTAAGGGTATCACGCTCAACCAGGCGAATCGGCGGGTCGTTCACTTTGATTCGTTGAAGGATCTAGTGTGCTTGGACGATGATGAGTGCGACCGGCCGCCCCAACTAACTGTAGGTACTCACAATTTTCGGGTGCAGAAGCTGGGGGACGTAAAGGAACTTAGGGGTACAAAGGTATGCCGTAACACCTATAGGAAACGTTACCAGGTGCCTGGTACCTATGATACCGTGCCCTTTGGACACCATAATCTTTGATATGTCTATTGTTAACTTATTTATTACACGTGTTTGTAAATATATATGCCTTGAATTTTTCGTTTATTAAATAAATCATGTTTCAATTAGCGTTTCACTTTCTCCTTTGCGTGCGTGCGTGTGTGTGTGTACAGTAAAAAGCTAAGCTCCGCCCACTGTAAGATCGGCAACGTGAGTCCTGCCACTACCTGAGCATATCCCTTCCCTGCGTGCGTGCTCAGTTGATCGCAATAAGCCCTGGATCTCAGACGTGTATGCTCCCGCGTAGAAGAAAAATAGTAATGGCTACCTTTAATATTGCGTGTTCAACATTTATGAAGTGGTATTCGGCAAAGTGCCAAGATGTGGTGGATACTGAAAAACTCCCTATTCCCCCCTCCTTTGATACTTTTAAAGCTACATTGAGCCGTGCGAAGGATCAAGATATTCAAATACTCTACGGGTATTCTGGCGAGGGCATTGTAGGATTTCGTAGTACAAACGATGTATTGAAGTATGTTATAGACCTATCCTTTATAAAGGGTCACATATACCGCGAAGTAGAAGAAGCAACACGTTCAGAAGATAAGCAACGATTATGGATAGTGAGTCTTGTTGATGAGTGGTGTAACAAGCGATATTATGTCATGTTGCATCATACCGAGTACTCGTACCCTGCGACTGAGAATGTGAATCTTGTCATCATGGAGAATCTTAAGTATTTTTACCACTATATTAATATATATCATGACGAGGTTTGTATTGAGGTTGTGGCCAGTGGCCTGTGTGAGTTTTTAACAGACTTTAGAGACGAGTATCGGTGTTAAACAAAAATGAAAAATATGGGCATATGTTTCTCTCAAATAGTGCGCCGGATTGTGAAGATGTTTAGTTTGTGGAAATGAACGTGTGGTGAGTGATAAAACATTAAAACCGATATTTTGCTCATGCATCGGAAAATTTCTCTAAACATCTACCCAATATAATGGGAAACAAGTATTCATGTTGTGGCTAAAGGTGTGCGTGAGTATTTAACAGAATTTAGAGATGAGTATCGCATACTAAGCAAAAACGAAAAATATGGTCATATGTTTCTCTCAAATAGTGCGCCGGAGTGTGAATAAAATGTGTTTAGTTCGTGAAAATCCCCCTATGCAAAAATGTCTGGTGCGTATTCTGGGGAGTGGGAGTGATAAAACATTAAAACCGATATTGCTTCATGTATCGGAAAATTTCTCAAAACACCTACCCAATATAATGGGCTACAAGTATTGATGTTGGAACAGCGCCGTACACGTTTCATTAGCTTATGGTGTGACTCACTCCTCCCGTCGAGCCGATCCGTTGCATGTGGCTCATAGTCATCTCAGAGCTTGAACCGACTGGACGTGCACTCCTTGAATACGATGGAACTTCCTTTGAGCAGCATTCTCAACGCCGTGTACGATGTGTCCGTGACGAAGTCGTTGCGCGTGTTCAGGCGTGAAACCGGAGCCATTAACTATGTACTGGAAACGACTTGTAGACAAACAAACAAACGGAATGTTGTTTATTTAAGTGTTGAGGAAATGAATAGAATCTTCGTGGTAGTTGAGAAGTGGAGTGAGGATCGTTATAAAATTCCTGCAGGTGTAGGTACAAGAGAGCAGATTAGTGACACCCCCTCATATGCCGTTGTTTGTACGTTGTGTATAAATAACGATTGACCATGCATTGATATACGGCTGATGTGGAAAAATGCTTCTGATAATAACGCTCTTGTCCCTACGCGAAACCGTTTCATCCTCGACAGAATGTTTGAAATCGACGGATTCCGCAAGCTGAAGCCTATATTAGATGCGCGTGTTACGGATATGCTTTATTTTGATACGGTTCTTGAATACACATACACCGCTCTGCTCGATGGGTTTACCGAGTGTAGGACTGAACAAGGCGAGAATGGTCTAGAGCTGGATGCTTATTCACAAGGTTTAGACTCTTTGAAATATCATGAACTTTGATACAAAGCACTTGAGCGGTAGATGGCTCAGCTCCCCTACACCGTTCACCCTGAAGAACTATTTCTTTATATAATGAGCAGCTGTCGTAACGACTTAGAAGATTATTTCAACTGCCGCTATGCAGTGTGAAGAAGAGTTCACGATTGAAAAGCTCGGGTCGGTAGAAATAAACTATCGACTGGAAAGGAGTGTTTATAAACTTGTATTTAGTAATGACGTTGTGGCTAACGATGACCTCTTTGTGCCTGCTTTTGATTGTATTCTAGATGTATTTAAAGATAACTTGCCAACCGGATGTAAAGTGGGCACAAAAGTAGTACTGAACGATATGAAGGCCATTTATATAGAGCAGGGGTTCCCAAATTGTGTTCCGCGGAACACTTCTCACGGTATACAAGTGTTCCGCGGAACACCAATTTGGGAACCCCTGATATAGAGTATAGGTTTCCCTATAACATGACCAGTGAAATAATATTAAGTCGCGTTTGCTGCGTAGTGCAAAGCAATAATGATGGGATTGTACACTCGATATGTGTGAGTTCAGTGTTTTGCGCAGTAGAACAAAAGTGAATGTTTGATGAATTTCCATATATTTAATTATTTAACATAATGTTATATATATATATATATATATATATATATATATATATATATATATACACACACCTCGGTGGTGTAGTGGTTAGCGTCGCTGACTACGAACCCATCGGCCCCGGATTCGAGACCCGACGGCAGCGGGCGCGCAGCAAAACACAGCTGTTCATCCTTCCACACAATAAAGAAAGTGGCTGGTAGATAAATGGGTACCCTAGGTGGCCTAGTGGTTAAGACGCTGGGCTGCTGATAGGGCGTGGTTCGGATTCCACGTTAAACTGTAGGTCTAAGGTGGAGTGAAAAGCTTGACCTTCGTCAGAATGAACAATTCGGGCGGAAGCTAACTAAAGGTATACTATATCCAAAGGTGTGTATATATGTATATATATGTATATGTATATATTTCTCCTGTACTGCTATATTGATGGTTATACTCCATCGTTTTGTATTTCTTATTTTTTATTTTTTTATTTTGTGCAGTAGAAGATAAAGTGTATGTATTTATTTTCAATATATTTAATTATTTAACATAATTGTGTGTATATATTTCTCCTGTACTGTTATAGTGATGGTTATATTCTTTATTTTTTATTTTTTTATTATATACATATTCCTCGTTCATATTTCTTATACTATTCTTATTTTTTTATTTTATTTTTTTATCATTCCATCGTTTGATTGTATATTTCCTATATATTTCTGGAAACAACAATTCGTCTAAATAAACAGAAAGATGTAATGGTGTTTTATTTAATTCTTTTCGTTGTAAACGATATTATTATTTAATTATACCAAATGGTTGGTTACGCCTTCTAAACCGACTGACGGAATTCTAAGCCAACTGTCAATAATATATGCTTTAATTAAATAAATAGCGCAATCTGGCAACTCAACCTGTACAAGCCATTTACGCCTTCTAAGCCAGCTGGCGGATTAAGCCAACTGGCGGATTTACACCTCATAAGACAGCGGGCGCTCAGATGAAGTCTCAATATGCGCTTGGCTCCTGCCAGGCGAACACCTCTCTTCCTCTCTCTCCTTCTCCTCTCTTTCTCTTGGGGGGTAATTCCGCCTCCAAGTTGCATAACCCCTTGTTGATCTTGCGACATTCCCACTCCCCCTTTGCATAACTCCTCCCCCTGCATTGCATAACTCCCTCCCCTTCATTCATAACCCCCTCCCCCTTCATTGCATACCCCTACCCCCTTTGTTGCATAAAGCATTTGCAACATTGATCAACATTTGCAATTGCATTGCAACATTCCTACACTCTCCCATTTTGCGCCCATACTACTAACGCCCCCTACTTTCATTGTACGCGTCGATCGCTGATCCTGTAAAAACAGAAGCTCTTCTTTTGGTACCTTCAGTTCTCTTCGACAGGTGCATCTTATGTGAACATCTTCGCAGCTCTCAGGACAGCCAAAGTTTTGATGGGAGATTAAAGGGCATTTACAGGCACTGATATCGAATAATTCTTCCAAGGTGTCATTCAAATTTTCTCTCATTTTGACACTACTTTTTGATCTACTAAGATCGTTTGCTTTGCCGATGAACCGCTTTAATTTGATATAAACTGATTTGTCAGCTATTGCAGGAATTGAAGCTTTTCTCCAAATACAGAGTATATCTTCAGTAATTTTGTTGAAAATATCAGTTCACTCAGGGAACCATTCTGAGTTCATTCCCATCATGAAACGGACATGTTATGTGCCTTGAAAAGTGGACGCTCAATTCTGCCAGTTGAGGTTTAAGTTTTTGTTTTGGCTAAAAATATAATAGTTACCCCTTTTTCTCTGATTTATTCAATCCGACGTGAATGCAACGAGTCTTTTACTTATATTGAGGTTCTAAATGTAGTGGGGCTAGGCTGCTTTAAACCCTAAATCCATGTCCCAAAGCTGGATCCTGTCTGCTTTGCAGATAGCTGGTGAGGGAAGCTATATTTATGGGACCTCTTTGCGAGAGACCCGTTGCCCACGTCGGGCTTGCATCATGAAAAAGAAAAACTATGGTATTTGTCATTTACCATTACTTATTCGGACTATAGTGGATTTAATTATCCCAGAAGAGTTCCTTGTTCCATGCACGGTCTGTGTGTATCATAAAAAACTCAGGGAACCATTCTGAGTTCATTCCCATTATGAAACGGACATGGTATGTGCCTTGAAAAGTGGACGCTCAATTCTGCCAGTTGAGGTTTAAGTTTTGGTTTTGGCTAAAAATATAATAGTTACCCCCTTTTTCTTTGATTTATTCAATCCGACGTGAATGCAACGAGTCTTTTACTTATATTGAGGTTCTAAATGTAGTGGGGCTAGGCTGCTTTAAACCCTAAATCTATGTCCCAAAGCTGGATCCTGTCTGCTTTGCAGATAGCTGGTGAGGGAAGCTATATTTATGGGACCTCTTTGCGAGAGACCCGTTGCCCACGTCGGGCTTGCATCATGAAAAAGAAAAACTATGGTATTTGTCATTTACCATTACTTATTCGGACTATAGTGGATTTAATTAGCCCAGAAGAGTTCCTTGTTCTATGCACGGTCTGTGGGTATCATATATATATATATATATATATATATATATATATATATATATATATATATATATATATTAGTGGTGGACCGGATGTCAGTTTTTCAACATCTGCGGATGCGGATTTTTAATTTCAATATCCGCGGATGCGGATGCGGATATTTAGTTAATCTATCAATATAATATAGAATTATGAATATATGACAATTTTTCAAATTTCGTGATATTACTATTATGGCAGGCAATGCATAAGAATTAAAATTAATATTAATGTTTTCATTATGATAAAACTAATAACTTTCTCAAAAGTTTCAGCCACAGAAAATTCAATGAAACAAGTTTCATTCAATTTTCTGTACTACCAGGTATTTATATTTTGAGGTTTATATATTTGTTTGCTCATTAATAATTAATACTTTACATGAAATGTGCATGACTGGGCCTTATAAGCTACTTTATAAGCTAATTTAATTGTAAATTGCATAATTTATTAGAGGTAATATCCACATAACATCCGCAGTCAGAAGTGCGGATGCCGGATGCGGATATCCAGTCCACCAGTAAATGTATACGGTATATATATATATATATATATATATATATATATATATAATGTAAACTCACAAGGAAAAAGAAAATATTATTTCAAGATCTTTCGTGCATTCAGCAGTACACCTCGTCAGTTCATTCATTTCACGTTTTTAAGTGTGAAATTCATGCCATATATATATATATATATATATATATATATGCGCCTAGGTGGTGTACTGCTTACCGTCACTGACTACGAATCCATCGGCCCCGGAATCGAGACCCGGTGACGGTAGCCGGCGCGCAGCAAAACCCAGCTGTTCATCCTTCCACACAATAAAGAAAGTGGTTGGTAGATAAATGGGTACCCTGGGTGGCCTGGTGGTTAAGACGCTGGGCTGCTGGTGGGGCGTGGTTCGGATTCTACGTTAAACTGTAGGTCTCAGGTGGAGTGAAAAGCTTGATCTTCGTCAGAATGAACAATTCGGGCAGAAGCTAACCAAAGATACCAAAGGTATATATATATATTGGAATTTTACAATTAAATAAGTGAAACTAATAAATAACTGATGCAATCCACAAGGAAAAATGGAAAGCGATTCCAAGGCCTTTTGTGTATTTAACAATACACCTCATCAGGGAATGAAAGAAGAGGGTAAGAAGCAGAAATATATATATATATATATATATATATATATATATATCTCCTTGTTACATATAAAAAACTAATGAAGCATGCAAAAAATTAGGCATATCGGATAATACCTAAAGGTCGCTCACTTTTGCTACATTTTTTGTGCTTGAAACCAAACTGTGAAAAATTAACTTTTACTTTTTTCATAATCCCATATTAAGTTATTTGTATAATAACAATGAAATGAAAAACAATAATAACAACACTTGTATCACATCGGATAATACAGAGAAACTTCAATCTCGTCCATGAGATATAAAACATCTCAAACAACCTGTTTCTTGACGTTCAGTATCGCCTTCGTTGAAACCAGTAAGGTTTGGCGGTGACTGCTGATGAGCCGTAACAAATATTGTTTCCGAGTCTCGTCTTTCGTCAGTGCGGCGTTGTATGATGTGATAAGAGAAACAGCACGTTCAGCACTATCATTGATGACCTTGAGGAGTTTGACTTTGGCCTTCAATTACATTGGGTCCGTTGGCCAGAGGGCTGGTGGCTTCGACAAGAACGCCTTAGCTTCTTCTTAGCCGTTTACGGAGAGAAGGTTGAACAATTTCAACGAACGGCTTGTGATGTACGCTTCTAAAGGAGTGCGATGGTCGAACTCCTTCCCATCCACCCACTTGGGAGCTTTAGGGTTCGGAGGAAGTGAGAAGTTGCCAACCATGGCTGCTTTAGTCTTCTCTTTAACGCGATCGTCGAAGAGGGCGAGGGGCGCGAGGTGTTCAGAAAAGTACCATAAGTGGCGGCAGAACGCCTTGACCGCCGCGTCCTTGACGGAACGCACAGGGTACTCGTGCAGGAGGGCGAGTAGGTTAATGTCACTGAAGGATGCTTTTCCTGGGACTGGGGCCTCATGCCAGTAGCGGGCGTAGACGAGAGAGACAAAAAGACAAATGTTTTTCATGCCAGCCCTCTCATGCGTCGTTAGCTTTGTCTGGTGGTGCATAGCGCCTGGTGCGCAGAAGCATGGTCTTCTGTTGGAGGATCCCCCGAGAAAAACGTGACAGAGTTGAAGCAGCTAGCTCTCTCTCTCTCTCTCTCTCTCTCTATATATATATATATATATATATATATACACATATGTATATATATATATATATATATATAACGTAAAGAACGACGCTTGTATAGGAGATATTCCGCGCAAGACGAGAGAGAGAACGAAACAAATGAAAAAATGAGGTAACCACCCGGGAATTGAACCCGGGATCTTCCGATTGCCGGTCAGATGCGATACCATTACACCATGGGTTACCTCATTTTTAATTTGTTTCGTTCTCTCTCTCTCGTCTTGCGCGGAATATCTCCTATACAAGCGTCGTTCTTTACGTTATTTATACTGCGTGTTCTTTGCAGTTGAATGTGTATATATATATATGTGTATATATATATATATATAAAAGAAACCGGAACTAAAATTTCTCTAGTTTTGCATTCAACTTACACTTCTTTTAAGAAAATTACAAAGCAAAGTACAATAAGAAATTAAATAACTGGAGTTATTTTAACAACGTCTTCTCTATTTAATGATGATGCGATTAGTAATGATATGTTGATTGTTATTATCCCTTAAATATCTTTAAAAAACTTCGAACATTCGAATAATTCTAAAATATTTCCTAACAATCATTTTATTTAAAACAAACTCATTATTGAAATTATAGAGGCTTCACCTAACTTAAAGGTGAAATTACTATTTGTACAAATATAAGCCAACATAAAATATCATGTAAATATAGAATTTTGGTTCAACAATTACTCGACTCAAACATTCTCAAATATTCCCCCACGGTATATTCCCCCACGGTAAATTCCACCATGTATATTGCACCGAGGGTAAATTCCTCCACGATAAATTCCACCGCGGAAAATTCCCCCTATGGAAAATTCCACCGCGGAAAATTCCCCCTGATTTCTTTTATTATTTAGTTTCAACTTTGAATATATCTATAAAATATATCTATAAAAAAAAATCTATAAAATATAACTATAAAAAATATATCTATAAAATATAACTATAAAAAATAATTTATAATAATAATTTAGTCAAATAAAAGTTGGCAAATGGCAACCCTGCATGGTGAGTCTACATTTGACCTTGATTTCTTTTATTATTTAGTTTCAACTTTGAACCCTTAGACCATGGCTGCTGCGTTTATTACAATCGAGAAGAACAAACGCAAATTGTGCGATGAAGAAAATCACATCTACGAAAAACACTCAGCACCAAAACAAAAACTTATTGGCGTTGTGAGCATTTTTATAAAGGCTGCCGAGCTAGAGTGCATACAACTTACAATTGCAATGAACCAGAAATAATTCATTCGACGGGAAGCCATAATCACTCGGTAAGCAGTGCGCAAGTTAAAGCTCGAAAAGCAGTTAGTTTAATTAAGAATGAAGTAAAGAAAACTGGTACGGTGTCTACACGGGAAGTAATTGCTAGTGCTGTGCAATCGCTCGATGAGGAAGCAAAGTCAAAGATGCAAGACTTACCCGGACTTTCACGTAACATTCGTAACTGGAGGCAGCGAGCTTCAGGAATTCCAGCTCTTCCAACTTGTCGGTCAGGGTTTGAAATTCCAGATTCTGTTAAATACTTAGAAGATGGCTCCTTGTTCTTAGCTTTTGATAGTGGTGTTGAACGCAGACAGAATTTTAGTTTTTGCCTCGGAAACTGGCTTGAAAGACCTTGAAAACTCTCAAAATTGGGCTTGTGATGGGACGTTTAAAATAGCTCCAAGCTTGTGGACCCAGCTAGTCACACTGCATATTTGTATTGGAGGGTTATGTGTACCACGCGTATTTGCCTTGCTTCCAGACAAGAAAGAGGTTTCATATCGTCGGCTATTTTCTGCTGTACGTGATCTTATACCAAATAGTAATACTTCAAGTTGTATCATGGACTTTGAAAAAGCACTCCATAATTCATTTACATCTATATTTCCGTTTTCTGAAATCGCTGGATGCCTTTTTCATCTCGGGCAATCCTGTTGGCGAAAGATCTCCGAACTGGGTGAGCGTACGAAATATAATAATGATGAAAATTTTCAAATTAAAATTAAATCATTTAACGCCCTCGCGTTTTTGCCGATTGAAGATGTTATCGACGCATTTGAAGAATTGTCAAATGATGATAACATTCCTGCAGAGTTTATCTTGTATTTTGAAACTACATATATTGGCAGCGTGAGAGGACGGGGTGCGCGTCGGAGAAGAGATACCCCACTGTTTCCTATTCAAGTGTGGAATCATTACGACCGCGTATTAATGGACTTACCAAGATCGAATAACTCTGTGGAAGGGTTCCACAATGCTCTACGGTCATCAGTAACTTCGACACACCCAAATTTGTGGGGACTTTGCTCAGCTATTAGAGCAGAAGAAGGAATAAGCCAGACAAAAATTGCCCACATGCGACGAGGAGATCCCCCAAAGAAGAAAAAAGCCTATCAAATTGTTGACGCACGATTGAAGAGGCAGTTGAAAATTACAAAAAGGAAAACTTACTGCAATTTTTAAGAAACATTGCACGCAATTTGTCATAAAGATTCTTCAATAAATATTTCTTACTTAATTTTTAACGTTTTATGTGAAAATAAATTTCCCATTTTTTATTTTTTTAACTTACCTAATTTTAATTAAAATACCAATGGTGGAATTTACCTTTGGTTAAATTTTCCATAGGGGGAATTTTCCGAGGTGGAATTTACCGTGGAGGAATTTGCCCTCGGTGCAATATCCATGGTGGAATTTACCGCGGTGGAAATTACCGTGGGGGAATTTACCTAGAACCATGGGCTACGTAGTGGCCGATGTCGTAACACCGCTTCTCGGAGATCAGCGAAGTTAAGCGACAATGGGTATATATATATATGTATATATGGGCTACGTAGTGGCCGATGTCGTAACACCGCTTCTCGGAGATCAGCGAAGTTAAGCGACATTGGGTCTGGGTAGTAGTTGGATGGGAGACCGTCCTCTGCGCCCAGATTATGTAGCGACCCGTGGTTCGGATCCCACGTAAAGCTGTAGGTCCCCTCCGTCATATGACCTCAGATGTTGCGAAGGAGGCTAAACAACACCAATTAAAAAAAAATATATATATATATATATATGGGATTCAACTCAGAATGGTTCCTTGAGGTTCTTTCATGATTCTCCCTTCATTCCCTGACGAGATATATTGCTAAATACGAAAGGCCTTAGAATTGTTTTTCATTTTTCTTTGTGCGTGTAATATATATATATATATATCTTGGGGAGCATCTGTGGGAATAAATATGCCTATTCTGAGTCGTAGTTTTATTAAGATTTAAACCTATGAAGGTAATATACAATGACTTAAACCACATTATTTTTTTTATTTATCTCGAATTTAAATCAATGGAGAGCTTTTCATACCCGAGTTTACGTACAAAGGAGGTGAATTACTCAGGGGATAAAATAGCATACTTTGGAGCTTGGGCATGAGTTATGACGTCAGCGAGGCATTCGGGTAGGCGAAGATGACATTCTTGTTGTTGAAGTGCCCAACAAGATATGTATAAGGTTTCTAAATGATGTTTTCGTTTAAATTTATTTTATTGATAATAATTTTCTTATACCCAAACGCACTCTCCCACCGCAGTGAGGTTGCGTCAGGGACAATCCTCAATCGCTCACATTCACTTCATCAGCTGACATGTCAATAATGCACCTATCTCAGGGCAACATTATCCAGAGCTCAGCCCCGCAAACTACTCCATGGTTTACCCAGACCGCTTCAGACACACTGAGCCGGCACAGTGCCAGCCCGTCGCCCCCATATACCACATCGCTCCTCTTTTTTCTCTCTAACGCGCATTTTTCACCCTCCCAGACGTCCAGGCAACGCTGACCCAAAGCGTATAATGTGTGTATATATATATATATATATATATATATATATATATACACATTCAACTGCAAAGAACACGCAGTATAAATAACGTAAAGAACGACGCTTGTATAGGAGATATTCGTCTTGCGAGGAATATCTCCTATACAAGCGTCGTTCTTTACGTATATATATATATATGATGATGAATAAAACCACGAAGGAAAGGAAACACAAAAAGGTGCTCAAGTGCTTTCGTCTAATGACATCCTCAGCGGTTGAGCACCTTTTTGTGTTTCCTTTCCTTCGTGGTTTTATTCATCATAAATATTTTTCACGTGTTACTTTCGTGAAATAATTTTCATATATATATATATATATATATATATATACACACACATTTAACTGCAATGACCACGCAGTATATTAATGTATAGAAACGAAGTAAGTATAGAGGAGTGTTCTGCACACGTGGAAGAGAAATAACGAACAAATGAAAAATAAGGCACCCGCGCGGGAATCGAACCCAGGATCTTCCAATTGCCGGTCAGACGTGCTAACCACTACACCACGGAGCCACGATAATCAGAAGTCGCAATTCTCCTACATAGGGCAGAAACCAATGCCTTGAGAGGGCACCCTCGCAAATCGTGAATATGTACATTTAACTGCAATGACCACGCATTTGTTCGTTATTTCTCTTCCACGTGTGCAGAACACTCCTCTATACTTACTTCGTTTCTATACATTAATATACTGGGTGGTCATTGCAGTTAAATGTACATATTCACGATTTGCGAGGGTGCCCTCTCAAGGCATTGGTTTCTGCCCTATGTAGGAGAATTGCGACTTCTGATTATCGTGGCTCCGTGGTGTAGTGGTTAGCACGTCTGACCGGCAATTGGAAGATCCTGGGTTCGATTCCCGCGCGGGTGCCTTATTTTTCATTTGTTCGTTATTTCTCTTCCACGTGTGCAGAACACTCCTCTATACTTACTTCGTTTCTATATATATATATATATTATGCAGGAAAGAAGGGCCAAAGGAAAATGCCCGCAAAAGTGCTCTCCCCTCCTCCCATACAAGAAGAAGAGAACCGAAATCAAGGTCAGGAGTTTTCGAGATGCCTGGACCCTCTGCGTTTGAAAATTTGGAGGCCATAGAGATGGGGAAATATGAATTGAGGAAGGTTGTTCCAGAGTTGATCAGTTGAGAAGATTGGGAAACTCTACAAAGGTTTGGAAGACCTTGCAAGATTTCAGAACGTACAGATAAACGGATTGAAAGAATGGCTGATGTGAATCCACGAATGACTGCAGGTCATATCTGCCGAACATTAAAACTGTCTAAGATCGATGTCCATCTCTCTACTGTACGTCGTACATTGAGAAAGAATGGTTTGTATGAAAGAGTTGCACGAAGAAAATCTCTGCTACGAAAAGCGCACTAAGAAGCTTATTCAAAGTATGCCAAGGATCATCAAAATGATGGATTTGCATTCTGGAAGAAAGTTCTCTGGACAGCCTGGACCAAAATTAAATTATTAGGGAAGAACGAGCAACGAGCAATCAAATACTGTATTCGAGGAAAAATTCATCCTTCCTACGATGAAACATGGTGGTGGTAGTTTGCTCCTTTGGGATGCTTTAGTGCTTATGGTTCAGGAAAGCTTGTTGTCATCAATGGAATCTTGAATTCGAAGAAATAAAGGAAATTTTAAAAGAAAAGGGATTGCTTTCAGTTCGGAAGTCCCGAATGGGTGGGCAACTGGGTAAAACAAGATAATGACCTAAAACATAAAAGTAAGAGCACCGTGAAAAGGCCTCAGCAAAGGAATTTCAAGCTTCTCTAGTGGCCCAGTCAAAGCCCAGAGCTCAATTTAATCGAAAATTTATGGTTTGATTTGAAAAAATGTGTCCGCAAGAGAAACCCTTTGAATATGAATGAATTGCAACAATTTTCTTTAGAAGAATGGGCTAAAATTTCTATTGAGAGATGTCGAATCCTTGTAGAAAAATACCCAAAACGTATCATTAAAGTCATTCAAACAAAAGGTCGACACACAATGTATTAAAAAATTTTGCAAGTAAATGTACGAAAACTTTTGCATTTTAACTTCTTTTTTAATTTTTGTCAAATTCTTTGATGTTTTCCATCATAGGTTGGAGTTAAACTAATTATATTTTTGTTAAATTTTTCCAAACGAACAGTAAACATTTCATAACTATGCATCGTATAAACCAGTGCCCTTCAACCTTTTTATGCCTACCGCCCACTTTTACTATTTTTATGTGAGATAAATTAGCCAACCGCCCACCAAAATTAAAAATCCAACAAACATATATTAAAAATTATGTATGGTACATTATATATATTATAAATAAAACATTATGCATTTATCTTTAATTTAGTGAGATCCTTGTACTTGATGCTTGGAAACTAAATTCCGAATGTTTGGCTCGAATTTAGTGAGGAACAAACGAATGTCCCCTCTTTCAGGGATTTTTAAAGCATTCCTGTTTTTGGTAAGAATGTGATTCACAGCACTAAAACCTGATTCAACTAGGTACGAAGTAGGAAAAGCGATCAGTAATTTAAAAATCTTTTTCCACATATTGGGATATACATTTGACATCTTTTTATTTTGCCAAAGCTGCATATAACCACCGTTATTGAAATTTCCCTTGCTTTCCTCATCATGTCTGAGTTCTAATAGCTCCTCTTGACATGTTACATCAGCTTCAGTAACATTTGCAGTAAACGGGTTTACCATCCAATCATATACTTAGATGGTTAAAACATCACTGAATCGAGTTTCAAAATCCGTTTCAAGTTTATTGAGATGATCAATAAACCTTTGCGTATCAATTGTTGTTATGTCATCCTTAATAGATAACAATTCTGGAAACTGGTGAAATTCCCTTTTTGAAAGATTGTGACTGAATAAATCCAGCTTTTCAATGAATAATGAAATAACTTTTTGGCAGTTCATGAGTGTCATATTGGCTCCTTGAAGCTGCAAATTACAATCATTGCATTTCTTAAATATTCCTGCCAAATAACAAGCATCATTTTTTATCATTTTTAACTTTTGGCTAAGATCAACTTCATTTTGGTCTTCTAGAAACTGCACTACGCTCTCATATAGTTCAACAAAACGAGTTAAACATGCACCCTTCGAGAGCCATCGGACCTCTGTGTGTAATAATAACCTAACAAATTGTTCATCATTGTCATGACACAACTGACGAAACATTCGATCATTTTTTGCATACAATACTGTAAATTTTGTTGAATTTTACAAGAATTTTATAAATTTTCTTGCCGCCCACCTAAAATCTCAAATCGCCCACTAGTGGGCGATATCGCCCAGGTTGAAGACCGCTGGCTATAAATGATAAAGACGCATATAACTGAAATATTTCTTTCTACAAATATTTATGAGCACTACTGTATATACACACACACACACACACGCGCGCGCGCGCTCGCACACACACACACACACATATATATATATATATATATATATGTGTGTGTGTGTGTGTGTGTGTGTGTGTGTTACAGTTATATGCATGTCGTTTTCTTTAACTGATGATATACCGGGTGGACGAAAATAACCTGGATATTTTTGTTTTTCCTACAAATTTCAAAGTAGTCAAGCTAATACACCCAAATTAATACAAGATGTAGCCAATAGTATAGTTATCATGTGCTAAGAATTTCAATGGAACTCATATGAAACTTACCCTATTCAAATCGATGTTGTATTGGCCCCCCCCCCCCCATTTTCTTGATACGGCCAGTACTCTCCTTTTCCACTGATCTATGGATGACTTGATTTTATCTTGGGACACCATAGACCAAACAACCTCAATTCTTTGTCTAAGTGCTTCCAGGTTTGAAAATGGTTCCCTTCGACCATGGTACATCAGTGACTTCAGCTCATTTCACACGAAGTAATCCAGAGGATCTAAGTCCGGGGAATTTGGTGACCATTCTTCAGTTTTTATGAATTCAGGAATGTTCGCCATCAAAAATTCTTGGGTTGCCTTGGCTGAATGAGATGGTGCATTGTCTTGAACAAAAATAAAATCTTCGTTCGGGTACAAGTCTTGGCATTCCGGTAAAGGTTCTCCGAGGTGTTCAATGTAATTTTGCGAGTTCATTTTTGTTTTCTGTGCATCAGTAAAGAATAATTTGGTTTTTCCATTGTAAGAAACACCACAAGATACCACTAATTTCTTGGAAAATCGTGAAATTGGATGATAAAGACGGTCTGGCTGGATTTCCGATTTTGAAGTTAATGCATTGACTCGGTTGTTTTGTCGATTTGTTGATACAGTTAATGTAAAGTCGGACTCATCTTGAAAAAACGTGCGTTTAATGTCTGCTAAATTAAATTTCCTGTACAAAGAATTACACCTTTCTAACCGTTTTCCCATGGCTTCTTTTGTTATTCTGGGGGCACTCAATCTTTAAAAAGATTTGATTCCTTTACTTTTCATTATGTTTTGGACACTGTTGCGCGAAATATTCAAATTATTCGCCATTTTTCTCTGCGAAAGATGAGTACCAATATTTTCCTGGAAATTCCTAATTATTTTTCTAGCACTCCATCCCTTCTCGGCAAAACACGCCTTTATAACAGCTAAGTCTTCTTTACTTAAAACCATTACGATAGAATTTTAATTAACACCACAAGAAAAGAAAATAAGAAAAAACATTCCATCAGCCAACACTTCTTAAAGAAATCTGACACTGCTAGCCTACCATTTCGCCATGTGGCCACTTATCATTGTCTTAGGTGCGCATGCGCAAACTGCTTGTTTCGTAACGAACATCTGACACATCCAAGGGCGTAGTCAACTTCACAAAATCTCGCTGTTTGTTTTGTCAATTAAATTTTTTATAATTAAGAAATGGCCAAAGATAAGTGAGGTTTTCAGCACATGATAACCATATTATTGGCTACATCTTGTATTAATTTGGGTGTATTAGCTTGACTAGTTTGAAATTTGTAGGAAAAACAAAAATATCGTTTTTTTTTCGCATTAGTTAAAATGCAAACATTTTTACTTTTTAAGTCGCGCGTACACACACATACACATACACACACACACACACACACATACATATATATATGTGTATATATATATATATATATATAACCTTGGTTTTGCTTCCGTCCGAATTGTTCATTCTGACGAAGGTCAAGCTTGTCACTCCACCTTAGACCTGCAGTTTAACGTGGAATCCGAACCACGCCCCACCAACAGCCCAGCGTCTTAACCACTAGGCTACCAGAGGGTACCCATTTATCTACCAGCCATTTTTTTTTATTGTGTGAAGCAATTAACTGCTGGGTTTTGCTGCGCACCGCCTGCCGTCACCGGGTCTCGATCCCGAGGCCGATGGATTCGTAGTCAGCGACGCTAACCACTACATCATCAAGGCGTATACAGTGTGTGTATATATATATATATATATATATATGAGTGTGTGTGTGTGTGTGTGTATATATATATATATATAGGAGTGTGTGTGTGTGTGTGCAATGATAAATTGAATAAATGAGCAACGTTGCTGAAAGAGGTTGAAATCAAGTGTACTTCATCTCGAACCATTTCCAACTCTATTTCCTCTCTACGTGCCAGCCAATACACAAACGAGCCTTCCACCGCATCACGCCAAATCCCCGCAGACATAAGTCTAACCGTTCCATTCAGAGCGAATGTGCCATCATTTCGAAGTCTTTAAAACCTCGAAATTTTCGCTTCTCTCCGACTTCTTTCGCTCTTCGCTCTTCGCTCTCCGCCATAATACTAACAGCTCAATTGACTATTTGCAATCGCTGGAAGGAGATATTGGGCTCGCATTTCAGTACTGTCTTTCGCCTTGCAAAATGGGATTCTACTTCATTATGGTAAGGCGGGCCGAGTGCGGGCCAAATTTATAATGCCGACCGCACAATTTTACGACTCAGTTTGAACAAAGAGATTGCGTTATGTCGAACCTGCTTTGGAAGGATGTTCTGCGTGCGTGCGTGCGTGTAAGCATGTGTGTGTGTGTGTGTGTGTTGTGTGTGTGTGTGGTGTGTGTTTCAAGTTACCGATATGTAAGTGTTATCATGCAGCTATTGTTTGTTCACCGTTATGGTGTATACCAAAAAATTTTTATGTATTTAATATTTTTTCCCTGACGTTTTGTATTTTCTTTTGTATTGATTTTGTGCATAGATCACTTTACAACTACTATCACAACATGCAATGCCATATATATATATATATATATATATTATACAGGGTGGCACAAAAGTGAGGAACCGTAGGCACATTTTATTAAATTATAATAAATGTTCGAATTGGTGGCCTTTCACTATAATTCGTGGATCGAATTGCACATGACCTTCCTCCATCCAGTTGGGGTTCACATTGGCCCAATAGCGTGCATTATGCCTATTGACACGACCGCTGAGGTGAAATATCGCTTCGTCGCTGAACATGATCCTTCGTTGAAGCTGTCGATGTTGCAGAAACCACTGGCAGAACTCTACACAACGGTCTGTGTCGACACCGTGCAGTTCCTGAACGAGTTGGACTTTGTAGGGGTGGAAACGATTTGTTGTAAGAATTCGTTGAATGGATCTTCTGGAGACACCCGTTTCCTGCGATAACTTTCTTAAGGACTTACATGGGCTGTTTTCAAGGTGATTGAGTACCGTTGTGAAGTTGCTGCATCGGTTGAACTTTTTGGCCGGTCACTACACGGCCGATCATGAACACTTCCCGTTTCTTTGAAGCGAATGAACAGTTTTCCAACTGATGCCTGAACAACTGGCGGCCTCTCAGGGTATTTGTCATTAAAAGCAGTAGCAACTGACCGGTGTGTGTAACCACGCTTTGCACACATTAAAACTATCTCCACCCGTTCATCTATTGTCAATTTCTGTGCAATAGGTTCAACAACAAATCTGAAAAGAACAAAACACATTAAAACACAAATTATTAAAATGTGCCTATGCTTCCTGACTTTTGCGCCACCCTATATATATATATATATATATATATTATATATAATATATATATATATATATATGCCGGAATATCGCAAAAGGGTTTGAAAATATGTGAGGAAAATATGATCTAAGAGAATAAACTAATATTATGCATTCAGAAAATAAAGATATGAAAATTTCTAACATACCATAATAAAACAGAATACATGACATTCTTCATGAGGAATTAGAGACAGAGAGAAAAAGAGTTGGCAACGGGTGCCAGGGAAAAATTCCTACACCCTCAAATAGTGTGCAAGATTCGGTCTAACCTTTTCTTGAACTGATCCACAGAGGAACTGTTCACAACTTCTGAAGGTAGCCTGTTTCACGTGTCACAGATCTTATAAGTAAAGTAATTCCCACACACACTAGTGATAAACCGCTTCAAATCCAACTTCCAACCACTGTTGCGAGTTGAGTTATCATTTAAACTAAACATGCTTCTAAAATCGACATCGTTGAACCCGCGTAAGAGCTTGAAAACCTCGATCAGTTGACCGCGCAGCCTCCGAGTTTCCAGCGAAAATAAGTTCAGGGCGCGTAAGCGTCGATTGTAGCCCATATGCCTAACGGAAGGGATTAACTTTGTGGCCCTCGCCTGCACTCGCTCCAGCCTGTCAATATCTTTCCTAAGGGTGGGCGACCAGAACTGCACAGCATACTCCAGGTGCGGCCGAACCAGGGAATTGTCCAGAGAGAGCACAACCTTGTTCCGAAATAGAAATTGCCGCCTCATATAACCCAGCAGCTTCTGGGCGTTCTTTTCCACCTCTACGCACTGTTTTGTAAACTTAAGGTCGCTGCTAATTAGCACACCCACGTCCTTTTCCAAATCAGTGGCCTCGATATTACTCCCCAACATCGAGTAATCCGACTTGGGATTGGCGTAGCCAATGTGCATTACCTTGCATTTACCCAAGTTAAGCGGCATTTGCCATTTTTCGGACCACTCTCCTATCCTACGTAGGTCCGCACGCAGTTGCTCGATCGCTTCGGGCGTCCCAGCATTGGCCCCTAAGCTTGGTGTCATCAGCGAATTTGCCGATCCTACTGACGATGCCAGCGTCGATATCATTTATGTAAATAATAAACAACAGTGGCCCCAAAACGGAACCCTGAGGAACTCCGCTAGTGATCGAGGCCCAACCCAAGCTAGTTCCTTTAATTACAACCCTCTGCCGCCTATTCTTCAGCCAGTTTCCAATCCAGCTACCTACTTCCCCACCGATACCCAGCGCGCGGACTTTCGCCATTAGCCGGCGGTGAGGTACCTTGTCAAAGGCTTTCTGAAAGTCGAGGTAAAGTATATCAATCGCCCTACTCTTATCATACTCACTCCACATGACGTGGAAAAACTAGAGCAGATTGGTGAGACACGACCTATGCCGTCTAAACACATGTTGGGAGTCCCCAAGCAGCTTGTAGGAATCCAAATGGTCAACGATCCAATCCGCTATTATCCCCTCTAATAATTTACCTACAACCGAAGTGAGACTAATGGGACGATAGTTCCCTGGACTTTCGTGATCCCCTTTCTTAAAGATAGGGGTCACGTTGGCTTCCCTTCAGTCACCAGGCACCTGGCCCGTCTCCAACGATTTGTTGAAGACTGTAGCCATGTGGGGAGCCACCTGGTCGCGCACTTCCCGCAAGACTCTGGGGAGGAACTGGTCTGGCCCAGGAGCCTTAAACGCGCTCAGTTTGTCTATTCTATCGACAACGACTGTCGCGGTACACCGAACACTATCCAGACCAGCACCTTCGTGCCTGACTCGAGGATGACGCGGGTGTCCTCCCTGGTGAACACTCCCGTAAAGTACTCATTCAGCACATTAGCGATGTGTGTGTGTGTGTGTGAGAGAGAGAGAGAGAGAGAGGAGAGAGAGAGAGAGAGAGAGAGAGAGGCCCTCCAAGTTTTCCAGTCACTCAATTCAATTCATAAATTTTATTCATCAAGATGTTTAATTAGCATATTTTGGCCTTCATCATTTAGAGCGCTATGTTAATGTTAATGGGTTTCGTTCGTCAATTTCGAGTGTGTAATTAATTTTCTGTATAAGAATTAACAGAAGGCGTGGCGATCGGTAAATGAATTTTCATTATAAGATACTTATTTAACATTCAAGTGAAACTGTCGGTGATTTTATACGCTAAAGAAGTTATTAGACTGCATATTGCGGTATGGGCCGCAAGGCCTTTTGAGGTACTTCTTTTCCTTGTAACTCTCTCTCTCTCTCTCTCTCTCTCTAGCCATCATACTGTGAAAACGTATACTGAAGCTCTTCTTCAAGGATTTTTGTGGATTGTTTATTGAGATCGTGCATTTCTATAAAAATAACTTCCATCAACTGGTGTTTAATATTATTGATACTTTGGATGCCAGAAGGGATTTTGGAAAATTTCTCCTCGTTCCAAATGCCATTTTTCCGTTTAGGTGGCATATTTCAGGAAATATAGAACGTGTATGTGTCAAAAACATGAAATATTTATTCCATGTGTCATTTCTTTTCATTTAAAAAATAAGTGATATGACTCCCAGTGAACAAACATTTTCTTCCAGAGCCATGTCACTCATATGTGAAATTTACTATTTTTTCAGAATTTACCTAGGTTTACTACTCTTATACCCTAAACAACAATTTTTGAACATATAATTTAACATTTAGACAATGAAATACAAAGGTGCAGAAGTGAAATGTTCATAGACGAAGATGATAAGGATTTAGAAGATCTACAGGGTGTTCAACTTAACTGGAACCATAGGGAGTAATTAAGTTTTTTTCCAGACTTTTTAGGGTAAATGTAATAAAGGTAATGATAAGGTTAGGTAATAAAGGTAAATAAAGTTACCAATATCCTTTCCAATCTTTATTACTCCCTATGGTTCCATTTAAATGGGAGTAATAAAGATTGGAAAGGATATTGGTACCTTTATTACCTTTATTACCTTATTATTACTTTTATTACATTTACCCTCACAAATCTGGAAAAAAAAGACATTATTAATTACTCCCTATGGTTCCATTTAAATGGAACAGTAGAACGAGGCACAAAGGATGTTCAAGACCAAGCAGTATGGACTGAATACCAAAGGAGAAGCCAAAAATTTACTTTTACTGTTAATGCAGGCGTACGAAAAGACCTGCCGGCAGATATTTCCCCAATAGAAGTATCCAAACTTTTAGTTGACAATAAAGTGATAAATGTTTTGGTTCAAGAACCAAACAGATATGCAGAAAAACAGTGTGGTGAAACTTTTGCAAATCATTCAAGAATACAATCTTGGAAACTCACCAACAAAGAAGAAATTAAGAATTTCTTGTCTTGAATGTTTGGATGGGCCTGGTATGCATTGGTAAAATTTGCAATTGCTGGTTCACTGATTCTATTTACAAAAATGAGGTAGTACCTAAAATAATGCCTTGAAATAAGTTTCAGATATTGCTAAAAAATCTTCACTTTGCTGACAATGAAACAATTGAACCAGGGGACAGACTCGTAAAAATTCGACCATTGATCAATATGATGCAAATGAAGTTTGAAATAAATGTTATGTAATGTATTTACAATCCAAACATAAACAAATATGATGTCATTATCAATTTTTTTGTCTATTTTATTATTGGTGCATAAAACATTCTCAGTGTATCATAGAAAAGGCTGTATAGAAAAATGAAGGTTTCAAAATAACGAACAGTTTATCAGTATATCATCATCCTTTCAGAGCTGAGGTTTAGCGATAAAAAGTTTCGCACGGTAGCAACTTTGAAAATTTCATAATCAATCATCCAATGCTCTGTGAATCACATTTGCGTGCTACGGCTTGAACTGAGGTAGGGGATGTTGCACAACTGTGACTGTCGCGGGCTGACCACATAAAACAGTGTCACTCGCAAATGAGTGACGTGGCAGTCAAAGTGTTAAGTTGTGAAATAGTTATAATGTTATGTTATAATGTTTCAGACCAACAAGGACCCCAGGATCCACTCATGGCTGGTCTACCTAACCGTGTTTGTAATTGGATAATAGTGTGGGATAAATAATTGTTTAATAGTTTATAATAAAAATGTCGTTTACAAAATACACATGTCCGGAATGCTTATTTCAGTACACCAGAGACATTTATGTCGATGATTACAAAGACTTCAAATTTTGTAATTTAAAGTCATATATTATTGAAAAGTTTCACGAGTTAAAGAATGAAATTTCTATAAATTTTACGCAAGAACTTAATTCTAAATTTAAAGATAACGTAATTAAAAAAAATAATTTTGACGTGCAAAAGTCTTTATGTACTTAATAAAAATGTTTCACGTGTTGAGGATAACTTAAAGTCAGTTGAACTTAATAATTCTTCGAATTCCGTGGGAAAATTTAACAATTGAATTAAACAAGTTGAAGATAATGTACAAAAAGTTGACGCAAAAGTTGATAAAATTATTAATGACATTCAGTCGAATAGGAATAACTCAACTATTGACAGGAACGGAGCAAGAGTGTCACGGGCCCCGGGGCAAAACTTATTTACGGGCCCCCTAACAAAATTTTTATTATACATTTATATTGCTTTTCTTTGCATTATTTATTTAGCATATATTTAAGAATTATGATACTACTTGTACGCATGGAGGCATAGAAGGCAAAACATTATGCAAAATATTGAGCTTTAAAAAGGATACCATGAAATAAAAGTTTACTTACGACAACATCAGAATTTGACTTTTCTTGCCTTTCTTTCAGCAAATTCATTAATTAAATCCTCCAAGTTAATATTTCTAGCTTTCTTGTTTTCAATTGATATAATTGAGAGTCCACTTAATCTTTTTTCATTCATAGAATTTCGAAGATAGTTCTTTATTAGTTTAAGTTTTGAAAACGATCTCTCTGCACTTGAAACTGTCACAAGAATTGTGAGGAACAATGTTATGGCAGTCACAACTTCGGCAAAACTTGAGCACAAAGTACTGTTGTCTTTAATTAAAAATGAATATAGCTCATGGATTGTCGTCATTTTTTCAATGTCTGTTTTTAAGCACATTCGAAAAGAGAGTAATTGACTTGGAAATCCAGAGGAAATATCATTTTTATATTTATTTACTAGCTTTGTTGCTCTCTCAAATAACTTCTTATCACTTGTTGAAACGACCCGGGCGCCCCCCAAAGGCCCTGGCCCCGGGGCACTGCCCCGCCTGCCCCTAGCTAGCTCCGCCCCTGACTATTGATCATTTTACTTTGGTTAGAAACGGTGCTAAGCAAAGGTGTTGTCAAATTTTCAGGTGGATTGTCAAAATCCATTTAGTCGACGAGAAACTATAGAAAACGAAAACGAAACTGTGTTGTTAGTCTCGTCCATTGCTAGGCATATGGATAAAGAATTTTGTTTAAAGAATAAAGTAAAACGGAAAAATATCCGTGCCAGGCGGTAAAATAGAATTGAACAGGAAATAAAAAATTTAAAGTTAGAAACTGCAAATTCGTTGTCAACTTCTCACATTGGAGGGAACGATTTGTATAATTTCAGTAGTGGGACAGAAGATTTGTTAGCTAAATATCGAAGTTTGATTAAATTCTTAAAAGATAAAGCGAATAATGTACTGATTTCTGGTTATTTTCGAGAATTTAACAAAATAATAGACTGTTAAGTAAAGCAATTTACTTCAACACTAAATTAAAAGTGATGTGCGTCCTTCAAGGAGTAGAATTCGTTAACTTTGGGTTGGAATTTAACCCGGCAAATTTGTTCATCCAAGATGGCGTTCACTTGAATGAAATAGGTAATTCACGACTCGAGAAACTGATTGACCAAAAAGTGAGTAAGATTTACTTAAACCGTAGACAAGCTGAAACAGTTTTTTCTCGTTTAGGAAGTGTAGCTCGTCGGCCTCAGGAAAACTCAGCTCGCATAGAAGAACAAATAATAACATAAAGAATAGTTTAATAGTAGTGTTTTTCAATGCGAGGAGTGTAAGGAATAAGTTTGAGGAATTTAAACCATTAGTTCACGTTGAAAATTACAACATTATGGCAATAACTGAATCGTGGATTAAAAGTACAGATTGGGACTTTATAGGTGAATACCATATTGAAGGTTATAAACTTTTCAACAAGGGCAGATGCAGTAAAATGGGAGGTGGTGTACTCTTATATTGTAAAGAAAATCTTCGTCCAATTCAAAAGACGGTTAATGTCAGTGACCAGTGAAATATAATTACTTCAGAAATTAGCGCTAATTAGCCTTCAATTATGGGGTTGTATATAGGCCTTCTTCACAAGGAGCAGAATTAGACATTGAAATGTATGACAATTCAATTAGCATAGATACACATAAGGAATCAATTATTGTCGGGGACTTTACCTGCCCAAATATTAATTTCATTACCTTAAACAGCGATGCTGTGGGTTTAAGTTTTAATTGATTTTCTACAAGATAATTTTCTTTTTCAAAAAGTATTGGAACTAGTGACGGACTGGGTTCCATTAGGGGGACTTGCCATTTCAGAAGGAGGGGGCCTTACCCATGCAGGTGAGCCTTACAGGACACCTCAACTAAAAAATCAACAAATGAAGGGTGAAATAACAACATACTGTAGAAACTGATTTTTTTCTCTTAGAACTTTATTAGCATCAGAACATAATAAAAATTTTACACAACCCTAGGAACCTGGTGTAATAAGTGCACACTACGAAAAATACCTACCTAATAATACACAATCTGTTTGATCAATATAACACAAACAAGAGAGAATGCGAGCAAGTCCATTCAGCACGAGGTCTAGTCTATAACTAACTGTACCAACTTGGTACAGTTAGTTATAGACTAAACAATACCCTACCCTAATCTTAATTCATGGCTGATAACCTAAAGATGTACGGTTTAGTAGAATAAATTGATAATTGATAATGCATTAAGAAAATTTTTGTTTTTGTTAACAAAAAGGCAAGGAAATTTTTTCAAATTTTTGGTCGCTGAGGGGGGGGGCCCATGGAGGGGGAAGGGATGGGCTCTTCTGCCAGGACACAATGGCACAATGGCTGGTCCACCGCTGATTGGAACCGACCCACGGTGAGAATATTTTGGACTTGGTTTTAACGATAAAAGATAATTTAGTTCAGAATGTTGACGTTGGAGAAAATTTATGCAATAGCGATCATCGAATGATACGCTTTTCGGTTTATGTTAAAACTTCTATAGAATTAAATAACTTCATGGTACCTGATTTTAGGAGAGCAAATTTCGATGACTTTAGAGCTTCATTAACTTTAAGAAATTGGGACGAACTATAAGCGGTAGATGGTGATTTTAGCATGTGGGATAATTTCAAGAATATATTCACAAATTTAAACGAGCGTTGTGTGCTTGAGAGAGTTAAGAGAGGTGAATTAAATGTGCACTCTAAATGGTGAAATAGAAATATAAGAAAAGCAATTGCAGATAGAAATATAGCCTATAAAGATATAAAAGGGACCGTGCGCAGCAGCACTTTCAGATTTATATAGATTTACGTAGAAAGTTAAGCGTTTAGTTACATAGATGTGTAAAACGCGATTCTGAAATTCAAGTACTCGTGAATGTAAAGAAAACCCTAAGAAATTTTACGATACGTTAGAAATAAAAATCTCTTGAGGAACAATATTGGGGCATTGGTTGGCTCGGGTGGTAACCTAACTAATTATTATGGAGAGATAGCCATAATTTTAAATTT
Source organism: Bathynomus jamesi (assembly GCA_023014485.1). Taxonomy (NCBI): domain Eukaryota; kingdom Metazoa; phylum Arthropoda; class Malacostraca; order Isopoda; family Cirolanidae; genus Bathynomus; species Bathynomus jamesi. Next base: position 93,696 of record JAJOZX010004412.1, read on the forward strand.
TTTTTACATCAGTTTTTACAGTTGAGGATACTTCTTGGATCACTTTAACATATTGCTTTCCAGGAACCTCTCTTTAACATATTGCTTCCCAGTGTATATCACTTTAACATATTGCTTCCCAGGAGGGATCACTTTAACATATTGCTTCCCAAAAATAGACATTACACAACCAATTATAGTTACATTACAATAGTTTATAATATTTAGAGATTAGTTAGTCGAGAAAATGTAAATTTATGAACAACTTAACTTATTATGCTTTGCCATTTTTTGTGAATGTAAATTATTTGGATCACCTGAAGATCAGGGCCCCCAGCCTTCTTTAGTTAGGGCTAACTAAAGAAGGCTGGGGACCCTGATCTTCAGGTGATCCAAATATTTTACATTCACAAAAAATGGCAAAGCATAATAAGTTAAGTTGTCCATAAACGAAAATATCACGACCTAACCTAACCAATCGTTAGGTCAACTGTACGCCCTTGACGATTGGTTAGGTTAGGTCGTGATATTTTCGTTAGTTAGCCTAGATTACCAACCTCTTTCTAACTAACCAACCTTTCTCTTTTTAACATATTGCTTCCCAGTGTTAATCACTTTAACATATTGCTTCTCAGGAGGGATCACTTTAACATATTGCTTCCCGAATGCTTTGGGAAGAAATATGTTAAAGTGATCCTACTTCTTTTATTTCGGAGGCCAGTAATATGCTCAGTAACGTAAATGGGGCTTTTTCATTGTTTATGGACATAACTATTTACACTGGAAAGATTTCTCACTATATAGATAAGTTAAAAATTAACAAATCGCCAGGTCCAGACCATTTTTACGAAAAGCACCTAAAAATGTTAAAGAATGAAATACCTGGTCCTTTAGTTCAAATCTATAATCTATACTTATAATAAAAGGACGTGTGTGTGTGTGTTCCAGCCATAACTCCAAAATGGAAGCAGTTACAAACATGAAACTTCACACACATATTGATTAGGTCCCCAGGTTGTGCACCTGGGTGTTAATAAATTAAATAATTAAAATTACTGGGCACGAAGGCCTCAGCATCGCGATTAACCTACAGAAAAGAACGCAGCCGTGAAAATTTTGAGCTTCACATTGTGTCACGATTTCTGAATCTTAAGATCAATAAAACTATAGAAAAAAAACAGTCATAAAAATCTTGAGTTTCACATATAATTAAAACTAGCGGTGCGACCCGGCGTTGCCGGGGTGGATGTTGAACGCTATTATATATGATGAATAAAACCACGAATTATATATATATATATATATATATATATATATATATATATGATGAATAAAACCACGAAGGAAATACAGAATGGTGCTCAAGCGCTTTCGTCTAATGACATCCTCAGGAACACTGAAGTAAATAAAGAGTTACAGCCTATATATAGGTTACAGAAAAAAAAATATATATATATATATATACAATAAACGGAAAAAAAAAATTAAAATTAAAAAAAAAAAATTAAAGGATTGTGGGATTCGCATACAAATTTGTAAGGAAAAAACTATCGATTTTTAGCACAAGATCAAATGAATTCTTTCCAACCAATGTTATAATAAAAAAAAAAAATACAAATTTATACTGGAAATCTGCCCGGGTTTTAACACTCTACCCTTCTTGTTTAAGGTTCGATGTATATAAAAATAAATTGAAAAATAAAAGTTATTAGAGTAGCATACAAGTTTACCAAAGATTTAGCGTTCTACCCTTCTTATCTAAATCTGTTCTGAAAGAATTCAAAACAACAGGATCGAGTTGAAAAAGACCTTTGCTTATGTTGAAGTTATTTGTAAGTTGGATAATGGCAGACTCAAGACTATTTCTATTAACAATGTTGCTAGAGTGAAATAAAACTGAAGTATTCCGGACTGGCGATCCTAAGGGCGCGGAGAAACATTGAAGAAAATTGGCCTTCTTAGTGGGGGTGTCATGTCCTGAGTAAAAGTGTACGTAGGACAAATTGTTTGTTTATTTCCGATAGATACTAAACTTAAAACTTAAAAGTGGAACAAGACAACTCAATCCCGTTTTTGGATGTGCGTGTACATAGGGAAAGCCCAGGTTTTAAGTTTAGTATCTATCGGAAAAAACAAACAATTTGTCCTACGTACACTTTTACTCGAGACATGACACCCCCACTAAGAAGGCCATTTTTTCTTCATTGTTTCTCCGCGCACTTAGGATCGCGAGTCCGCAATACATCGATGCCGAATTAGAAAAAATCAACGGTATTGGAAATGATCTGTGTTATCCATCTGCGTTTATGGAATCTTGTCTCAATAAAGCAAAACGAACTTTCTATCGTGTGAATAATAACACTCCTACTTTGTCAAAAAATATTTTAGTACTTCCATTTTTCCCGGGCTTTTTAGGCATTGCTAATGTACTTAAACTTTTGGATATTAATGTAGTATTTTCATATAACAATATTGTGAAAAATATCATAGTAAAAAATAGCCCTACCAATAATTCAGGCATTATCTATAAAATTGGTTGTAAACAATGTGATTCCTTTTACATAGGTCAGACGGGAAAGGATTTGCACACACGTATAAAACAGCATCAATATTCCGTTAGAACAGGACAGTCGTCCAGTGCCCTTTTTGTCCATTTGTCAGAGTTATCCCACTGTATTGACTGAAATAATGCTTCAGTTTTATTTCACTCTAGCAACATTGTTAATAGAAATATTCTTGAGTCTGCCATTATCCAACTTACAAATAACTTCAACATAAGCAAAGGTCTTTTTCAACTCGATCCTGTTGTTTTGAATTCCTTCAGAACAGATTTAGATAAGAAGGGTAGAACGCTAAATCTTTGGTAAACTTGTATGCTACGCTAATAACTTTTATTTTTCAATTTATTTTTATATAAATCGAACCTTAAACAAGAAGGGTAGTGCTAAAACCCGGGCAGATTTCCAGTATAAATGTGTATTTTTTTTTTTTTTAATATTGGTTGGAAACAATTCATTTAATCTTGTGCTAAAAATCGGTATTTTTTTATTTTTTTATTATAACATTGGTTGGAAAGAATTCATTTGATCTTGTGCTAAAAATCGATAGTTTTTCCTGACAAATTTGTATGCGCCTCCCACAATCCTTTAATTTTTTTTTTAATTTTAATTTTTAATTTTTATTTTCCGTTTTTGTATATATATATATATATATATATATGTATATATATATATATATATATATATATATATTTTTTTTTTTTTTCTGTAACTTATATATAGGCTGTAACTCTTTATGTACTTCAGTGTTCCTGAGGATGTCATTAGACGAAAGCGCTTGAGCACCATTCTGTTTCCTTTCCTTCGTGGTTTTATTCATAAATATTTTTCACGTGTTACTTTCGTGAAATAATTTTCATATATATATATTTTTTTTTGTAACCTGTATATAGTCTTGAACTCTTTATTTACTTCAGTGTTCCTGAGGATGTCATTGGACGAAAGCGCTTGAGCACCACTCTGTGTTTCCTTTCCTTCGTGGTTTTATTCATCATAAATATTTTTCACGTTACTTTCGTGAAATAATTTTCCTATATATATATATATATATATATATATATATATAACGTAAAGAACGACGCTTGTATAGGAGATATTCCGCGCAAGACGAGAAAGAGAAAACAACAAATGAAAAAATGAAGTACCACCTGGGAATCGAACCCGGGATCTTCCGATTGCCGGTCAGACGCGATAACCACTACACCATGGACTCCACTCTTCCAAATGCCGTAATTCCTCTACATACTCGCAGAAACCAATGCCCCAAGGGGGCACCTCCCGCTTGCCGTAACATTATATACATTCAACTGCAAAGAACACGCAGTATAAATAACGTAAAGAACGACGCTTGTATAGGAGATATTCCGCGCAAGACGAGAAAGAGAAACAACAAATGAAAAAATGAAGTACCACCTGGGAATCGAACCCGGGATCTTCCGATTGCCGGTCAGACGCGATAACCACTACACCATGGACTCCACTCTTCCAAATGCCGTAATTCCTCTACATACTCGCAGAAACCAATGCCCCAAGGGGGCACCTCCCGCTTGCCGTAACATTATATACATTCAACTGCAAAGAACACGCAGTATAAATAACGTAAAGAACGACGCTTGTATAGGAGATATTCCGCGCAAGACGAGAAAGAGAAAACAACAAATGAAAAAATGAAGTACCACCTGGGAATCGAACCCGGGATCTTCCGATTGCCGGTCAGACGCGATAACCACTACACCATGGACTCCACTCTTCCAAATGCCGTAATTCCTCTACATACTCGCAGAAACCAATGCCCCAAGGGGGCACCTCCCGCTTGCCGTAACATTATATACATTCAACTGCAAAGAACACGCAGTATAAATAACGTAAAGAACGACGCTTGTATAGGAGATATTCCGCGCAAGACGAGAAAGAGAAAACAACAAATGAAAAAATGAAGTACCACCTGGGAATCGAACCCGGGATCTTCCGATTGCCGATTCCGATTGTATATAATGTTACGGCAAGCGGGAGGTGTGCCCCTTGGGGCATTGGTTTCTGCGAGTATGTAGAGGAATTACGGCATTTGGAAGAGTGGAGTCCATGGTGTAGTGGTTATCGCGTCTGACCGGCAATCGGAAGATCCCGGGTTCGATTCCCAGGTGGTACTTCATTTTTTCATTTGTTGTTTTCTCTTTCTCGTCTTGCGCGGAATATCTCCTATACAAGCGTCGTTCTTTACGTTATTTATACTGCGTGTTCTTTGCAGTTGAATGTATATAATGTTACGGCAAGCGGGAGGTGCCCCCTTGGGGCATTGGTTTCTGCGAGTATGTAGAGGAATTACGGCATTTGGAAGAGTGGAGTCCATGGTGTAGTGGTTATCGCGTCTGACCGGCAATCGGAAGATCCCGGGTTCGATTCCCAGGTGGTACTTCATTTTTTCATTTGTTGTTTTCTCTTTCTCGTCTTGCGCGGAATATCTCCTATACAAGCGTCGTTCTTTACGTTATTTATACTGCGTGTTCTTTGCAGTTGAATGTATATAATGTTACGGCAAGCGGGAGGTGCCCCCTTGGGGCATTGGTTTCTGCGAGTATGTAGAGGAATTACGGCATTTGGAAGAGTGGAGTCCATGGTGTAGTGGTTATCGCGTTGACCGGCAATCGGAAGATCCCGGGTTCGATTCCCAGGTGGTACTTCATTTTTCATTTGTTGTTTTCTCTTTCTCGTCTTGCGCGGAATATCTCCTATACAAGCGTCGTTCTTTACGTTATTTATACTGCGTGTTCTTTGCAGTTGAATGTATATAATGTTACGGCAAGCGGGAGGTGCCCCCTTGGGGCATTGGTTTCTGCGAGTATGTAGAGGAATTACGGCATTTGGAAGAGTGGAGTCCATGGTGTAGTGGTTATCGCGTCTGACCGGCAATCGGAAGATCCCGGGTTCGATTCCCAGGTGGTACTTCATTTTTTCATTTGTTGTTTTCTCTTTCTCGTCTTGCGCGGAATATCTCCTATACAAGCGTCGTTCTTTACGTTATTTATACTGCGTGTTCTTTGCAGTTGAATGTATATAATGTTACGGCAAGCGGGAGGTGCCCCCTTGGGGCATTGGTTTCTGCGAGTATGTAGAGGAATTACGGCATTTGGAAGAGTGGAGTCCATGGTGTAGTGGTTATCGCGTCTGACCGGCAATCGGAAGATCCCGGGTTCGATTCCCAGGTGGTACTTCATTTTTCATTTGTTGTTTTCTCTTTCTCGTCTTGCGCGGAATATCTCCTATACAAGCGTCGTTCTTTACGTTATTTATACTGCGTGTTCTTTGCAGTTGAATGTATATAATGTTACGGCAAGCGGGAGGTGCCCCTTGGGGCATTGGTTTCTGCGAGTATGTAGAGGAATTACGGCATTTGGAAGAGTGGAGTCCATGGTGTAGTGGTTATCGCGTCTGACCGGCAATCGGAAGATCCCGGGTTCGATTCCCAGGTGGTACTTCATTTTTTCATTTGTTGTTTTCTCTTTCTCGTCTGCGCGGAATATCTCCTATACAAGCGTCGTTCTTTACGTTATTTATACTGCGTGTTCTTTGCAGTTGAATGTATATATATATATATATATATATATATATATACTTGTATATATATATTTACAATATATGTCTGGTTAAGTCAACTGAATGCCCGGCTAGGTTAATTGAATACCCAGTTAGGTCAACTGAATGTCCGATTAGGTTATTTAAATGCCCGGTTAGGTCAACTGAATGTCCGATTAGATTAATTGAATACCCGGGTAGGTTAATTGAATGCCCGGTTAGGTTAATTGTACGCCCTTGACGATTGGTTAGGTTGAGTCGTTAGCTTTAACGAAAATATCACGACTTAACCTAACCAATCGTGAAGGACATACAGTTGACGATTGGTTAATTAAATGCCAGGTTAAGTCAACTGAATGTCCGATTAGATTAATTGAATACCCGGGTAGGTTAATTGAATGCCCGATTAGGTTAATTGTACGCCCTTGACGATTGGTTAGGTTAAGTCGTGATATTTTCGTTAGCTTATAGCGTTCAACATCCACCCCGGCAACGCCGGTCGGGTCGCTCCGCTAGTATTTAATAAATCTTTATCGCAGGGGGTTGTTCCCTCGGATTTTAAATTGGCTAATGTAACCCCAGTCTTTAAAAATGGGGATAAACAACAAGCGGGAAACTATAGGTCTATTAGTTTAACTTCTGTAATTGGAAAGCTTTTAGAAACAGCTATGAGAGATCGTATGGTCGAGCATCTTGAAAACAATAATCTTATAAAACAAAGCCAGTATGGTTTTCGTAGAAGTAAATCTTGTTTAACAAATTTATTTGAATTTTTCATGAAGTCATCGGTATTTAGAATTGTAGTAGAGCGGTAGATATAATATATTTAGATTTTCAAAAAGCGTTTGACAAAGTTCCGCAGGAACGATTGTTAGGAAAACTTAAAGCTCACGGAATAAAGGGTCAAGTTCTTAATTGGATTCATAATTGGTTAACTGGTTAAAAAGCAGAGGGTAGTAATTAATGGGGAAGAGTCATGGTGAGCTAATGTAACTAGCGGTGTTCCGCAAGAGTTCGTTTGGGGACCAGTCCTTTCATAATATATGTTAACGATCTTGATGTGAATTTAGTCAGTAAAATTTCTAAATTTGTCGACGATAATAAAATTGTGAATAAAGCAGTTAGTTTACCAGACAGAGAGACTATACAGCGTGATCTTAATAATTTAGTAGAGTGGTCTAATAAGTGACAAATGAAATTTAACGTAGATAATGTAAAATCCTGCATATAGGTTAACACAAGAGTAAACTTAATTACACTATGGCAGGGGTTCCCAAATTGTGTTCCGCGGAACACTTCTCACGGTATACAAGTGTTCCGCGGAACACCAATTTGGGAACACCTGCACTATGGGAAATAGTGTATTAAATGAAACCTCTGAGGGAAAAGATTTAGGTGTCATTGTCACTAAAGATTGAAAGTTCTCAAAACAATGTTCAGTCGCGAGCAGTAAAGCTAATAGAATATTGGGTTTTATTTGTCGTGATTTTTAATATAAATCTAAAGATATTGTTTTGCCATTATATAAGTCGCATCTAGAATATGCTGTAAAGTTTTAGTAGCCCTTTATGAAGAAGGATATAGAAATGATAGAAAGCGTTCAGCGTCGCGCAACAAAGCTTATTCCAAACTTTGTAAACCACTATTCTAACATTCTTAACAGTGTGAGTAGAGATAATCTTAAGATAGATTGCAGCGAAACGATTGTGGGAGGGACAAGTGAAAATACTCTGATATCATTTTCTGAAGTAAAGAGGTTAATTAAAGAGTTAAAGACTGGTTCTACGTCAGGGGTAGATGACTTATCGAATGAGCACTTACAATATGCAAATGACGTAGTATGTCTGCATATATCATTGCTCCTATGAGCCATGCTTGCTCATAGCTATATGAGCAAGCATGGCTGATAGGAGCAATGATATATGCAGACATGCAGAGTTCATGGGGGTATATATCTTGCCCCTGGTCAAAAATAAGTACGGATACATTCTGTCCAGCAATAATTACAGGCCTATTGCTGTCGCTTCCTGCTTCTCGAAACTACTAGAAAAACTCTTGTTACTCCGATTAAATGATTTCCTATGGACATCTAATCAGTTTCGCTTTAAAAGGTCCCACTCAACTGACCTCTGTATCTATGTACTTAAAGAAACAATATCTAAATACATTGACAGTAATTCAACTATTTATAGCTATTTCCTAGATATAAGTAAGGCATATGATAGGGTGAACCACAATATTTTATTTGCAAAACTAGAAGACAGGAAGGTTCCCATGTACATACCATTAAATTTATTGAAATTTTGGTATTCCCACCAATCTTTCACTGTTAAGCGGGGCAATGTACTATCCGAGTGTTTTGGCTCCTCTTGCGGGTTGAGACAAGGCTCCTTGCTCTCCCGTATGCTGTTTAATGTGTATATCGACGGATTAATTGCTTCACTTAATGAGGCAACAGTGGGATGTTGTATACATAAAGGATAAATAACTTAGTTTATGCCGATGATATGGTGTTAATAAGTCCCTCTGTTAAAGGTCTGGATAGGCTACTAAAAGTCTGCGAAGTGTATTCGCAGAAACATGATATTCTTTTTAATGTTACAAAAACTAAGATTATGCAATTTCATCCTAAAAGCTGTAATCAGCCAGCTGATATAAGGTTTAAAATGAATGGTGAAGTAATTGAGGAAGTACAAGAGTTTAAGTATTTGGGTCAAACTATTACCAGCTCCTTGAGTGATGACTCGGATATAAGAAAACAATCTCGAAGCCTGTGTGATAAAGCGAATATGACCATAAGGAACTTTCGATTCTGTACAAGTGAAGCTAAAGACACTCTTTCGCACTTTCTGCAGTAATATATACGGACAGCAACTGTGGGTGAATTATAAAAAAGGTTCTGGCAGAACTCTAAATTTGCTGTACAACAGGTCTTTTAGACTCTTACATAAATTACCCCCGAGATGCTCAGCTTCGCAAATGTTTGCTACCCGCAATGTCCCGATCTTCCCGGAGGTAATAAGACGTGCTCAACATAGTCTAATGCAAAGAATTAAAAATTCAACCAACCCAACCATCCAAGCTATCCATGAATCCTGCGATTTATCCTCTAAGCTATGGACTTCTTGGTACGAAAACGTCTGTCTGTAGCTCCACTTAACTTCAACATTACAGTATTATTTCTAATCAGTTGTATATATTTCTATCCTTAGTATAATATGAACTGTGATTGTATTAATATTTGTCATATGGACTATAGTCTGCCAATAAACTTTTTCATTTTCATTTTCATTTCATTTTCATACGAAGATTGATTCAAAGAGCTAAATTTGTATGCGCTTGAAACTCGGCTTTCAAGAATAAGAGATGAATTAATTCAGTTATCCAAAATTTTGAATCGTTTTGATAACATAAATTATGAGAATTTCTTTACATGGATATAGGGAGTCGTGGCAAGCACTTCAGTTAATATGCTTAAAAACAGATTGGATAAGTATTTTAGTACCATCAGTTTGCATTAAAGGGCAGGTAGTTTCACGAGCTAAAGAATGAAATTTCGGACAGGCCGCAGGCGGGGGGTTGTGTGAGTGGGTTAAGTCCGCTGCTGACCGCAATGTCGGTCAGTATAAGGTCCCTCACCCCAGGAATCTTCGGGTAAAACCTTTGACTTCCCCTCATCCCCCCCCCCCCACCTTCCATGTCTGCTCGGAAACTGAGTACAGGTCCCCCTCGTTTGATTGCGACTTCTCTTAATGCGATTTCGCTATTATGCGACGACCCTACTTCTATCATTCTCTCGCTTTGTACGAGAAAAATTCCCAATTATGCGACTGGCCGGGTTGAATGTGCGAAGCTTGTGCGACCAATGTAGGCGCGCACGAACTATGCTACGCAGTTGGTGCGGGTGGAGCGGTGACGCAGCCCGCACGCTTCCTCACTCTCTCTTATTCAGTGTCGCATTGTCCATTGTTGTGTGTGCGCTTACGCTACTCGCTCTCATCTTGTAGTGTGTAGATTTGCTATTACTGTTGACTTTAGTGCAATGAGTATTCAAGTAAATATCATTTTTCATGCAGGAAGGACGGACCAAGGGCGAAGGCCCGCAAAAGCGCTTCCCCTCCCCCAATAGGAGAAGAAGAGAGCCAAAATCAAGGTCCAGGGTTTTCGAGATGCTTAGACACTCTGCGTTGAAAGTTTGGAGGTCATAGACAGGGGGAAAGGTGGATTGAGGAAGATTGTTCCAGAGTTAACTGATTGAATAGATGAAAGATTGAAAATACCGATTAACTCTTGCGTAGGGAGAGTTAGACAGAAAAAGAATGAGCGTGTCGAAAGTCTGGTGCTGCGTGTTCTCCTTAAAGGATGAGGCATGCAGTTAGAGAGTTCAGAAGAGCAATGCCCTTTATGATAGCGATAGTAAAGAAAGAGTGAGACAACATTGCGGCGAAGAGAGAGAGATTGAAGACAGTCAGTAAGAGGCGGGGAAATGATAAGACGAAAAGCCTTTGATTCCACCCGGTCAAGTACGGCTGTGTGGGTTGAAGCACCCCGTACATGAGGAGTATACTCCATACAGGGGCGGACAAGACCCCTGTACAGAGACAGTAACTGAGTGGGGGTGAAGAAACTGCGAAAGCGGTAGAGCATACCTAACCTCTTAGATGTTACTATTTCTTTCAATGTTTTTTCATATACTGTCAGAGGATTGTTTTATTTTATTAAGCGATTTTCCATTGGATCTGTTATGAAAAAGTGTTAGAAAGGTTTTTTTTTTTTTGGTGGGGAGGGTCAGGAGAGGTCCTGGAACGCATCCCTATTGAATACATTAATAAATGACTCTCTTTATGCGAACTTTTTTGGAACGCAACCCCAGCAAAAAGCGAGGGTGACCTGTATAGCTAATTAAGTATAGAGAATGGCTACTCTTTAAGCACAAATTGTTTGTTCAATCAGATGGAAGCAGTGATAGCCCAAAAGATGTAAATGTAGTTGGAGGCGCTGGTCAGTTCTAGTTACAAAGCACTGGGTGTTGTCACTGTGAGAATGCTCGGGAGTCAAAATCTCCGAATAAGCCTACAAAGGGAGTTATAAGGGGAGTTGCTTGGGGTGGAGTTGGGGACGGTGATGTTCCCTTTTGATCGTAAATGTAGTGGGAAGCGTTGGTTGGGTCTGGTATCAGAGCACTGGAAGTTCTCAGATGATACCGCATTGGTAGAGAAGGAAAGCTTGATGGGATCCCTCGGGAGCCAAAACTTCGAATAAATGTTTTCAATTTTAGGGATGCTACTTGGGTTTACAGTGCAAGAATGTTAGTACTTTTTAGGTAAATCGCGAAATATCTAACTTAACTACCTAGGGAAAGTTTTATAGTTTTATATAGAAGAAGTGATGTTTCCTTTTGCAAGAAATGTAGTAGGAAGCTCTGGCCGGGTCTGGTTTCAAAGCACTGGGAGTTCTCAGATGACGGGAAGCCTGATGAGATGATCTCTTGAGAGTCAAAACCTCCGAATAGTCATACTCTTCTTCAGGGAAGCTACTTAGTTGGAGTGGAACTTCAGTTTTAAATATAGTACGTTAAAATTTAGCCAAAAAAAATTATGCATATTATGTATTATCCTTATTATTATTAAGAAAAGACGCAATATAAATTACCACATGATAAATCTTCTGTACGGTGGCTTTGGCAGTCTACGGAGAAATGATGCAACGCTGAAATGATGACCTCTTTTACAGAATAAATAAATAGTTCCTTAAAAAATGCATGGTGTAGATTAGGTTAGTTAGTTTAGTAGTCACGCTATTATCTATTTTCCGCTGTCTTTTAATGCGTAACTAAATACACGAGATAAGTGTACGCATGGTGTGAATGAACTCTGAAGCTTTTCTCTTCATTATATATTTTCCCGCTTTTCTATAAATCTTCTTTCAGCACTATTTTCAGTCAGCAGTGCTGGCAGAGGATGGAGAGAACCTTGTCTCTTCTATACTTTACTATTACTACTATTCCTGCGTGAAAGGTTAACACGTTTACAAGTGTAAACATGGTATAAATTTTCAGTATTCTTGTTTTTCATTGCTAACTCTAACTTTTCTACTTTCTTCTTGCTTAGCCTAGAGTGGACTTAGGGTCTTTGGTAGCTTGTAACTCTCTCTCTCTCTCTCTCTCTTAAACACACACAAACACACATACACACACACATACACACACATATATATATATATATATATATATATATATATGTGTGTGTGTGTGTGTGTGTGTGTGTGTGTGTGTGTGTGTGTAAAAATGAACAATGAATAATTCCTATATTCATATATTCTTATATTCATATAATTCTTATGTTTATATAATTCTTATATTCATATAATTCTTATATTCGTATGATTCTTATACTCATATAATTCTTATTTCATATGATTCTTATATTCATATGATTCTTATATTCATCTAATTCTTATAGTCATCTAATTCTTATATTCATATAATCCTTATATTCATATAATCTTTATATTTATATAATACTTATCATATATTTGTATATATTTATATTCTTATATCCATTTTTACATATAGAGTCCAAATTCGCATAACGCTGACACGAATTTGAATAAAATTTTGATTTGCTTTCCATTTTTATAATTGGTGAATTATTTCTTTTCTACTTAATCATGTTTTTAGGTTTAGCTTCATAATGTAATCTTGTTAAATTCTGCAATGCTCATTTTCTTTACACATTCTCTCTTAGTTGTAAAAAATTAAGTCATGTCTTGCTTAACACTTAATTTTAAATTTTAGGCATTAAATTTTTGCTCATATGCATGTTTAATTGTAATTCATAATAAAATGCAAATTTTAATTTCCACTTTTAGTTAACTCGGCAGATCATGATAACATCAGATCTGTCAATATGCGGTTTAAAATAAAAATATGGCTTCATCTTCAAATATCTTGCTTATCTGTTTAGACATTGCTACAGCAAAAATATTTACCTTATCTTCAAATATTTTGCAAAATAATTCAGCTTATTGATAATAAAAAACAAAACAGGTCAACATTAAATATTACTGATGTCACCAAAATTTCAGTATAAATAGTCAAACAATTTTTAAAATTATTATTCTGATTTGTCTGATCTAACTTAGAGGCTGAGCATTACCTGTAACATTTTAGCAGTAAACTACAGTAAGAGAATATCTTCGTCTTCGAGCCTCGCTCTCTTCAGAGATCTTAGTCTTAAATAGAGAAAAATAATTCCCCGATACGTTACAAGAAGAATCGGGGAACCTTCAGAGAATTTAGTAAGCTCCACAGAATCCTCCGATCCACTACAAGAAGAAATCGGAGAGTAGCATAAGAGAAACTTCTGCGATTCCCTATACGGTACCAGATACTCCAGAGTAACAAAGCCGTTGCTGCCACCTAACCAGAACCCCCATCAACTTCAAACCGCCCAAGGCCATACACGGAGGGGGTTAACATATATATATATATATATATATATATATATATATATATATATATATATATATATAAAGAAAGAGAGAGAGAGAGAGAGAGAGAGAGAGAGAGATCATAAAATATAGTTAGTAAACTCGGATTCGGAAAGTTATAGGTCTGACTTTTCGAAAATATTTGACACGGCGAAAGGAAAGTAGAAAACGATTCAAAATATAAGGAAGATAAGACATGCACAGCAATATATATATATGTTTGTATTAGAGTAACCAAAGAAAACGAGACAGAATTTTATTACTTTTATTTCCAAGTTAAGCGAGAGCGATCCTTCTTTTTCGATTCTGTTCAAGGCAATTTATGAGCTCTTCAGCCTTATTTAACCTCACCAAAATTAATTTAACCAAACTCATTGGACATTTGCCGATATGTGTGTGTGTGTGTGTGTGTGTGTACTTATAAATAAACATATATGAAAAATTTAAATGATAATAACACATCGAATTTACTTCCTTCGCAACTATGAATCTTGTTATTTGTGTTTCACCGATATGTACAGTATTTTATGTGTGTGTATACATATATATATATATATATATATATATATATTGCAGGAATGTATAAATCTTGAAGATTTATCTCCAGAACTAATTAATTGATATTGTATTTGTGATCGAATTCAGAAAGAAAATTCATTAACTCAATTCCATTTTTTAAAATATATTTATTGGAAGCAGTATATTATAATATATATATATATATATATATATATAATATATATATATATATAATATATATCAAAACTATTGACTTCTCCTTAGGGAAACGGAGCTTACAGATGAAAAGAAGGACCAACACAACAGCAAACATTTCTGTTTATTTTTTATACTTCAGACATTTCGACAAATCTTTTGTCATCATCAGTGTATTATAAGTCTTAAAACCCTAAAACAAAAATGAGAATAATGAAAATTACATCAATACACAATTAAAATTAAAATTACATCACTACAAAAAATTAAAATCATTAAAATTAAATTAAAATTACTTCAACTGGTAAATACACAATGTTTACATCAACCTCCATACTTGGCAGAAACAGAGAAAACTGTATGGTCAGTAAATTAGAAGGTATGATATGTCTATGAAAATCGGTTGGTTAGTTAAAAGAGCTGTAATTTGTAAGATGAACTATTATTGTTAATGGAAGGTTTGTTTCTGTAGATGTGCAAAGATTCTAAAATTTGGAGTTCTGTAAGGTTATTGGATCTGGTTAGAATTCCGAACTGAGTTTTGTGAAGGGGATGGTTGTTTTCATTACTATGGTTTCTAATTGCGGATTGTGGTGGGCTACTGAGGGGACGGTTAGTACGGACTGATAAGCCCATATGTTGAGAAAGGCGTACCTCCAGTTGGAGTTGAGTACTGTCAATATGCGCAGCCTTACAGCTGTCGCACGTGTATTTGTAAACAACATTAGGACATACAGTTTTCAGGAATTTGTCTTTGAACTTTAACAAATTTGATAATTTAAGTGGGTTAACGAGGGCGAATCTAAAATTTATTTGGGGATAACTAGACTTGAGCAGTTTGGACACTTCACCTCGAATACGCAATGATAAATAACCATAAATCCAGACCTCACTATTTAGAAAACAAACTTTTACTGGTTTGGGAACCAATTATTTAAGTTGTATGTTTTATAAATATAAGATTAGTGCTATAGTAACATTATTAACAAGAAGTTACCGGATTTGTTCAGGTTACTTTTTATTAAACGAAGAATTTAAATTTTTAAGACAGTACTTTATTAATAATTACTACCCTTCTAATCTTTTTGACAACCAATTAAATAAATTTTTAAATAACACTTTTAATACTAAACTCCCCATAACTACAGTACAAAAAGAAACCAGATACATTAAATTACTTTTTTATGGTTATTTATCATTGCGTATTCGAGGTGAAGTGTCCAAACTGCTCAAGTCTAGTTATCCCCATATAAATTTTAGATTCTCCCTCGTCAACCCACTTAAATTATCAAATTTGTTAAAGTTCAAAGACAAATTCCCCAAAACTGTATGCCCTAATGTTGTTTACAAATACACGTGCGACAGCTGTAAGGCTGCGTATATTGGCAATACTCAACTCCAACTGGAGGTATGCCTTTCTCAACATTTGGGCTTATCAGTCCGTACTAACCGTCCCCTCAGTAGCCCACCACAATCCGCAATTAGAAACCATAGTAATGAAAACAACCATCCCCTTCACAAAACTCAGTTCGAAATTCTAACCAGATCCAATAACCTTACAGAACTCCAAATTTTAGAATCTTCGCACATCTATCTATAGAAACAAACCTTGCATTAACAATAATAGTTCATCTTACAAATTACAGCTCTTTTAACTAACCAACCGATTTTCATAGACATATCATACCTTCTAATTTACTGACCATACAGTTTTCTCTGTTTCTGCCAAGTATGGAGGTTGATGTAAACATTGTGTATTTACCAGTTGAGGTAATTTTAATTTAATTTTAATGATTTTAATTTTTGTAGTGATGTAATTTTAATTTTAATTGTGTATTGATGTAATTTTCATTATTCTCATTTTTGTTTTAAGGTTTTAAGACTTATAATTCACTGATGATGACAAAAGATTTGTCGAAACGTCTGAAGTATAAAAAATAAACAGAAATGTTTGCTGTTGTGTTGGTCCTTCTTTTCATATATATATACCTTTCAACCTTTCAAATGGTCCGTGCGATGATTCCTCATTTCACGAGGGTCAAGCTTGTCGCTCCTCCTCTCGAGTTGGCCTGGTGAAGTAGTGAGTTGGTTTCTTGTAGTCTCTACCTCACATAGCGAGGTACGTCCGGCTCATCGGGGATTGTTCTGAGCCAGGCGTCTAATCTTCTTTTGAAGATGTTCACCGCAACACCACTCGTGTTCCTTAGTTCTTTGGGCAGCTGATTAAACAGTCTTGGTCCTCTTACAACAAAACTATTTTCTTTCAGGGTTAAAGATGTTCCCTGTCTAGCCTTTAATTTGGGAACACCACACAGTCTTCCTTTTCTACTTTCCACTGTTGTTTGAGGAGTTATAGGGTTCAGAGTAAGATTAGGGGCTAGTTTCTCCATTATTTTTCCAAGTGTAAGTAATGGTGTAGCTGTCTCTTCTCCTTTCCAATGAATATAGGTTTAATTCGCGTAACCTTTCCCAGTAATTTAGTTCTTTGTACCCATTGATCTTGGCTGTGAAGCTTCTCTGAATCCTTTCTAGCTGTCTAATGTCTTCTTTTTTTATATGGGCATGTTAGGACTGAGCAGTATTCCAATTTGGGTATGATCAGTGTTTTCAGTAGAGGAATCATTATATTCCTATCCCTTCATTTAAAGATTCTCAGTATCTGCCCAGTTATTCTCTTTCCTCTGTTTACTGCTATCGTATTTTGTGTTTCAAATTTCGCATCATCACTCATTACAACTCCTAAATCTTTTGCTTTAGAATTTCTCTGAATCTCCTCTCCATTTGGGGTATAGTCTTCCATGGATTTTAGGTTCTCCCCTTTTCCGTACAGTAACAGTTGAAATTTCTCAGTGTTAAACTTCATATTGTCGTCTTCCGTCCACTTAAAGTTTTTGTTCATGTCTGTTTGTAGAGATCCTATATCCTCTGGGTTTCTTATTTTTCTACTGATCTTTGTGTCATCGGCAAAGGATGTTACTGTGCTGTCTTTGGTAACGTCCTCATCTATGTCAGTTAGCATGATTATAAAGAGTATTGGAGCTAATACTGTTCTTTGTGGTACTGAGCTGAGGACCTCTGATTCTGATGAAGATATTTCTTGTACTGTAACGACTTGCCGCCGCTCACTAAGGAAATTATATATCCATTTCCCTACTTTTCCTGTTATTCCCATACATTTCAGTTTGTATATTATGATTCCATGGTCACACTTGTCGAACGCTTTGGCAAAGTCTGTGTATATTACATCATAGTTTTCATTACTTTTAAGTGCATCCATCAATAATGTTGTCGTGCTCCATTAGTTGTGATGGGCATGATCTGCCTGACCGAAATTCATGTTGGTTATCATTTAATTTTTTCCGAATTTCCAAAAAGTCATAGATGTTCTGTCTAACTATTCTTTAAAATATTTTAGTAAGATGAGATGTAAGCGACACTGGCCTATAGTTTTTGGCCTCGGATCAATCTCCTCCTTTATATATTGGGACTATGTTCGCGCTCTTCAGGGTGCCCAGTATTTCTCCCGTGTCTAGTAATCGTCCCCATATCCAAAAGGGGCTCAGCGATTGCATTCTTGCAGTTTTTGATGAGTGTGGCATTCCATTTGTTCGGTCCTGCCGTTCAGTATGCCTTTAGTTTCCCTATAGCTTGTATAATATCATCTGTCGTAAAGTCGAAGTCCGTTATACTTTCCCCTTTTAGTACTTCTTCAAAGAACGCGTTTCTATCGCATATTAGTTTGTCAGTTTTTGGGATACTGAAAGATGATTCGTACTGAGCTCTTAATATTTCAGATACTTCTGTTAGATCATCAGATAAGGCATTGTCTTTATTTTTCAAAGGTCCGATAGTCGTGTGATTTTTCGACTCCCTTTTTGCAAAATTATAGAAGTACTTTGAGTTAACTTTTATTGCTTCTATAGCGTCGTCGTCTTCTTTTTCTGTATGCTTCTCAATTAGTTTCTGTATGACGCAATCTATACTTTGCAGTTTATCATTTAATATTTTTCTGATGTTATCCTTACAGTTACTTAATTTCGCAGTCACTCTTTTTCCCTTTCGAAACAATGACCACTTTTGTCTCTCAAACCTGCTTCTCTTTCCTCTTTGTTATATTTTTGGGACATGTCTTTCCACAATTTCCAGTGTCTTCTCCTCTTATGTCATTAGCATCTCTTCCGTTGTCTTGGCCTTGAAGATGGTTTTTCCAATCTTTTACTTCCATGCTGAATGCAACACCTTCCCAGTTTATAGCTTTGGAGCGAAAATTAAAAATTTCGAATTTGCTTCTTTCTGTTGTTCGTGTTCTTTCCTTTCCTCTTTCTTTTATATTGATTGTTATTTCAATAATGTTGTGATCTGATATTATAGTTGGGGATATTTCTACGTTATTAATTAGGTTGCTGTTGTTTGTGAATACCAAATCTAGGCAGTTGTTTTTTCTTGTGTTTTCTGTTATTTCTTTTGTTAACATAAATTCATCAGCTAGAGCTAGTAGCATTTTTACCTGCTCCTGGTCTTCTCGTGTGCCTCCCCTTCTCCTGGTGTATACATATATTTTTTCCTATCCTTTAATATTTCATGAATGGAAAATTAAAATCACCACAGCGAAAAATATTTGGGGTTGGAGAATGTACATCTTTTACCCAGTTTCTTACCTCTGTAATGGAATCTGAGAATTTTCAGGTTGGCGTGTTCGGGGGTCTGTAGAATGTACATTACAATTAGTACCATATTTAATTTTTCAACTTTTGCTGCTACACATTCTACGTAGCTGTTTGAGGTATTTATAGTCATTTCTACCATATGCCTTTCGCGTGTGTAAATAGCACATCCTCCTTTACGTCTCACTGTTCTGTCGGCTCGGAGGATGTTATAGTTGTCAATTTGTATTTCTTTTTTGTCACTACAGAACTCACAGTTTTCACAGTTCGCCTGGGAGTCCTTTAGATGGGTTTCCTTGAGGCATGCAAAGTCTGCTCCGGTTTCCTGCATGAATCCTTTCAGGTATAAGACATATATATATAGAAATATATATATAATATATATATATATATATATATATATATATATATATATATATATATATATATATATATATATATATATATATATATATAAAGCACATCCTCGGTGGTGTAGTGGTTAGCGTCGCTGACTACGAATCCATCGGCCCCGGGTTCGAGACCCGACGGCAGCCGGCGCGCAGCAAAACCCAGCTGTTCATCCTTCCACACAATAAAAGAAAGTGGTTGGTAGATAAATGGGTACCTTAAGTGGCCTGGTGGTTAAGACGCTGGGCTGCTGATGGGGCGTGGTTCGGATTCCACGTTAAACTGTAGGTCTAAGGTGGAGTGAAAAGCTTGACCTTCGTCAGAATGAACAATTCGGGCGGAAGCTAACCAAAGGTTATATATATATATATATATTAGGGTGGCTATCAGCATATAGGGAAAAAAATATTTTTTTAACTTTAGAGTTCGGAAGGTCGATTTTTGTTCTGTATCATGAGAAAATTTAGCATGCCATTTCTTAAAGCAATCAAATCATATTTAGGGGTGGCGCACGGCAGTATAAAAATGTAGAGTAATGTACTTTTAATCAATAGTAAAATACTCCATTTATTTATTTGGAAAATTTGCAGAAATTATTATTGAAATGTTTATATGAAATATTCATATTTTTTCAGATATATAGTTGTATTTATGATATAATATCAATATACTGTATGTAACTACTTCTTGTGACTTTTGGCGTCTGAAAAACTGGCAAGGAGCAAGCTGCAACTGAAATCCTCAGTTAACTACATGCTAAGGAAGTGCGTATGTGGTAGTAATTCGTGCTCCATTTATTTCACAGTTAGGAGTTTCACGCCCTAAAATTTTCAATTTTTTTGCAATCATGGATAGTACTAGTTATAGTACTCGTTCTAAAACAGATATATGGCTTGTTGGTCCAACTTTACCAAAAATATTGGGCGATAAGCTCTCTTCTCAGCGGCAAGTTTTGGCACATTTTTTTTACCATCATTCAGAGATGAAGCTCCCTTTGAAAGATAGTGCTAAGAACACTTTGATCAGTGTTATGAGTTTCTGGAAGAAAGTCAGTATTCCAACTGCGCCTGAGCATGATCTTATTAAGCGGTTGCTCAAACTTCATTCTGAATGGAAAGCATTACAAAAAAGTAAGTGCCGTCGATCTCAAAAGCAAATTTCCAATGAAACACACCACATCACGATTCAATGAACGATTTGACATTTCACATGAGAATGCTCTCTCTATGATGAAAATAGAAGAAGATAAGAAATTTCTTATTGCTCAGCGCAGTGGAAGGAAAGGTCACACAGCTGGCATTGATAAAGTGACAACAATCAAGGAAAGAAACAAGATAATTAGAGAGCAAAATTTTATTAGCCGCAAGAAAAAACATGAAAAAGAAATACAACAACTAAGCAAAGTTGCAACAATTGATTCAAGTATCAGTAATGATAACGAGTCGATCCATTCGGAAAATAGTACATCTCAAAAATTAAAAAGTTTTTCTCAGGGTGACACCGAACCACAGTTGAAGAAAGCAAGACCTCAAAACATAATGACTCCCGAATTAGCGCAAGCTCTAGACCAGTGGTTCCCAAACCCGGGGTCGCGACCCCAAATGGGGTCGCAAGCCTCATCACAAAGGGTCACAGGGAGCCAATGTGGTCGATGGGGTCGCAAGTGTCTTTGCAATGACAATGAGGCAAGGGTGAATTTTGATATCTATGATGACGTAGAAAAGTTCTGGATTACTTTAGCAGAGAGACATTCGACTGTTAAAAATCGAGCTATCAAAGTTCTGGTACAATTTGGAACCACCTATATCTGTGAGGCAGCTTTCTCGTCAATGGTATTTATGAAAAATGAGTACCGTAACCGTATTTCAAACATCAACTTAGAAAATTGTATGCTATGTTCCTTAACCTCATATACCCCCAGGTACAAAAAATTAATCAAATCATAATGTACACATGTCAGATATGAAATATGCCACTGTTATAGCATATCAGACATATGATAGAGTAGGAACTTAGAATATTGATTGATATGTTGTTTTATATTACATATTAAACATGAGAGTGTTGTAAATAGTTTCTGACAATGTTTACTTTTACACTCTTGAGTTATGTAATACATTTCCTTATTTGTTTTTACAGTTAAATAAATACGTATAAAAATATGTGTCTATTTATTTTAAGATTCTTCCTCACTAGATAAAATTATATATATATATATATATATATATATACTTGTTCTTCGTAATGACTTGGGGTCGCACTGGATAGGCAACAGCACTAGAAGGGGTCGCACTGGAAAATGCTTGGGAACCCCTGCTCTAGACCGTACAAAGACCAGCAACCGAGCAGCAGCTCATATCGTTGCTGCTACGGCATAAAATTTAGGATATGATGTAGAGTCACTATCGATCAATAAAGATTCTATTCGCACTAAAAGGATGAAAATTAGAAAAGAAACTTCAGCTAATATAATTGAACACTTTGCTCCAGAAACCCCCCTAGTAGTTCACTGGGATGGGAAAATTACCCGATATCACAGGAAAAAATTCTGTCGGTCGTTTGCCTGTGGTAGTGACTGGTAAAGATATCGGCAAGCTTCTTGCATCTCCATGAGATTATAGTTGGAAATGTATTTGGCGTCCTTTTTGGTTCCTCATCCGGAACTGATATTGCTTTATTTAAGCGATTACGGCTAGAATGGAGCAACATTGATGAGAGTAAGCTTGAACCAGTGACTGGTGATAAAGAAGTGACCTTAGACATATCTGAATGGAAGGAAATAATTTAATTCTGTAAAACTAACCTAGAAGAACGTCAACCAAGAGATGATTACCGAGAAACCTTAGAATTAACATTGTTGTTTCTGGGAGAAGTACCCATACGAGGAAGAAGATGATACAACCACGTTCTCTACATCGTGCACGTTGGCTAGCAAACGAATTTAATCTATAAAGATTTATCTCCTCCGTTCACAGGTTCGTCTAACATCAAGAAAAATATCATCTTTTAGAAGATTCAATATATTCACTACAAATATTTATGTAAAAGCATGGTTGCAATGCCCTTAAGCAACTTTAGCTCCCGCAAATGACCTCGAGGTCTTTCAGCAATTAAAAACTTACCCACACACTGTCGTCTCCAAATCTGCAGGTAAGGCATTCGGTAATCATTTGTGGTATTTAAGTGAACGTCTGATTGGTCTCTTTCTTTGATGATCGCGTACCTTTAGAAATGAAGCGATTGATGGTCGCACCTCTAAAGAATGAAGGAGATAAATGCCTTCCAAATAGAATTTGTGCAACGATTGCTGAAGGAAAAGATCTGTTATCATTTATCACAGCAAACTCTCGACAACTGTTCTCAATTTTAGGGTTGGAAGATTACTTTCTAAATTCTGTAGATCCAGCTCAATGGGAACAGATTCCAGATTATCAAAACGCTTCCGAGATTCTTAAAAGCATGAAGGTTGTCAATGATGTAGCAGAAAGGGGAGTAGCATTGATAAAGGACTTTAACGCCTCTGTAACGAGAAATCAGGAACAGACAGTTTTTGCTTCAGGTATCCTTTCCCTTTCAGGTATAAGACATATTCCTTAAAAAACTCAAAATACTAATTTGTATACAAATCAGAAATGTTTTAGAGGTGCCGCAAGAGTTCAGAAGATTTTAGCTTACAGTCTTTTTTGAGTTCAGCTCCAGGTCCCCCTCACCCATAAGGGTGAGTATTATACTCTCAATGGAGGGGGTTTCGTTGGTGCTAACCACTCATTGTCACCTGGTTGAACTTTGGAGACCTTCAACTGATGCTTTCTTTCTTGCATCTGGGAATGTTTTACGATGTTCCTCAACGACCTGAAGCCAGGGCCGCCGAGAGGGCGGGGAAGCCGGGATAAATCCCCGGGCCCGGACCTCTAGGGGGCCAGGAAAGAGGGGAGATAAAATCTAAAAATATTAATAAAGCAATTGGTTAAATAACAGAGAGGAAATATAATTAATGAACATACATTTTATAGAGATTATCATAGTCAAACTGAATCAGATAAAATATTATCTGCGGTCCACCAATGCCCAAGACCGACTGACAGATCTGGGAACCATTGTAATTGAAAGCCAGTTAACCCGTACTTTAAATTTCATCAGAATCATTTACCACTTTGCTGGAGAGAAGACAAAGAAAGTACACTTCTAATTATGAAATTCTTGCAGTAAACAATTATCTTGCCTGCATGGACTGGTACTGCATTTGTAAATTGTATGGTGATAGAATTAATATAATTCGAAAAATAAAATGGTCATTTTCTTCTGAGTTGTTTATTCATACTGTATGCTTTGAATAGTGACTTGGACATATAACCAGTTTGCTTGTTATGTACACAAAAAACATTCATAATAAAATACTGAGTAAAGAGGGGGGTGCCATATACCAATCCTTCTCCGGGGCCCGTGGCAGCTCTCGCCGGCCCTGCCTGAAGCAAAAACTGTGTCTGTTCCTCATTTCTCGTTACAGAGGTGTTAAAGTTCTTTATCAATGCTACTCGCCTTTCTGCTATATCATTGACAACCTTCATGCTTTTAAGAATCTCGTAAGCGTTTTGATAATCTGGAATCTGTTCCCATTGAGCTGGATCTACAGAAGTTAGAAAGTCATCTTCCAACCCTAAAATTGAGAACAGTTTTCGAGAATTTGCTGTGACAAATGATGACAGATCTTTTCCTTCAGCAATCGTTGAACAAATTCTATTTGGAAGGCATTCATCTCCTTCATTTTTTAGAAGTGCGACCATCAATCTCTTCATTTCTAAAGGTACACGATCATCAAAGAAAGAGAGACCAATCAGACGTTCACTTAAATACCACATGATTACCGAATGCCTTGCCTGCAGATTTGGAGACGACAGTGTGTGGGTAAGTTTTTAATTGCTGAAGGACCTCAAGGTCATTTGCAGGAGCTAAAGTTGCTTGGGGGCATTGCAACCATGCTTTTACATAAATCTTTGTAGTGAATAAATTGAATCTTCTTAAAGATGATATTTCTCTTGATGTTAGACGAACCTGTAAACGGAGGAGATAAATCTTTATAGATTAAATTACGTTTGCTACCCAACGTGCACGATGTAGAGCACCTGGTTGCATCAGTCTTCTTTCTCGTAGGGGTACTTCTCCCAGAAGCAACAATGTTAATTCTAAGGTTTCTCGGTAATCATCTAATGGTTGACGTTCTTCTAGGTTAGTTTTACAGAATTCAATTATTTCCTTCCATTCAGATACGTCTTAGGTCATTTATTTATCACCAGTCACTGGTTCAAGCTTACTCTTATCAATGTTGCTCCATTCTAGCTGTAATCGCTTAAATAAAGTAATATTAGATCCTGATGAGGGACCAAAAAGGACGCCAAATACATTTCCAACTATAATCTCCTGGAGATGATGACGACAGGCTAGGTGCAGAAGATTTTTGTCCAACATTTGTTCAATCAGGATGCAGGCACCTCCTCTCTTTCTTGTATTACTTTCCGTGGTATCAAACGACATAGCTTTGATGTGATTGATTAAATTCCATTCTTTTACAGTTTCAACACAGACTTTGCAATTGCTTTTGCACTTTCGGAGGTAAGTTTAGGGACTGCAAGAAGCTTGCCGATATCTTTACCAGTCACTACCACAGGCAAACGACCGACAGAATTTTTTCCTGTGATATCGGGTAATTTTCCCATCCCAGTGAACTACTAGGGGGGTTTCTGGAGCAAAGTGTTCAATTATATTAGCTGAAGTTTCTTTTCTAATTTTCATCCTTTTAGTGCGAATAGAATCTTTATTGATCGATAGTGACTCTACATCATATCCTAAATTTTATGCCGTAGCAGCAACGATATGAGCTGCTGCTCGGTTGCTGGTCTTTGGACGGTTTAGAACCTGTGCTAATTCGGGAGTCATTATGTGTTAAGGTCTTGTTTTCTGCAATTGTGGTTGGGTGTCAACCTGAGAAAAACTTTTTAATTTTTGAGATGTACTATTTTCCGAATGGATCGACTGGTTTTCACTAGTGGTACTTGAATCTGTTGTTGCAACTTTGCTTAGTTGTTGTATTTCTTTTTCATGTTTTTTCTTGCGGCTAATAAAATTTTGTTCTCTAATTATCTTATTTCTTTCCTTGATTGTTGTCACTTTATCAATGCCAGCTATGTGACCTTTCCTTACACTGCGCTGAGCAATAAGAAATTTCTTATCTTCTATTTTCATCATAGACAGAGCATTCTCGTGTGCAATGTCAAATAGTTCATTGAGTCGAGATGTGAAGTGTGTTTCATTGGAAATTTGCTTTTGAGATCGATGAGACTTACTTTTTTGTAATGCTTTCCATTCAGAATGAAGTTTGAGCAACCGCTTAAGAATATCATGTTCATACGCAGTTGGAATACTGGCTTTCTTCCAGAAACCCGTAACACTGATCAAAGTGTTCTTAGCACTATCTTTCAAAGGGAGCTTCATCTCTGAATGATGGTAAAAAAAAATGTGCCAAAACTCGCTGCCGAGAAGGGAGTTTATCGCCCAATATTTTTGGTAAAGCTGGCCCAACAAGCCATATATTTGTTTTAGAACGAGTACTATAACTAGTACTATCCATGATTGCAAAAAAATTGAAAATTTTAGAGCGAAACTCCTAACCGTGAAATAAATGGAGCACGAATTACTACCACATGCGCACTTCCTCAGCATGTAGTTAACTGAGGATTTGAGTTGCAGCGTGCTCCCTGCAAGTTTTTCAGATGCCAAAAGTCACAAGAAGTAGTTACATACTTACATACAATATATTGCTATTATATCATAACTACAACTATATATCTGAAAACATATGAATAATTGAATATTTCATATAAACATTTCAATAATAATTTCTGCAAATTTTCCAAATAAATAAATGGGGTATGTTACTATTGATTAAAAGTACATTACTCTACATTTTTATACTGCCGTGCGCTACCCCTAAATATGATTTGATTGCTTTAAGAAATGGCATGCTAAGTTTTCTCATGATACAGAACAAAATTCGACCTTCCAAACTCTAAAGTTAAAAAAATAATTTTTGTCCCTATATGCTGATAGCCACCAAGTATATATATATCGGGTGATTCATAAGTCTGTTACCACTGTAATGGTGAAATATTGTCTGTGTTTCAGATTGTTGATTGATAGGGTGTATGCAACAAAACCTCGTAATGTCAATGATTTAAAAGAAAGAATTTCTACTGTTAATTTCCAATGTGTAATTGTGTAAAAATAACCTCAAATAAAAAACAGGTGCTCCTTTAGTATGCGGTCTACAAATTCTGCCGCGCTCTACTTTTTTCAAAGTGCAGTCTACAGGTTTTTTTTCGTTAAATTTGTGCCTGCTCACGCATTCTGCCGCTCTTTTTTTTTCGCTAAATGACTCACTCACATGACTTAGACCCTATTTGACCTTGAAATTCAAAATGATTGTTTAACATCAGTAGCTTGAGAAATTTGAAGCAGTAAAGTTGTAAACAATTCAATTGCCGGTGCTACTATAGTAGTATTAACGATTGGTTAGGTTTGACTTTGGGATGTAAACAAGCAATTAGTAAACAAGCTAAGAAGGTATACTTACATTTAAACTTTTTGTTTTTAACTTTTCAATAAATTTTTTTGCTTACATTTAAACTTTTTATGTTTTTAGCTTTCAATAAATTTTTTTCAAGTAAGATTGTCATTTCAACCTTCTTTAACTACATTTAAAAAACAAATTGGTGTAGACCGCATACTAAAGTGTGAATTTGTCTGTAGACCGCATACTAAAGGAGCACCAAAAAACATTACAGGTTACTATCGTTTGGAGTTATATTTTATTCACCATTACAGTGGTAACAGACTTATGAATCACCTTGTGTATATATATATATATATATATATATATACCTGTGTGTGTGTGTGTGTGTGTTGATGTAGTCACGTAGTGTAATATGTATGTAGATATGTGTCAGTTGTTCCGTGTACGGTAGTTGGTTTTCAGGAAATAATTTACTCTTATATACTCGTAATTTTTGTTGACATGAACAAAACGTTAACTGTAATTGCGGTCTGTTGTTTGACAAATGCAAGAATGAAATACCACAAAAGGTAGACCCTGAATAAAGAAACTATTTTTGATGCAGTATTACTCTCATCACGCCCAACATATACGTAGATACACTCAAATAGGAAAATACGTTTCATTAATGTTTCAAAACTTCTTTTATTTGTCCACTGACCCGCGTTAATTTAGTTCTTAAGTTAGTATTTAATGCGCATACTGATGCAGTGCCTCATCGGCCAGTGCAATCACAACAACTGCTCTGTCTCTGCAAGAGTGTATAATGATGTCATGGTATGATTTTAATATACTGTACTCATTATTTGAGGAGTCTATGCAGAGAGCTGCGATACTGATTGAATATTGGTGAAACAAGAATCATAAACAATCTGAAATGAAAATGCACATGAATTTTAATTAAAAATTGTAAATTTACAGATTTGCAGACTAACAAAGACCTTACTATCCATTCTCAGAGAACCCAAGAAGGAAATTTAAAAAAAAAAATGACACGCAAATGAATACTGAAACCGATGCACTTATAAAGGTGTAAAGCTTTCACGAAGGAATAGTAACAATAGTATTGGCAAAGTGTAGGACAGATAAGGTTTTCCCCACTGCCCCCAGCCACTGCTGACTGAAATGAGTGGTGAAAGAAGACTTACGGCAAAGTAATAAAATGTATAATGAAAACAGTAGGTTTAGAGTTCATTTACACCATGCGTACACCCATCTCTCGTACCCAGTTACTGTACCTTGGTTCATTTCACGCGGATTCCCATATATGTAATAGTACGATCTTTGTGTGAAATAAAGTACAATTTTAAAGTTAAAACGCACTCACTCGAGACGTTTCCCTGCTGACACACGTTGTCAGCATTTGTAGACAAAATAAAAATAAAAAATGCAAAGGAACCTTGACCCAACTTCGCACAGAGCGTACAGAATGCTATATAAATTCATTATTTCTGAATTATTTGCCAGCCATATGCAGTCTTTGGTGTTTCTAAGTGTATTTGAGCTTTTTAGATAGGTCAGTTTTCTGCTAATCCTCTAATTTTGCTTTTATGTCATGGCAAATTCATTATCCTAAAATATTTATTTGTATAATGTAAAATATCACTTTTATATATCATTTTTTTCCAAATGGAGTTAATTATCAGTATTGCTCGTCGTTCTTTACTGTTTATTCCTAATCTTCGTTTTATGTTCTTTGACGATCTATACTGGTTCACCTCCAATCACCTTCCATAGTCCTTTGTCATCATTTACTGTTTACTCCAAATCATCCTCTAAATTTCTTTGTCATCCATTACTGTCCACTTAGCCAGTCATCCTCTAAAGTCTGTCGTCCTTTACTGTCGACCCCCAATATTCGTTTAACGTTCTTTCTTACTCTTTACTGTTCACTTCCATTCATCGTTAATGTCTTTTATCGTCCTTCCCTGTCCACATTCAGTCGTCCATAATTGTCCTCTGTCGACCTTTGCCATACATCTTCCATCTCCTTTATCGTTAACTGCCGCACTCTACCACTGTATATCGTCTTTCCGTGCTTTACCGACGCATTTCCTCGTGATTCATCAGCCGCCGTTGCCGGGGACGATCGGCCAAGATCTCCCGCGAGGAAACGGATCTGCCCTCGCAACCAACCGGGAGAGGGAGAAGAAGAAGAAGAAGAAGAAGAAGAAGAAGAGAGAAAAAGTAAAAAGATAATAATGACTGAAAGAAGGGAAAGTGTGAAAATCAAAAGGGAAATAAAATAAGGAAAATATAATAATAATTTATAAAAAAATGAGGATTTTGCATGGAAACAACTAAAGTATGGATTGACTTCCACTTCGAAAGAGAGAGAGAGAGAGAGAGAGAGAGAGAGAGAGAGAGAGAGAGAGAGCGTAATAATTCTCTCCTTTATTTATAAAGGGTTTTCAATATATTTCTTCCTCCCAAAATAAAAAGCGAAACTGCGTCAAAATATATATTCCTGCAAAACAAAACTTGCGGAAAAGTGCTCTGAATCATAGAGGATCGAACCATTAAGAATTTTGGTGTCTGTAACTGTCCGTTTTTAACCATAAACTGCTTAATATTAAAAAACAAAACATGTAAGACCTGATTCAAATGGAACTGTACTACAAATGGACGATTATACAGTAATAATACTAATAATAATAATAATAATAATAATAATAATAAATCTTTATTAGTAAAATAAATATTACAATACTACAATTTACGATACTACAATAAGTTTTTACAGAATATATTTATTTATTTATACCTGAGTAGGATAGCTCTCAAGCTTTAGGCTTTACTGGACTCTCAGACTAATTAGAAGATAAAAGCATTTCATATATAGAGTTACGATTTCGTAGTATCAATATTATGATTATTTATTATTATTATTATTATTATTACATAAAAAAACTTCGTAGTTATGGTTATGAAATATAGAAATATGATTAATTAGGATTAGGATTACGTATAACACAAGGTCTATATAAGTTGTGTATAGGGTCATTTTTTAGGACACACAGACGAACTTGTAGTTGACATGAGAAATGAATTCTGTTAGCATTATACATTAAATCTTGGTCAATGTAATATTTACGAATCCTTCGGTACTTAGAGTTAATAGCAAATACAAGAATTAGACAAGAAAAACTAAAACACAACAACCATACAAGTAATACAGTATTTAATCCCTAACTGCATCAATACGAATTCACTATTCCTTTATTGTGATTGATTTCATCTTGCCTTAAACGCACTTACCTTAAGGATAATTTGAAGATCTATGCTTAAATTATTGCATAACTTCAAACCTCACGAAAATAAGTGTTTTTTGGGATGAAAACAATCTGAGATGAAGAATAACATGCCTATTACTATGCCTAGTCTGATATGAGTGAATCTCTTGATGAGTACAAAATATATATTTTTAATTTTAACTTTTTAAAGAATTCACTTGTATGATCAAGAAAATCTGCACCATACAGTCCATATACCATCCTTATTGCTCGCTTTGATCAACAAAAATACTGTTTAATACGATATCTGCAGTATTTACCCATGCAAGATTGCAGTACATCACATTAGGAAGGATAAAAGTATAATACAAAGTTAATAAAACTTTTAAAAATTACGAGTATAAATCGAAGTTTGAACATTATAGCAACAATCCTATATAGGTTATACCTTTTTAGATATATAATTGATATGGTCCTTCCATTGCAAATCCTTATCAAGCATAACGCCTAAAAATTTCATTACTTTACATTTTTTTACATCGCGTTCTCCAACATTTAGGTTGTCAAGATGTACACTTCTTTTGTTACTTTAAATCATTAAGTTTGTTTTACTTGAATTTAGAAAGAGTTTATTTGAGGTTAGACAATTCATAATTTTGATAAATTCTGTTTTAAATATAACACTGCCCAACACCAATTTTGCTGATTTAATTCTAACACCTGTTTTTAGGTAACTTTGGTGTGCTGATTTCAAAAATCACCTTAGTTTTTGCCTATCACGTCAGGTTTTCGAGCAATCAAATACGGATATTTTGGAGATATCGCATTTTGGCAGGGTTATGCCCAATTTTTTTTCTTTTCAAAAAATAAGTTTTTACATACTCAGAATCAGCATGGGAAAGTAAACAATTGTGCAGGGAGTGAACTTTAATATACAATGGTAATATTGACATAAAGTGATTAAAAGTGTTTAAATAAGCAAAAAATGAATCCATGATCATGACGTCACGCTCACACCTGGGGAAATCACAGATACCCAAGATTTTAATATGTTGTACATGACCTTTAGATTTAATGCACAGATTTGCGTATTCCACAGATAAAATTTTAACAGCAAAACAGCTGTTAACAGGTCTCAAAAATCATCAATTTTGATAAGCGCCCTTCATGGATCACCCAAAATAGGCATATTGCATTGCACATTGCACGAAAACCTGATGTTATGGACAAAATCTAAGGTGATTTTTGAAATCAGCACATCAATATTATCCAGAAACAGGTCTTAGAATTAAATCAGCAGCAAAACATTTTTTTTTTGTTGGGCAGTGTAACCTTCGCTGCATTGACAAATTTACAAGAAAAGGACACACTTGTATCATCTGCAAACATTATACAATTAGAGAATATCGGAAGAACGCGGGAGGTCATTTATGTACAATAAATATAGCACGGGACCTAGGACTGAGCCCTGAAGTACCCCATGTTTTAATCAGTTTAGTTGAACAGACATTATTTACCGATACAAACTGAAATTTGTTAGGCAGATAACTCTTAAACCAATCACTTATAGCTCCTCTGAAGTCATAGAAATACAATAAAAATTATGGACTACCACATCAAAAGCCTTACTCACATTCATAAAGGTGGAGATCATTATTTCTTTGTTCTCCTTAGCGCAGGGCTTCAGTTGAGGGCGGTACGTCCTGATTGTTAATATTTTTAATAAATCGTTCAGGTTGTTAACCCCTTGCGGAAGGGGACCCCCCCCCCCACCCGCACTCTCATCAACGTGCTTCCTGCACCTTAGGTCTATCGGTCTATCGACGCTGCTACGCGTGAATCTCCGGCCGTACCACTTGTTAATGTTTTACAACTCAGGCCCTGTCTTAGCGACATTGGCAGTTTGAACAGGGTTTAAAATATCCATTTATATTGTTTTATTTTTACGAAAGCCGTACTGATACAGCGATAATAAGGTGTATGATTCTAAATACAGTCCATCCCCGTTATCCGTCGTCCCGTTATTCTTTTTTTTTTAGCTTATTCACCATTAATCAATTAATACCATTCCCCCATATCCGTCGCGTATTCCCGCTTATCCGTTTTTTTGTCCGTTAGCACCGAGGAAAAGCGACGCGCATTTCGTCGTTCGTTCATCCGTTCGTTGTCTGAGGCAGCGTCTAGAACTTTTGAACTTCAAATCTCCCTTCAGTCTCTTCTCTGAACACCATACTGGACGGTTGTTTGATATTCATTTTATATGACTTTGGAGACTTATAATGTGTTATATCAAGTCTAAAAACATGTTAGTCATTTTTCAACTATTAAAGGCAGTTTACACTTAAGACCTGGGTACCCGGGAACGTAACCCTCATTTATAACATTGGGTCTATGGGAAATCGTTATTCGTTATCCGTCGCATTTTCAAGGAACCAATTAACGACGGATATCGGGGATCAACTGTAATTATAAATATTTTTTACAATTTTTAAAAACATTTTACTAAACACAGATAATGAACAGACTGGTCTATAATTTGTTGCTAACTTAGGATCACCACCCTTACATAAAGGTGTTACACAACCAATTTTTAACAGTGATAAAAATAAACTTTCAGAAATACTTACAGGTTGCCAATTTTTGTCAGGGTTGCTGATATTTTGTCTCTAACAAGCTTCAGTATTAGCACAGGAATGTTATGAATGTTGTTATTAGTATTTTTCAGTTTACCAATAATGTTCTGGGGCTCATTAGAAGTGGCAGGAACTAAAGAAAATTAATTTTGTGTGCTGGGTGGCATGTAATCCAACGGCAATTGATCATTATTTTGTAGTAGTAAGCAAAGTTTTTCAGCTATAAATGTAAAACGTTTATTGATGGAGTTTGCGATAGTGACAGTATTAATAATTGTTTTATTACCAATATTTAATTTTTCTATGGATGTTTTTTTAATTCTGCTTTTGATAAGACTGTTTATTGTTGACCATTCGTTCTTCATGTCTCCTTTATGCTTGGAAAATTGAGCGCTACAATAGTTATATTTTGAAATTTTTACTAAATTAATTTGTTTCTATATTGCGTATACTTTAGTTTAGGGATTTTAGTTTATTTTTTCCCTATTTTAACTGAATTAATAATACCTGGAGTGATCCACGGTTTTGCCATACTTTTAGGAGAAATGTTTTTTTTTTCGTTAAGGAAAGCAACTGTTAAAAATATCGGATAGAGAATCATAGAAGAGCTGAAGCATATGATCTGGGTTATCCGTGGGATCAGCAGAGTCCAATTGTGAATTTTCTATAGCCCCAATAAATTTTCTTTTGTTAACCTCAGAAAATATTTTATATTCTGTAGTTGTTTTGCGAGTAGTATGCACAGTATTATTGTATATAACTAAGTACGATAATGATCACTAATGACTGAAGTTATAACCCCACAATTTACAAGAGCGTTACAATTTATAAATATATAATTATCAATTGTAGATTCTGTTATTCGATTATCATAGTTGAAGATGCGAGTGGGTTTAGTAATACCATAACTAAGATAGAATGAATTCATTAAGTTTAAAAATTTGCGAGGGACTTGCCGTGAGTTAACTTCGTTTCGTATTTCGTTATGGTATTCGAATTAGGGAAGTTACGCAGAATGTTGTCTAAATCACTGAGAAAGGTACTGAAATTAGAAATCGGTGGTCTATATATTGCATGAACAAACTAAGAGTTATTTTTGTCTTTTACGTTAAAAATTAGGGTTGTCATTTCGCTTTTACATAAGGAAAATTCTTTGCTAGATTTGTAAATCATGCTTTATTCAGATTTATGAGGTTTACGAGTCGAAATGGTTTATAAGTGATGTTTAATTATAATATAAGTATGTTCGAATAATAAAATTAATAGTATGTTAAGTTAATCAAAAAGCTACCTTAAAATAATTAAATTAAATGAAGCTACATTAGCCAATGGTGCGCGACTTCTGAGACATCATTGGCTAATGTAGCTTCATTCAATTTAATTATTTTAAGATAGCTTTTTGATTAACTGTACATACTATTAATTTTATTATTAATTATATATATATATATAATATATATATATATATAATAACAATAATATGTTTAAAGCGTCACCTTTGATTTTGACATAGTAAAATCTATAAATGCTTTTAGAAGTGCAATAACTGCACTTAAATAACTTGAAAGAAAGCCATTATACAGTAGGGTGTGTCAATTTTGTCAACTTTTTTCAAATCAATTTTGATAGTGAAAATATAGTGTCTTTTCATGTCAAAACTTGAAATTGGCCATCCAAAATTAAATAAAATAACTCTTACCTACATCAATTTTACCTTAAAGTTTCAGAAATTGACTCTTTTACTAAATAATAAGACATAAATTGATTAACTATTCATCTGTCACAGAATTATCCCACTGATCGCATATTGAGTGTTTTCAAGGTCATATAGTTGTTGTACAATGTACAAGTCACAACATGAATAGAACTGTCCCTCACTCTCAGTCCTTAGTTGCCTCTTAGATGTCATAGACGGTGGTTTGCTGTTATTGCTCTTGTACCTACTTCATAGTTATTCTACTAGACGAATACTACAGTTTAACTGTAAGTATGGATTATTGATTATTACAATTATTTATTATTATCATATTCTTCTGTCTAATTATGTTGTAATCCCATGAAATATTTTTTATTGAATTTTAGAACATCGAATGACTAAACTTTGAAACATCGTAATTGATATAAAATACTTAAATGTTTTTCTTTCTTTTCAGATATTCCTAAGATGCCAAAATTGAAGACAAGAGGTCAGCCGTCATGCCACTTGAGCCTGTTAGTCGGTACAGGCAAGGAGCTTCCCGTATCAGAACTACCAACAGTGCGAGACATGCTGAGACTAGGGTTACTCCTTCTGAACAAAATACAAAGGATAGAAGGAACTACACAGAGAAAGATCTCATAAGGGACATGATTCCCCCTCTTCTGCATCAGTGGAAAAAAGCTAATGTGTTATTCAAACCACCTGTACTCAATCAGTATAGAACTATTGAGCTAAAATTAACAAAGCTGTGGCACAAAGCAGTTGAGACATCACTTGATAAAGGAAAACTAGCAAAGAAAAATAAATTTCTGCACACACTTGATACTCTTCTTGACATTTTTAACTGCCAGTGTCCCATAGAGTTGTGTTCTGAAGCCAATTATTCTCCCTCATGCAGAAGAGAACCTCACCCTCACATTGATTGTCGTTGTCCTCGTGAGAAGAAGATCCCTGTTTTGGAGCTGGCTTTCATAAAGGCGCAGAGAACAAAGGCAGGAGGCCAAGGAAGTATGCAGATTGGTTCGGCAGATTATTCAGAAACCAAAAAACAGATTGTTATTGCTAAGAAAAAAGAGAAAATCCGAGAGAGGGAAGAAAGGAAGAAAAACAAGAGTGAAGAAGCCACCCAAAGAGATGAAGAGCTCTATCAAGAGGTTTCTCAATTCTTTGAAAGCTCTTCAGATGAACAGAAAGAAGCAACATCAGATGATAGCTCCAAAATACTATCTGAACCTTCGCCGAAGAGAATGAAATACAACACTAAAGACATCTCAAACATTGCCCTTGCCAGTATTCGCCACCATACGGAGCTACGAGAGACTGCAGAGATTGCCGCTGCCGTTTGGATCGATGCAGGCCTCATCAGCCGAGAGGATACATCCTTAGTGATAGATCATAATAAGATAAGAAGAGCATAAGAAAAAATAATGAAGGAAATATCTGATCAGCATGAAAAAGATTTGAAGGAGGAAGGTCTCTCTTGCCTTTTGTTTAATGGAAGAAGAGATGACACAAAAGTTCTCCTAGAGGTAGAGGGAATAGACAGAAAGTTTCCCGGTCTCATCAAAGAAGAACACTACTCTGTGTGTTCCGAACCTGGTGGCCGCTATTTGTTTCACTTTGTTCCTGAAAGCAGAAGTAGAAGGCAAGAAACATGCAGAGGCAATTGCTGATAAAATAATATGTTGGCTTCAAGAAAGAAGACTTGACAGTTCACTGCAGGCCGTTGGTGGAGACTCAACTGCGGTGAACACTGGATGGCAGGGCGGTGTTATGACGCATTTAGAGAAAAAACTTGGAAGAAGGCTTGTTTGAATTGTATGTGATTTGCACACAAGGGAACTAACTACCTCTTCGTCGTCTCATCCAGGAACTTGATGGTCCTACAAAGAGCAACAACAAGTGGTCAGGCCCCCTTGGCAACATGCTAGACGAAGCAACGGAATTAGAAATAAATACAAAATTTCCAAAGGTCGAAGTAGGCCCTCCCCTTCCAGTGTTATCTGAAGAAGTTATCAAAGACCTCAGCACGGATCAATCTTACGCTTATCGTATTGTTCAAGCAATCAGATCAGGAAAGTTGCCTCAAAATCTGGCTCTCTTGGAGACTGGACCCGTAAGTCACAGTCGTTGGTTAACTACAGCGATTCGTTTCTGCAGGATTTGGATTTCCAAACATGCACTGAAGGGCAAAATGCTACAGAATTTGATGTTGATTGTTGAATTTATTATTGGGTTTTATCTTCCTCACTGGTTCAATGTAAAACTTAATCCAATGTGGATGGAGGGGCCCAACCACATCTTGTTTCAATTACAGCTACTGAGAACCCAAAGGAAAGTAGTGGTGGACATCGTGTTACCTGTGGTGAGAAGGTCCGCTTGGTATGCTAGGCCAGAGGCAGTTTTGCAAGCAATACTCTGCAGCCAATGTACCAAAGAGCGAACTGAGGCTGTGGAAATCATTCTAAAGCTTAGAGGAACATCACTAGATGATGACCAGCTGGGAGACTGCTCTGTTCAGACAAGGAAGGTACCTCCGATAAACGTCAATGTCACGAAATTGTCAGAATTAGTTAACTTGAGTTCGGAAGTTTTGGAGCCACCACTGACAACATGTATAACAAACAAAGATTTAACACAACTTAAAGAGGCCCCAATGCAAGTGCCAAAGTGGCCTTCTCACACTCAGAGTGTGGAGAGATGTGTGAAAATGGTCACAGAAGCAGCTAGTCAAGTTTACAGTCACGAGAGGCGAGAAGGAGCGCAAGTAGCAAGCCGAATGCTGATGTCAAGGAACCGCAGCAAAAAGGACATAACTGCATTGGTTACTTTCAACTAAAGACTCTGAATGATATCTTATTGCCACTTTAAATGTTGATAGGATGTTTGCGCACATTTATTTTGTTACGAATTTACGGAAAAATGGAATTTTTGAATTAAAATTGATGTAGGTAGGAGTTATTTTTTATTGTTTTTGAAGTAAAAATATTATTTTGTATGCCAAATGATTACATTAAATTGCTACCAAATCACATGATTTTCAATTTAGTCATTTCACCCCCAAAATTGACACACCCTATTATACAGTATATCCCATTCGTACTTGATGGTATCATTTGTTACCATTAAAGCAGCGGCCAGAACAGTGCTAATTTCATAGATGTGACTGGTTATATTAGATTAGAAGGAGTTGTATTATATGCCGATTGGACAACCATTTTTTCTTCGAAAGCCGAGGAAATACAGTTTTTATTCTCACGTATTTTGAAGATAATGATTTCCCTTTATCTTATCAGCATATTGAGTAAATCAACATTAATTCATGAAGTCACAAATATAAACCCGAAATTTTCAGTAAAAAAAAAAAAAACTGTCAAAATATTTCATGGGATACTAAACTAAACAAAATTCAAATATCGGTTTTTTTTTTTTAAATATCGTTCAAAGAGTGTAAATATTGATCTCGCCCCAATTGGGATTTTTGCTGACTCTGAAACCACGCGACCCGGGTTCGAGTCGCAGTTTAGTTCCCCACTTTAATACCTTTTCACTTTCCAAATAGTAAAATAATTTATGTAAAAAGGAAATAATTGCGGATTTTTGCGGATATCCAAATTGCATCTTGCTAGACCAGCCAGATCCGTTAATAATGAGGGCTAAGACTGTCCAGAAGTGAGTGTTGTTATTGCGGATCAGAATTGTGTTGCGGATCCGTACCCGTACCGCAAAATTATGTATGGTTTTTATTCGCATTGTACCGTCGTACTGGGAAAGTTGCAGTAGTGAAAAGTCCAAAACCACCCGTAGTGCGGTTTGGATTCGGACGCATACGCGATGAAATTTTGTAGCTACCAAAAATTATAAACAAACTTCTAAAGAACGTAAAACTATGACAATAAATCTTAATTAAAAAATATTCAATACTAAGGAAATTTATCTTGTAGGCATAAATATAAATCCCGTTATAGAATTCACTGTTTTTCATTATAGCACTTGAAGAAACTATGTTCGTATAAAGTTGATTTACGTGAAGTTCAACCTGTATAATGTTGAGGATGAGCTCATGAAATTCTATTTACATCAAGTAATCCTTTATTACCTATCAGTACCAACTACATTTATTCTGAAAATGTGGAAGTATATACAGATCTCCGTATCGGAATCGAATGCACAAATCGGAAATTAGTTTTGCAACTAAGAAAGTTACCCACGACCGTACAACAATGATATTAATTTCACATCAAGTTGTAAATACCCATTGTTACGTAATACCCAGAAAATCATTCACTCAACACTAATAAAATCATATTTAAAAATTTGGTTTTGAAAGATTCGTATTCAAAGAAACACACCAAAGAAAAGACTTATCGCAATCGTACGCGGAAGTATTTTCCCTTTTGTTTTGTTTTTAATACATGCAATGTTGTCAGGGTCTAGACTTATTCTGCATGTGAACGACTGTACACGCATCGATTATCCAATTAAGGGGAAGTAGTATACGTGCGGATTGGACAACGACTGCCTACGGACGGAATTCTCATGAGCCGTTCATTTGGAACGACTCCCGGTCACGCGAGAATCGATTCTGCAACACCATCATCGTTGCAGCACCGCTGCCATTTGTGAACTTAGAAGCATCATCTATAATTAGAAGAGGGGCGGACCATTCATTGTTAGTAATTGTTACTCCGAATTCTCTTCCGACAACAAAGGAAACGGAAGGTGTTTAAATACATCATAGTATTTTAAAATTGCAAATTCAAATTGCATCTCAATTAGGAGACGCCACAGTTGCAAGTACACAAAGCTGTTTGGATTAAATATAAGTGTTGCATGTACTGTACATATACTGTATATACAAGTACAAAAACACACATTCACCCAAATTCATAATTCATAATTATTTCCGTGCTTGTGTCATTAGTTTGCATTGCACACACTTCTGGTTTTGTAGATCGAGTGCCTAATTCATCAGGAACAATAGATGCATGTATGATCGATGGAAATACTAAATTTGAAACTTAGAAAAAGTTAAGAGGTGTCTTTAGTCTTTTTTTTCCAGTGCTGAGGGAAATAGTTGGTTGTATTCTGATACTCGACTATAAATAGGTCGGGCATAACGAACATTTTCACGCTCTAACGTAAGGTAAGCCGATATTTCACATTGGTTCCTTAAACCTTATTCATAATTTATACGAACTTATTAATTATATGAATTAATTATAATAACTAAATTTGTTAACTTCGGTTTACTGTTCGTAAGAATAGCCAACCTTTTAGGCATTATACCACTTTATGAAGCTTATATTATTTCTTCGTAGGGCCGTACAAGATTTTGTGTGGGATCAGTCTACTGCGACTTAGTTCTCTACCTTCGAATCGGGTGGACTTCAGTTTATCCTGGATAACGTTTCGTCCACCAACCACCTGCCCATCATCATTACAACACGTTCTACACTCTGCCCCAACAGCCTTAGGCACACTTACAGAAATTACAAGAAAGCTGATTGGGAACAGTTCAAAATACAGACTGAGGAACAATTCACCACATTAAACAGCACACCCATCATAAACATCAATACAACACTCAAGACATTCAATCAGATCATCAATAATGCAAACAAATACATACCCAAGGGCAACATTAGGAAATACAACCCAAATTACACTAAAGAAATAACCCACCTCATAAGGAAGGCAACGTAACAACCTCAAACATAACACGCAAACACCACACACAGAAGCCATAAAACAGCAGATACAACAGCTCAACACAGAAATAAACAACAAACTTAAAGAAAAACAAACAGAAACATTTAGGGAATTCATAACAACACTAAACCACTCCACAGATACATCCAGGTTATACAAGACTATAAACAGCATAACCCACTCTAACAGCAGCATACACACCTCACACATGGCTATCTGTCGCAGCCAAAATAATATCCCAACATAAACAGAACAAGCTAACATTCTAGTTAATCACTACGCAAAGATAAGTCACTTAAACAGAGACAACAACCAGAAACAAGCAGACAGACAAACAGCCAGACACAAGAAAACCTACAGACTCGACACGACCATTACACCCTTCAATACAGACCAGACCACCAAGATCATCAAAAACATTAAGAATTCGAAGGCTACTGGACCAAACAACATATCTAACATCCATCTTAAACACTTAGACCCACAGGGAATACTAGCTATCACAAACATCAGCACATATTCATACCAACACTGTATTATTCCTAAAATATGGAAACAAGGTAAAATTATTACACTACTCAAACCAAACAAAAATCCAACAGAACCAGCTTCCTATAGACCCATTACTTTACTATGCACACCTTCCAAAGTAACAGAAAGACTAATCTTACAAATCACCAACCCACACATACCACTATTGCCGACTCAACATGGATTCAGACCTCACCACTCAACCACGACATTACTCACTAACCTCACGCAGCACATCATGGATGGCATCAACTACAGACGACCAGCTCAACGTACACTATTAGCAAAAATAGACATTAGTAAAGTATTTGATGCTATCCCACGCTTCCCTCTCATAAACAAAATACTCAACACAAACATGCACAATAACACCAAAAAAGTGGCTGAGCAACTATCTTTCAGGAAGATACTCACATGTCACATTTAATGGTAAGTCATCCAAAAACAAGCTTTTTCCGAACGGGGTCCCTCAAAGCTCTGTTCTCCCACCAACACTGTTCAACTTATACATGTATGACATTCCAACAGCCACAGATAACAAGCTTACCTTATCATCATATGCAGATGATATCACTCTAACATCCACCCACAACAACATCGACACCGCTACAAATAACCTACAAACATACATAAACAGCATACAAGACTGGCTCACACACAATACACTCAAAGTAGTGCCCACAAAATCAACCATCACCTTGCTAACAAGCAAACAGAAGAACACCAGATAACTCCACAGATTACACTAGACAACGCCAACATTCCACACACTCACAGGACCAAAATATTTGGGGTCACATACAACACATCATTATCTTTTGCAAACCACATTCAGGACATTAAAAACAAATGTACGTCAAGACTTAACACGCTTAGGGTACTAACAGACACAAACTTTGGACACCAGCAGGAAACAACATCACTCATATACAAACATATTCGCTTAGTTATGGACTATGCTAGCCCATGCTGGACATCCATTATCTCAAACACACATATCAACACCTTACAGACAATACAAACAACGCACTTCGTATCATTACAGGATGTATTCAAACAACACCAATAGAACACCTGCACACAGAAACAGAAACACTGAAAATTAGGGAACATGTAAACATGAGTGGAACACAATTCATGGCAGCAGCGACAACTAACCCACAACACCCTTGCCACTACATGTACAGTCATGCACCAACACCTCGCACCATTAAGGTAACACCAGAGAGACTTATAACCAAATACTCCATTCCATACCACGCCCCACAGATTCACACAGTACAGAAAACACATACACACACACCTAACCCACAAAGCACTGACACGACTCGGTCCGAATGCGGTCCTAGGTGCGAAGCCGCCACCTGTTGACAGGTCAGAGACCAGCCTGAGCAGATCGGATCGAGTTAACTTAGCACGATTCCGATGTGGACATCACCCCAACTTACAGACGTATAAACACAGACTAGACAACTCCACAGACGACACCTGCCACCTGTGCCACGACACACCACAAACAATTGAACACATTATGACAGATTGTACAGCTCTAGCACAACATAGAACACAAGACAATATCACTAGTGTGCTGAACCTCTGGTCCACTCCAGAGAGGGCGATCAGTTACCTGCGTGCCGCCGCGCCAGCTTGCTCGATCAGGGTGGGCTGATCGGCTAACCAACAACAACAACAACAACTCACGACTGTGCCCTGGGTCCTGTCCTGTGACTGTTGTTGTTGTTGCTCATTGTGGGGGACCGTTGTAACAATTAATAAAATCGTAATCCAAAACACTCGTATTCACCATCAAGACGGAATTATGTCTTCACTGGATACAAATCCCACCAATCTCATTTGTA
Source organism: Bathynomus jamesi (assembly GCA_023014485.1). Classification (NCBI taxonomy): domain Eukaryota; kingdom Metazoa; phylum Arthropoda; class Malacostraca; order Isopoda; family Cirolanidae; genus Bathynomus; species Bathynomus jamesi. Next base: position 136,338 of record JAJOZX010004412.1, read on the forward strand.
TTCATTTCACAGTTTTTAGTTTATCTTCAGTTTATTTTTCATTTCATCATTATATATTTATACATTATATAATTGAGGCGCTCCGCATCAGATGTTCGTAAGCGCCAAAAATAAAAAAACGCCAGAAAACGCAGTTAAAGTTGGGGAATGAACATTAGACTGTATCTCTTGAACCATTGAAGATAGCGCAAAAATGTTTATATGAAATTTATAACTTTCGAACTCAGCTAACCGATGGGTTATATTAGAACACACTAACCACTTAATGATTAGTAGTAATCATGGATTAATTGAAGTGGTATCCAATAGAAACTGTGAAAAAGACTTTGTAAAATGCTATAATGACAATAAAATAGTATTCTCTACGCTTAGGATTGAAAATTACGTACTTATAAGGTTCAAGAGATTAGGCTAATCATCACTAATCCCCAATTTAACTGCATTTTCTGGCAAAAGTATTTGTAAACCACGAATAATGTAAAAAACAATAGATAAAGTGGACATAGTGATCAATAGAGATTGTGTTTCAATAATCATATCATACACTACGCACACACTAATCTGTACTACTCACCACAGTCAACACCGAAGGCGTCTCTAATAGTAATAGTCAAGTAACTCATCCTCCTCGTCAGTCTCATTGTCATCACAAGGTGCTTGAGTTGGATTGGCATCACTTCGGTGGGCTGTGATGATGTCGTATATCTCAACATTGGATAGTATGGGAACTGAGCTTCACGCTGGTATAAAAAACGAGTTTTAGCCCGCGGTGGCGCTTACGAACATCTGGCGCGGAGTGCCTCATATTTACTCGTACATTTATCTATGTTTTAGGTGTATCAAACTCTCATCTATTCAATCGAATTACTTACAATATATATATATATATATATATATATATATAATAATACATATAATATATATATATTGTTTGTGTGTGTGTATGTGTGTGTGTGTGTGTTTGTGTGTGTGTATGTGTATGTAGGCGTAGGCCCTTCTCCATTTAATGCCACTAAGGTTGGTTAGGTTAAATTAGGTTTGGTTAAGTATTTTAGATATATACCGATTATAAAAGTCCTACCTCGATTATGCGGAGATGCGCAAATGTGTGTGTGTGTGTGTGTGTGTGTGTGTATCGGCTATAACTTAGCGTGGTTATTAAGTTTACTTCTAACATTAAAAGGTCATCAAATACGAACTTTTGTTTGTAAATGGGGTACACCCCTTTTTCACGATAAGAAACTTAATTGAAGAAATTAGGTCCGAAAGCAAACTATTTAAATTGCTTAAAGGGAAAGATTCATTTGCTCAAGAAAACCGGACTCAATTCCATTCAATTTGGGTTCATAGTTAAATCCTCGAGATGAGAAAACTTAAAAGAGTTTATTTCCCTTTAATCTTACCCTATTTTATTTTACTTTATTTCATTTCACTTAACTATTTCAAACTTATTAATTTTTTAATTTTTCTTATTTGCTAATGTAATTGTATATCTATTAATTTCATACGCTAATCATTAATATATATATATATATATATATATATGATACACACAGACCGTGCATGGAACAAGGAACTCTTCTAGGATAATTAAGTCCACTATAGTCCGAAAAAGTAATGGTAAATGACAAATACTATAGTTTTTCTTTTTCATGATGCTAGCCCGACGTGGGCAACGGGTCACTCGCAAAGAGGTTCCAAAAATATAGCTTCCCTCACCAGCTATCTGCAAAGCAGATAGGAACCAGCTTTGGGACAGGATCTAGGGTTTAAAGCAGCCTAGCCCAGCTACATTTAGAACCTCAATATAAGCAAAAGACTCGCTGCATTCACGTCGGATTGAATACATCAAAGAAAAAAGGGTAACTATTATATTTTTAGCCAAAAACCAAAACTTAAACCTCAACTGGCAGAACTGAGCGTCCACTTTTCAAGGCACATAACATGTCCGTTTCATGAAAAAGAAAAACTATAGTATTTGTCATTTACCATTACTTATTCGGACTATAGTGGATTTAATTATCCTAGAAGAGTTTCTTGTTCCATGCACCTGTCTGTGTGTATCATAAAAAACCTCAGGGAACCATTCTGAGTTCATTCCCATATATATATATACCCTCTTTAGGATCCTTTTTAGGTAAGTTCGAACGACGGTTCAGGATCGACCTACGGTCGACCCCTCTGCAGCATCCCGCCTGATTTGCGGGATTTGGTGAAGGAGGGAAATGCTGTCTGATCTCTTCCTGCCCTCGTAGCCAGCCACGCATGGCTGGTCAGGGACTTTGCAAAGAAATCTGTCCAGCTGGTTCTTGAAGTTAATCAGGTCGGTGAGCTGGAGATTCTTTACTTCTTTTGGTAGGACAATGAAAAGCTTTGGGCCTCGTATTCTGAGGGTATTTTACATCCTCATTTTTATGGCCCCTTGTCCCACCGCAGCTGGTACCGTACAAAATCTGCCTCTTCTCTCATTCCAGTTTGTTTCTATTTCATTTCCAAGGCTGGGGACAGAGCCCTCAAGTATTTTCCATATATATATATATATACAGTATATATTATATATATATATATATATATATATATATATATATTAGGGTGTGTCAATTTTGTGAACTTTTTTCAAATCAATTTTGGTAGTGAAAATATAGTCTTTTCATGTCAAAACTTGAAATTGGCCAACCAAAATGAAATGAAATAACCCTTACCTACATCAATTTTACCTTAAAGTTTCAGAAATTGACTCTTTTACTAAATAATAGGACATGAATTGATTAACTATTCATCTGTCACAGAATTATCCCACTGATCGCATATGGAGTGTTTTCAAGGTCATATACTTAGTTGTTGTACAATGTACAAGTCACAACATGAATAGAACTGTCCCTCACTCTCAGTCCTCAGTTACCTCTTAGATGTCATAGATTATTGATTATTACAATTATTTATTATTATCATATTCTTCTGTCTAATTATGTTGTAATCCCATGAAAATTTTTTTTATTAAATTTTAGAACATCGAATGACTAAACTTTGAAACAGCGTAATTGGTATAAAATACTTAAATGTTTTTCTTTCTTTTCAGATATTCCTAAGATGCCAAAATTGAAGACAAGAGGTCAGTCGTCATGCCACTTGAGCCTGTTAGTCGGTACAGGCAAGGAGCTTCCCGTATCAGAACTACCAACAGTGCGAGACATGCTGAGACTAGGGTTACTCCTTCCTGAACAAAATACAAAGGATAGAAGGAACTACACAGAGAAAGAGCTCATAAGGGACATGATTCCCCCTCTTCTGCATCAGTGGAAAAAAGCTAATATGTTATTTAAACCACCTGTATTCAATCAGTACAGAACTACTGAGCTAAAATTAACAAAGCTGTGGCACAAAGCAGTTGAGACATCACTTGGTAAAGGAAAACTAGCAAAGAAAAATAAATTTCTGCACACACTTGATACTCTTCTTGACATTTTTAACTGCCAGTGTCCCATAGAGTTGTGTTCTGAAGCCAATTGGTCTCCCTCATGCAGAAGAGAACCTCACCCTCACATTGATTGTCGCTGTCCTCGTGAGAAGAAGATCCCTGGTTTGGAGCTGGCTTTCATAAAGGCGCAGAGAACAAAGGCAGGAGGCCAAGGAAGTATGCAGATTGGTTCGGCAGATTATTCAGAAACCAAAAAACAGATTGTTATTGCTAAGAAAAAAGAGAAAATCCGAGAGAGGGAAGAAAGGAAAAAAAGAAGAGTGAAGAAGCCACCCAGAGAGATGAAGAGCTCTATCAAGAGGTTTATCACTTCTTTGAAAGCTCTTCAGATGAACAGAAAGAAGCAACATCAGATGATAGCTCCAAAAATGCCATCTGAACCTTCGCCGAAGAGAATGAAATACAACACTAAAGACATCTCAAACATTGCCCTTGCCAGTATTCGCCATCATACGGGGCTACGAGAGACTGCAGAGATTGCCACTGCCGTTTCGATAGATGCAGGCCTCATCAGCCGAGAGGATACATCCTCAGTGATGGATCATAATAAGATAAGAAGAGCACAAGAAAAAATAATGAAGGAAATATCTGATCAGCATGAAAAAGATTTGAAGGAGGAAGGTCTCTCTTGCCTTTTGTTTGATGGAAGAAGAGATGACACAAAAGTTCTCCTAGAGGTAGAGGGAATAGACAGAAAGTTTCCCGATCTCATCAAAGAAGAACACTACTCTGTGTTCCGAACCTGGTGGCCGCTATTTGTTTCACTTTGTTCCTGAAGCAGAAGTAGAAGGCAAGAAACATGCAGAGGCAATTGCTGATAAAATAATATGTTGGCTTCAAGAAAGAAGACTTGACAGTTCACTGCAGGCCGTTGGTGGAGACTCAACTGCGGTGAACACTGGATGGCAGGGCGGTGTTATGACGCATTTAGAAAAAACTTGGAAGAAGGCTTGTTTGGATTGTATGTGATTTGCACACAGGGGAACTACCTCTTGGTCGTCTCATCCAGGAACTTGATGGTCCTACAAAGAGCAACAACAAGTGGTCAAGCTCCCTTGGCAACATGCTAGATGAAGCAATGGAATTAGAAATAAATACAAAATTTCTAAAGGTCGAAGTAGGCCCTCCCCTTCCAGTGTTGTCTGAAGAAGTTATCAAAGACCTCAGCACGGATCAATCTTACGCTTATCGTATTGTTCAAGCAATCAGATCAGAAGAGTTGCCTCAAAATCTGGCTCTCTTGGAGATTGGACCCGTAAGTCACAGTCGTTGGTTAACTACAGCGATTCGTTTCTGCAGGATTTGGATTTCCAAACATGCACTGAAGGGCAAAATGCTACAGAATTTGATGTTGATTGTTGAATTTATTATTGGGTTTTATCTTCCTCACTGGTTCAATGTAAAACTTAATCCAATGTGGATGGAGGGGCCCAACCACATCTTGTTTCAATTACAGCTACTGAGAACCCAAAGGAAAGTAGTGGTGGACATCGTGTTACCTGTAGTGAGAAGGTCCGCTTGGTATGCTAGGCCAGAGGCAGTTTTGCAAGCAATACTCTGCAGCCAATGTACCAAAGAGCGAACTGAGGCTGTGGAAATCATTCTAAAGCTTAGAGGAACATCACTAGATGATGACCAGCTGGGAGACTGCTCTGTTCAGACAAGGAAGGTACCTCCGATAAACGTCAATGTCACGAAATTGTCAGAATTAGTTAACTTGAGTTCGGAAGTTTTGGAGCCACCACTGACAACATGTATAACAAACAAAGATTTAACACAACTTAAAGAGGCCCTAATGCAAGTGCCAAAGTGGCCTTCTCACACTCAGAGTGTGGAGAGATGTGTGAAAATGGTCACAGAAGCAGCTAGTCAAGTTTACAGTCACGAGAGGCGAGAAGGCTACATCAAAGCGCAAGTAGCAAGCCGAATGCTGATGTCAAGGAACCGCAGCAAAAAGGACATGACTGCATTGGTTACTTTCAAATAAAGACTCTGAATGATAGCTTATTGCCACTTTAAATGTTGATAGGATGTTTGCGCACATTTGTTATTTGGTTACAAATTTACTGAAAAATGGAATTTTTGAATTAAAATTGATGTAGGTAGGAGTTATTTTTTATTGTTTTTGAAGCAAGGATATTATTTTGTATGCGAAAAGATTACATTAAATTGCTACCAAATAACATGATTTTCAATTTAGTCATTTCACCCCCAAAATTGACACACCCTAATATATATATATATATATATATATATATATATATAACAAGAATATATATAGATCACAAAGAATGCAAAAATAATTTAATTTTTCTTCGTGGGTAGTTTCATCATAAATATTATTCACTTGTTAATTTCGTAAAATAATTTTCATATATATATAATAACCTTAGTTTTGTTTCTACCCGAACTGTTCATTCTGACGAAGATCAAGCTTGTTGTCCTACCTTAGACCTACAGCTAAGGTGAAATCCGAACCACAATATATGTATATATATATATATATGAAAATTATTTCACGAAAGTACTCGGATAGAGTCGAGCACCCAAGAAATAAACTAATTGCAGTTAATAAGCTTTGCGTATGACTGTGAACACCGTGCATATACTGTAGGTACCCGTATTTGTGTATGATCGTAGCACACAGTGATTTTTAGGTCACCCTGTATTATACTGAACTTGTATTTTTTATTATATTCATTATTTATTTGTATTCCAATTACTATCTATTATCTACTCGCTTTGTTTTATTTACATTAAATTATTTTCTATCGATTTCCTATGTCTTAACTGTATATGTAATTTATGCAATTATTTCTGTAAAAATACACATTTGATTAGAATTCGTTTTTAATTAATATAATCTTTAAATATTTAAAATAATTTAGCTATTTTTTTATAAAACAAAGTAAAGAAATAGAAATAGGAAACATTTTATACATACATATATATACATTTTAACTGCAAACAACACACAGTATAATTATACTGTGTGTTGTTTGCAGTTAAAATGTATATATGTGCGGCATGCGGGAGGTGCCCCCTCAGGGCATTGGTTTCTGCTCGTATGTAGGAGAATTACGACTTCTGATTAATTGAGGCCCATGGTGTAGTGGATAGCATATCTGACCGGCAATCGGAAGATCCCGGGTTCGATTCCCGGGTGGTTATCTCATTTTTCATTTGTTCGTTCTCCCTCCTCATCTTGTGCGGAACGTTCTTCTATACACGCGTCGTTCTTTACATACATATATATATATATACTGTATATAGATAAAATTATATATTCGAACCAATATTATGGCCATTTATGTCAAATAACTCTTGTTCAATGCTCTCCATATAATTATCTTAAATTAAAAATCAGGCCTTCCAATAATAACGATAAATTTCTTCCAAGTGTGGTCGAAGATTAGAATGGATCGAGGAAGGTTGCAGAAAATAAACATCTGCATGTAATTTTATGCAGCTGTACATATCTGTCACGTCATAAGCAAAGAATTTTGTCCGCAATTGGGCTTTGTTCTCATTTGTGTGCCGGATGCGAGTTAGCATTTTAGGACATCGCATGTTATTTATTTTATACTACAGAAATATATATATATATATATAAATATAATTATATATATATATATATATATATATATATATATATAATATATGTGTGTGTGTGTGTGGTGTGTGTGTATGTGTGTGTGTGTGTGTGTGTGTGTGTAAATTAAACCTATATTCACTGGAAAGAAGAGAGAGAGGTACACCATTATTTACATTTGGAAAATAATGGAGAACTAACCCCTAATCTTACTCTAAACCCTATAACCCCACACACAACAGTGGAAAGTAGAAAAGGAAGACTGTGTCGTGTTCCCAAATTAAAGGCTAGACAGGGAACATCCTCAACCCTGAGGGAAAATAGTTTTGTTGTGAGAGGACCAAGACTGTTTAACCAGCTGCCCAAGGAACTAGGGAACACGAGTGGTATTGCAATGGACATCTTTAAAAGAAAATTAGACGCCTGGCTCAGAACAATCCCAGATGAGCCAGGGCGTACCTGGCTATGTGAGGTGAAGTAAAGAGTTGGTTTCTTGTACTCTCCACCTCACATAGCCAGGTACGCCCTGGCTCATCTGGGATTGTTCTGAGCCAGGCTTCTAATTATATATATAATGTTCTGAATAAGCAAAATACAGGAAAAAAAGGTTTCACTGTTCTTCACAAGGCACGGACTCAGCCCATACATCAATTCAGTGTTCGAGCAGCTCGCAGTATCATTGCCGAGCTACGAAGTGCAGAGAGGATTAACTTACTAACGAGGTTTCTGTACTTGGTGCATCACTACTGGCAGCAACAATGCCTTGTGTTATTATAATCCAATGAGCGCCCAAATTCAAAATTATTTCCGTGCTTGTGTCATTAGTTTGCATTGCATACATTCCTGGCTTTATAGGTCGGGTGCATGATTCATCAGGAGCAACAGATGCACGTATGATCGATGGAAATACTAAATTTGGAACGTAGAAGTTAAGAAGTGTCTTGTCTTATTTTTTCCTATGCTGAAGTAGACGCCTGCAACTGAGCCCTGAGTTCTTGAGTTGCCTCTAAAGCTTGTGTGGAGTAGAAATCGCCCCTTATTTTTTTAAGTGTTTGTTCACATCTGGCTTATCAGTCTTGTATACTGTATGTGGTTTTAGTAAGCTGATTTACTTTGTTCCATTCCGTGCAGAAGTTGTAGAGTATTCAATCACTGATAAAAAAGTTTGCGAGGTAAAAGTGAAAGGTAAGGTCAGTGGGTACCCACGCCATCCGTTGTGAGTAATATTCCGCCTAGCGTCAACAAATGGTGTGGCAGAGCTCAGACGTCTCCCCGACGGTCTCATTGCCCGACTTTCTTTCACTTCTCCTTACGGCAAACGAGAGACGTCTCTTTATCGAAGCGAGCGAGGCCAGCGCCTGTAGCTCAGTAAGTAACACTCTTTCTCTCGGTGCTGCTGATAATAATAATGCATGAGTTAGCGCGATGATATGTATTATACTGGCCTGAGCGCTGTACCAGTTTCTGGCCCTCCTGACTGACTATAATTATTGAAGCAAGAAGGCGGAAGCAAGCCCGTTCACTTAAATTTAACTGCCTAAAACGGTAGCCATTCGGACGCTGCGAGTGGCAAGAAGTCTGTAGGTCCCACCTCAATCTGCGATTATAACAAAACAAATAAACAAAAGTTGTCTGGTGCGGGTACAGTATGTTGCTTGTTTGCTTATAGGGGTATAGTTTAAGCATAAACGTAAACCCTCCCTAATATCAAACGTTCTCTTTGATGACGGTCAAAGATTTAAACTGAAATAACTGAATTGGACTTTTCTTCCTTGAAAACGTTAAACCTTTCCCGTGAAACTTTATTTCTTAAATCTATGTAGAAATTTCAACTCTGATTTGTGAATCGAATCTGATCCAAGTTCGCGAGACTAGTTTTTGACAAATTTATCGCTATAGTTTGAAGACGCTGCGAAACATTACTAATGACTAACGTTAAGATAGCGACCGTAGTAGTTCAGCGGGTAACACTTCTCTTTAAACGAAGTGAAGGCACTGAGGTCAAGGGTTCGACAATAATACAGAAGTTAGCGCAATGGTCCACGTGAGTTTGCCTGAGCGCTGTACCAGTTTCTTTCCCTCTCGACTGTTTATTACTCGTAGAGCATTAATAAAATAATTGTAGCGTAACTGAAGGAATTTCTATAAAGAGTGTATACCTGAAAACGCATTAAAAAATGTGGCCTCTGAAAAAAATAAAACTTGGCCCTTTTTTTAAATCAGACGACACTATCATTGTTTTAATATTAATTATTAGATGAATGCAACGATGCAACAATCTTTTATTCTCTTATGAAATAATTAAAAAATAAAATTTTCAAAATATTACGTAATTCGTTTATTAGTTATACAATATAATGTCAAATCTCTGTAATTCTTCCCCTCGTATTTTTCTTTCATTAAAAAAATTAATTCCATTTTATTTTTCATTATCAAATGCGTGGTTAAGTTCTGGTTTGCGAGGTGGAGTAGATGAAAATCCCTTTCAGAGAGAAGACTATGCTCCTTTCTCAGACTCTTGACACTGTGAGATTTTAGCTATTTGCCATAAGCGTCCATGCACGTCACTATAAAAAGCTTTAGTATATAGACCAACGAGAGCACGCATGCCTGAGCCCGATCATATTTTTTATTTCCTTCCGCCTTTTCTCCTCTAATCCCCTTTCATTTCCTATCTTATTTTTCTCTTTTCATTTTTTTTGCTTTCTTTGTAAAAGCGAGAATTTTGTTCTACTAAGAAGACTGTATAGAGAAGATGTTTAGCTACTTGATTATATACAAACCTTTATTTATATATATATATATATATATATAGTACTCCATTTTTTGTAACAAATGTATGTTTTATTGTTAATTGTTGTTTTAAAGTTAAATGTATATAACGTTTAAATTTGAATTAAAACTGAACAAACCCTATTTTTTTAATTGTCATAAACTTGAACGTAAACTATAAAGTTTGAAATAAAAATAAAAGGTTTTCATATATTTTTATAAAGTTAATAACGGTAAGGAGATATTTAAAGTTTTATTAAAAATAAAATAATATAAAAATAAACTTTGAGAAAAGATTAAAGACTTTTCCGTTCTTTTAAAAGATTAAATCTCGTAGCGAGTATTTTAAAATTATTGCACGAAAATTGTATCCGTAAGACTTTGCACAGAAAACGGAAAAAACCCCGAAAGAAAACGGGAAGCGTTGCCCATTGTATATAATTTATATCTTGAAGAGATTTCTTTTTATTGAGGTTTAATCTCTATTGCAGCGGTTACGTTTTATTGCAAAGGGGACTGACAACTTAACGTTGCCTCTTTCCTTCGAGGCTTCACAATATTACCTCGTCAACCACTTCCATCAACTTTAATTTTCCTAGGAAAAAGGGGATCCCTAAAAAGGGGTCTTACACGCATTTAAATTAATTTATTAGTTTAACATTGTTCCCAGATTCCAAAAAATACATAATAGGAATTATTTTGCTGCGCTCTTGTGGACATTTATATGTATTTCAATGTTCAAGTTACGACCATTGCTATTATTCGTATAGGATTTCTGTAGCACAGACGCGTGTCCCCTTTTATCTATATTCATCTATTCTTTGTATATTTTATAATTTTTTTGAACTGTAGATTATACGATACGAGAGAGAGCCAAAAACAAATTTTAATACTGGTGCATTTTTAATTATAGTTTAAAATATAGTTGAAGATAATGGAAAATTGTTAATCTTTTAAAAAAATTTAAAGAATCTTTAGTCTTTTTTATAGCTTTCAAAATGTTCGTATGAAGCAAACTCACTGCGTCATTTCAACTTACACAGTCTTATTACAATAGAAAGACAGAGTGAAATTCTTTTTTTTAAACTGTCATTATAAAGAGGACTGAAAATGGCAGCAGAGTGACTGTCACTTAAAACTTAAATCGTAATTGAAGAGTAGAAACCAAGAGTGATCCATCTGTAAAAATATTAAAATTGCTGGTTTCTTGTACAGTACATATACGGTACGGTACATCGCTTTGTAACGTGTTCAGGAACCAGTACTTGCGTCTGAAGCGTTACTGAGGCGTGATAATAAACAGTCAGGAAGGCCGGAAACTGGCACAGCGCTCAGGCCAGTTAATGCGGCCCGTTGCTCTAACTCCTGTATTATTATTATTTTATTATTATTACTATTACCAGTATCATCGGGATTCGAACCCGTGATCTCAGTGTCTTCACTTCGTTTATAGCAGGGGCGGCCAATCGGTCACGGATGAAGAGTCAAAAACTACTCGTGTAGCTACACTTCCAAAGAGTCACAAGTGAATAAAAAGTGTGTCATGTAGTACGCTACTAATATTTTATAATGAATACTAAAATGGGTAAAACTTTAAAATTTAATCGCTTCAAAAATAACAAAGAGCGGCTGCCACTCCGAAAAGTAGATGATTTTGCACTGTTGATTAGCTACCATTCCGGGAGCGTAGCCAATCAGCAGCGTAGACACAAAATAAAAATACAAAGGCTTACAGGCAAATCTTGATAATTGAAAACTACTGTTACTATAATAATATCAATAATATAAATAATATTCTATTTCATGTTTTTTATTAATTTTAGGCGTGTTTCAAGAACCACATTTCCGGAGCCACTTTTTAGGATGGGCTACCTTTTGACACCGCTTCCTCTCGATAATTGAAGTTAAGCGTCAGTGGGTCTGGTTAGTAGTTGGATGGAGGGCCGTCATTTGTCTCCACATGATGTAGCAACCGCTGGTCGGATCCCGCATAAAGTTGTAGGTCCCCTCCGTCATATTACCTTAGATCTTGCGAAGGTCAAACAACTCCATCAAACAACAACAACGGTTCAGAATCAACATACGGTGAATGCTTTATATATATATATATATATATATATATATATATATATATATATATATATAAATAAAAACTGTATATATATATATATATATATATATATATATATATATATATATATTACAAGAAATTTAAAAGCTATTTTTAAATTACATATAGTAAATTTGAAATTAGTACACTGGAATAATTAACACTAATACAATGGAATAATTAACACTACGAACCTTTCAATGCTGGTTCCGAGGCACGAGTAATTTAAAACAAAACAAAACAGGAAACAAGCTATGGGTTGGGCGGTTGGAGTTATAAGTTAGGGGAGGGGGGATTATAAAAAATTGGGGAGGGGGGAGGGGAGTTGGGGAGGGGGTTTATAAAAAATTTAGAGGGACAGCTGAGGAATCCACGTTTAGAGAAGGGGTCAATGTTTTAATATAAAGAGATTCCAAAATTCTAAGTGAGTTAGGACAAGAATTACAACCGAGAATTTTAAAATTATCTAAAGTGACATCAGTTTTACATTTTATACTGTGTTCCCGAATACTGGAGGCTTCTTTTTATTTAAAATTTTACCTGTTCGGCAACTTATTCCCATATGCGAATAAAATCTAGTCCTGAGGGAGCGCACGGTGCTGCCAATGTAAGTACCAAGGAGACACCTTGGGCAGGTAAATAAATATACAACACCGCTACGCAACGAATCAGGAGTTCGATCCTTCGCTGAGAAAAAGCTACCTAAAGACATTTTGTTAATAAATATAATGCGAAAATCAGTATGATAAAATTTTTTCTTAACAACTTTGTAAATTTAAGTTTAAATTCTTTATTCATGGGACCCATTTCAGGTACCAGGAAATATTTTATATCTTTAGGCACTGAAATACAGGAAAGTTGAGGGCTATAAACATTATTTAAGAAAGATCTTATTAGTTTATCTACATATTGAACAGGAAAACTATTACTGGTAAAATATGATCTTAAATTATTAAATTCATCGTTTAGTAAGGTAAAACTAGAGGTCAAATTATATCCTCTGAACAAGAGAGTTTTAATACACGACATCTTATAGTTAAAATCAGTAAAACTAAAGAAATTCATGCCCAAACCAGTAAAAGTGGGTTTCCTGTAAACTGATGTAGTAATAGAATCACCTTTTTTCGAAATTAAAAGATCTAAAAAGGGAAGGGAGCCATTTTTCTCAGTTTCCATTGTATAAGTTATATTGGGGTGCAGAGAATTTAAGAAGTTAAAAAATTGTTGCGCTTGTACAGCATTATCAAAAACAGCTATCGAGTCATCAACGAAGCGTCGATAGAAAATTGGTTTACAATGGGTGGGAGATTGTCTAAAAATTACACTTTCTAAATGAGTCATAAAAAAATCAGCTGATAGAGGTCCGACGGGTGATCCCATCCCAACACCATCAATTTGTTGGTAATTTATATATATATATATCTGGTTTTTAAACATCGAGTTACTGTATATATATATATATTTTTTTAAATTTAAAATAACAATATATTGGCTCTCTCTCTCTCTCTCTCTCTCTCTCTCTCTCTCTCTCTCTCTCTCTCTCTCTCTCCTTATACGAACTCACTACAAACATGGTCTCTCTTATTAAGGAATAGTTAATAGGAAACAAACACAGTTTTTCATCATGAGGAAGAAAGTGTTATGCATACGGAATTAGCTTATTATGTTGCCAATATTTTTAACGTCTTTTTTTGGTTATTAAACATTTATTTTAAATTTATATTTTTATTCTGTTTATCTTCGCCATTAATATTTTTTTTTTTTTAATCATTTATGAAAATAATGTTTTGCTATAAAGATGTTAAACCTATTTCGCCCTATCTTCAAATGGGATTTTCGTCTTAAATTTTCAGTAAATTTTGCATAATACAATATTGTAGCAATGATCTTTTATTTTGCTTGTTTGATATAGTAATACATCCGCAGTATATATATATATATATATATATATATGAAAATGAAAATGAAAAGGTTTATTAGCAGACTATAGTCCATATGACAAATATTATTAATACAATGCCAATTCACATTGTAAGGATAGACATATATATAGTTGATTAGAAATAATACAGTAATGTCTAAGTTAAGTGGAGCTACAGACAGACGTTTTCGTATCAAGAATTCCATAGCTTAGAGGATAAACGGCAGGACTCATGGATAGCTTGGATAATCGGGTTGGTTGATTTTTTAATTCTTTGCAGTACACCGTATTGAGCACGTCTTGTTACCTCCGTGAAGCTCTGGACATTGCGGGTAGCAAACATTTGCGAAGCTGAGCATCTCGGGGATAATTTATGTTGGAGTCTAAAAGACCTGTTGTACAACAAATTTAGGGTTCTGCCAGAACCTTTTTTATAATTCACCAGAGTTACTCTCCGTATATATTACTGCAGAAAGTACGAAAGAGAGTGTCTTTAGCTTCACTTGTACAAAATCGAAAGTTCCTTATACTCATATTCGCTTTAGCACAAAGGCTTCGAGATTGTTTTCTTATATCCGAGTCATCACTCAAGGAGCTGGTAATAGTTTGACCCAAATACTTAAACTCTTGTACTTCCTCAATTACTTCACCTTTCATTTTAAACCTAATATCAGCTGGCTGATTACAGCTTTCTGGATGAAATTGCATAACCTTAGTTTTCGTAACAATAAAATGAATATCATGTTTCTGCGAATGCACTTCGCAAACTTTTAGTAGCCGATCCAGACCTTTAACAGAGGGACTTATTAACACCATATCATCGGCATAACCTAAGTTATTTATCCTTGTGTTATCTATACAACATCCCACTGTTGCCTCATTAAGTGAAGCAATTAATCCGTCAATATACGCATTAAACAGCATAGGGGAGAGCAAGGAGCCTTGTCTCACCTCGCAAGAGGAGCCAAAACATTTGGATAGTACATTGCCCTACCTAACGGTTAAAGATTGGTGGGAATATCATAATTTCAATAAATTTGATATGTACATGGGAACCTTCCTGTCTTCTAGTTTTTTAAATAAAATATTGTGGTTCACTCTATCATATGCCTTACTTATATCTAAGAAACAGCTATAAATAGTTGTATTACTGTCAATGTATTTAGATATTGTTTCTTTAAGTACATAGATACACAGGTTAGTTGAGTGGGACCTTTTAAAACCAAATTGATCAGATGTCCATAGGTAATCATTTAATCGGAGTAACAAGAGTTTTTCTTGTAGTTTCGAGAAGCAGGAAGCGACAGAATGTTTCCATCCTTATTTTTGACCAGGGCAAGATATATACCCTCATGAAATCTGCAAGGATATAGCTATGAGCAAGCATGGCTGATAAGAGCAATGATATATGCAGACATACTACGTCATTTGCATATTTTAAGTGCTCATTCGATAGGTCATCTGCCTCTACTAACGCAGAACCAGTCTTTAACTCTTTAATTAACCTCTTTACTTCAGGAACTGATATCAGGGTATTTTCCCTTGTCCCTCCCACAGGCGTTTCGCTGCAGTCTATCTTAAGATTATCCCTACTCACACTGTTAAGAATGTTAGAGTAGTGGTTTTTCCACAGCTTTGCAGTTTCTTCCTCCCACGACACCCCATCGACTGTCGGAGGGAGGACACTTTTGACACCTGTTTGATTCTTAACAAATTTCCAAAACTTGTTATTATCGTTATTTATATGAGCTTCACAGGCTTTTGATGCTCGAATAGTCTCTTCTTCCTGTTTACATCGCCTTATGGCCGCCTTATGCTGACCCCTACTTCTACACATATTCATGTATACTGGTCCTAAGCTGGGTCTACCATGAAAGTACCACAAATCGTAGGCGTCTTTCGATTCCCTCTTCAGGGGGGCAATAAAATCATTCCATCCAAGAATAATCTTAGTATGATAGTTGTAAGATTTAATCAGGGAGCTTTCTGCTTCTCTTAATAGGTATACTATCTTACTATAATACCTATCTATGAATTTACAGTGAGAATCATTTGAACAAGGATTACTACAGGCAAGATGCAAAATTTCTAAATTATTAAAGAGGTGACCTGTTCTGTCTTTGTATTCTATTCTGTTGCATATTAACATTAGACCAATCGACGCAATTATTCTTACCAATTGCGTTCTTGTTATGTCGTGTTGCGCATAAATTGGTAAAATTACTTAATAGTTCTAATGGTCTATGATCAGAAAGGAGGAAATCATGCAGAATATGAACTCTAACAATTCGATCCTTTAGATTATTACTAGTGAGACAATGATCAATCCACCTGGTGGTACCACTCATATCACTAACGTATGTAAAATTACAACTGGTTACCCCTAATACATCTACATCTACATCACTTATATTTAATATATATATATATATATATATATATATATATATATATATATATATATATATATATATATATATATATATATATATACAGTATATATATATATATATATTATATATATATAGAAAAATATGCTCCGAAATCACAGCCAAAAGGAAAGAGGAGCTGGCTAGAAAGGCAAAAGAGAAGACTATTCCGCAAAAGAAAGAGAGTGGAGGCGAAGTTAGGAAACTGCGGAGATAATGACAGGAAAAAAAGAAAAACTGGAGGGTATCGATAGGGAAATACAAGCCCTGATTAAGGACCATACAGAGAGGGAAGAGGAAAAGGCGGTAGAAGCAATAAAGGAAAATCCAAAATACTTATATAGCTATGCAAAAAGGAAAACAAAAACGCGCGCCACTATTGGGCCCTTAAGGACGGGAAATAATGAACTAACCGACGATCCAAAAGAAATATCTGATACATTGAGAGCTCAATATGAATCAGTTTTCAGTACCCCAAAAAGTGACAAAGCGATACCTGACATAAATGCATTCTTTGAAGAGGAATTGCAAGGAGAGTATATAACAGACTTTGAGTTTACACCAGAAGATGTAGCGAGAGCTATAGGACAAATGAAACTACATTCAGCTGCAGGTCCGGACAATTGGAACGCATTATTGATTAAAAACTGTAAAAATGAAATAGCTACACCTTTATACTGGATATGGAGAAGATCCCTAGACACTGGGGAAATACCGAGCATCTTGAAAAGAGCAAACATTGTCCCTATATATAAAGGGGGACAGATCTCAAGCAAAGAACTATAGACCAGTGTCATTGACGTCCCACCTCACCAAAGTATTTGAAAGAATAGTTAGAGAGAAAATTTATGATTTCCTGGAGACACGGGAAAGATTCAACGAAAATCAGCATGGATTCCGGTCAGGTAGATCATGCCTATCACAACTAATAGAGCACTACAACAATATCCTAGATGCATTGGAAGGCAATGACAACTACGATGTTATATACACAGATTTTGCTAAAGCTTTCGATAAATGTGACCATGGTATAATAGCACATAAAATTAAAGACATGGTAATAACAGGCAAGGTGGGAAAATGGATCTACAACTTCCTTAGTGATCGTCTGCAGGTCGTCAAAATTCAAGGTATATCATCATCAGAATCGGAAGTACGCAGCTCAGTACCACAAGGGACAGTACTGGCCCCACTCCTGTTCATTATCATGCTAACAGACATAGACAGCGGAGTAAACAGAAATAGTATAGTAACATCCTTTGCAGACGATACAAAGATCAGCAGAAAAATCAGCGATGTACATGACGTGGAGGCCTTGCAGAGGGACACGAACAAAATATACAAATGGTCAGAAGACAACAACATGTCATTGAACGCCGAGAAATTTCAGCTCTTGAGATATGGTAGAAAAGAAGAACTTAAACAGACTGCATATTATGCTCCAGATAGACAGGAAATTCAGAGAAGCATGAAAGCGATTGATCTCGGGATAATAATGACAGATGATGCGAAATTCGAAACACAAAATCAGATAGCGATAAATAAAGCAAAAAGAGTCGCCGGACAGGTTCTAAGAACGTTCAAGAGAAGGGACAGGACAGTAATGATTCCCCTGCTAAAAACACTGATTATACCAAAACCTGAATACTGCTCAGTTTTGACGTCCCCATATAAAAAGGAAGAAACTAATAAACTAGAAGAAACGCAAAGGCATTTCACAGCCAAGATTGATGGCTGCAAAGAACTCAACTACTGGGAAAGACTACGTAAACTAAATCTGTACTCACTGGAAAGAAGAAGAGAGAGGTACATCATAATCTACATATGGAAAATGATCGAAAAACTGGTACCAAACCTAAAACTAAACCCAATTACCATTCAAACAACACTGGAAAATAGGAAAGGCAGAATGTGTAGTGTTCCCAAATTAAAGACACGACAAGGGACCTCCTCAACCCTGAAGGAAAATAGCTTGGTTGTCAGGGGGCCAAGACTTTTCAACCAGCTTCCTAAGGACCTCAGAAACGTAACGGGGGTCAAAGTTGAAGTCTTCAAGAAAAGACTGGATGCCTGGCTCAGGACAGTACCAGATGAGCCGGGCGTGCCTGGCTATGTACGGTGGGGAGCGCAAGAAAGCAACTCGCTCCTCCACCAGGCCAGACCTAGAGGCGGGGCCACCAGCTTGACCTCCGTGTGAAGAGAGACCAACGCACGAAACAACATAAGGTTCATAAGGTATATACTGTGCGGAACATAAATGAACATAATGCATGGTATTATTGATAACAAGGCCTAGTTAGTACCGTACTTGTATTTACAATAAAAAATTCCAAACATAAGGGTGTATATATATATATATATATATATATATATATATATATATATATATATATATATATATATATATATATATATATGAATGTAAAAGTGATGTTCATCTCAATGAGCCACCTTTAAAACTGAGCATGCACGTTAAAATTTACCAGATTAAATGTAAATGAATAGCATGAAATATTATATATATATATATATATACACATATGAATTATGTATGTATGTATGTATGTATGTATCGAAAGGAGAGAGCGCTTTAAAAAGACGCGTGGAAGCGTTTGAGAAGGTGTGCATTAATGATGCGAAACACACAAGGCGAGAAGTGAAAGAGTGAAAGGAAAGACGCTATTTCAGGGTATGTTTGCACAATGACTCGCTTTCAACGAAAACTGAGCGGAATTTCCTTCGCTATAGAAAACTTTCATCTTCTTTTCTGAGACCGCATTCCGCATTGTGGGTACGTCAATGTGGAGCTATACCGTCTTCATTCGGTACGAAGTGGAGATAGTTAAATATTTCATTGGATACTCCCCGATAGGATTCTCTCGCGAAGATTAAATCTTTTCAGTTAGCGTTTGCGTGGCAAGAGTTTGAGACACTCAATGAAGGTATTTTATTGCGTGGATACTCTCCGTTAGGATTCTCTTACGAAGATGAAGCCCTTTCATCTCTAGTGTTTGGCGAGAGTTTAAGATATTCCTTTCTCTGAGAGCGTCCATTCAGCTTCCTTCATACAAAAACGTTATGCCAATCCGCTTAACACGAACAAGCGAGTCCTTTACAATCATAAACGCCTACCGTTTTCATTGTCATAAAAGGGGTCTTAAAAGATCGGTCCATCGCTCATAATCAGGGCATTTTAATCCACTCAGATGCCCAAAATGATTCGCTCGATGATTGACAATTTGGAAGGAAGCGATGCCCAAAATAACTTTTTAAATCTTCTCAAAATTCCGCGCGCGCGACAGAAAACCAAACTCCGACTTTATATTTATTTTTTATTATTTTTTTTTGTTTAGAATGAGAGAACATTTCCTGAATTTCATTTGCAAATTTTTTAGCGTAATGTATTTTTGGTTTATGTATCCTCATTGTTGCTTTGTAAAAATTGTTTACAACCTTTATATGCGCGTGCAAATGTCTTTTAAAGCAAAATAATTATATCCTTTTGTAACATGAGAGCTAATGACAGTAATATTTACGTAACTATTTCATGCTTTCTAATTGCCGCGCAGTCCTTTCCTTACACATTTTTTCTCCCTTCATCGAGGAGAGAAGAGAGTGAGAGGTGGGGGGTAGGGGGTGAAATTCTGAGGGGTAATCAGCATTTAAATATAAAGTGAGTTGCACTATACTAAAGATGAACTCAGCCGATTGGAAGGTTTATAAAACCGATCTAAAGTTGGAGATGAAGAGGGGAAATGAAGAATGGAGAAGAGATGACGGTGGAATGTGAAAAGTTACTCGGAGGGACGAGGCGTTACGAGAGAATACTTGACGAGAAATAAGGATTTTGCTCCAACGGAAAGCTATGTAGACAAATAGGAGTGGAAGTGGAAAACGATGAAAAACGAGACTGCGATGAATACAATCATGCGAAAATAAGCGAAAATTCTTATTTAAAAAATAAATGTTCAAATATACGAGTAAAAATACACTCGCATACTTCGTTATTCACAGCAACCAAAATACATGATTTCGTATAACATTTTGACAACCAATCTGAAAATTTAATTTAACTCCATGCAATGATTGCACTAAATTCTTACTTAGTTTTCTGGTTATAAACTTCAATAAATGACTGAATTAATAATATGGATTAGTTGTCAAAATAATGTAATGCTTCCAATCAAGCTCTCTCTCTCTCTCTCTCTCTCTCTTCTCTCTCTCTCTCTATATATATATATATATATATATATATATATATACAGTATATATATATATATTATGTGTGTGTGTGTGTGTGTGTGTCTATATAAAAAAATGATGTGAAAATGGGCACACTAAATCCTCTGAACTGAGCCGTAACTTCACACAGATAAATATAAATAACAAAATAAATGTAAGAGAGAAAACGGTCACATGCAAACGTTGAAGACATTTATATTTAAGATAATTAATACATATAATTACAACGCTTCATTAACAACATTTCAACTTTAAATACAAGAATAAATTAAAAATTTCCAAACTTTTTTAAAGCATTTTAAAACTCTTCCGAACTTGTCAAGGGGATTAAATAAAATAAAAGCGAATAATTTTACAGCTCAATCAATCATTCAATTAACTTTGCATATATATATATATATATATATATATATATATATATATATATATCGGATACTGCGTTTCACTATTATATAGTTACCAACTCGGAGCCAATGACCCATCAATGAAGGAGAACTCCTATGGTTGAATGCCTTCAGAATATGAAAAATAACATCCCTTTTGCTGTATTTTTATAACATATTTTTTGAAACCTTCTTTGATACGAATCATTGTTTAGAAAACACTTCAGAAACACATATACATACACACACACACACACACACACATATAAATATATATATATTCACTTACTTGAGTGTAAAGGTGGACCTTATGCGTAAGTTTGAAGATATTTCTTGTTTTATACAAAAAATAAAAAAAAAAATAAAGTCGAAATGCGAAACCTTTCTTTAAAGAAGTCAAAATTATTCTTGTCCTTTTCCCATTTTTCTGCCAAACAGATAACAAACTTTGTTCTCGACTGTTTGAATTGCAATCTATAGATTTATAAATTTATAAATAATCGTGACTCTGTCCTCAGATATTCGTTGAGTAAATTCCACATATACTATCTATATATATATATATATATATATTTCGTATTGTAAGGATATGCGTGTAATGTTTATCCGTTCATATGAATGAAATCTGTACAGTTTTATCTCAGATATACGAAGTACAGTACGCTTAAATGTATATAAAAGATATTAGCAATATTTAGTTATTCTGACTGATAATTCGAAGCTATTAATTGACTTGTGTAGATAAATGAACGCTACTTAATTAGATTTATCTTGAGCCTGTATAAGTAATAATAAAGGATCATATAATTATACACAGATCATAAAACCCTTCATCAATAATCACGGTAAACTTTATAAAATGAAAATATTTTGATCAAACTAACAAAAAAAAGGCCTCTTCAGTGAAAGAGACTTACCATGCAGAGAGAATATAACTATAAGCAAGAACAAAGAATGTCTTTGTTACACACCAAATATGTTGCAGACTGATAAATCAATTATGAAAGCCTTAGTGATATTTAGAAGTTTTACCTCTATTTCATTGACATTTCATCTGAGAACATTTACCCGCGCGCAAAAACGAGTTTGAAATAACAAAACCTTTTCGCGTATTTTTATCGAGTAATAGTTTATGATTACTTATTCATAAAAACGCTATCTAACTTTACAATACGAGTCGAGAAACAAATTACATTAGACATTCGGATGTAATTTCACAACAGAATTTCTGTTTAGGTATTCAAAAGTTCCCGTATGAATTGACCAATCAGACAGCAGGAATTCAAAAGTGACTCAGACCCCGCCTAGAGTCTCCCCTCAACAGCCGATCCACGTCCTCACGTGGCACCTTACAGAGGCTTACTAGAGAGGCGGCCATCGAATCATAGGTTTTATACATGTCTGAGTCGATCGTAGAAGGGAATTATCATTTTAATAGATTACTTTTGCTTTATACATTCCCACATTAACCCTATTTTATATTGTGTAACGGCTTAAATATATATATATATATATATATATATATATATATATAGAGAGAGAGAGAGAGAGAGATAAATAGGTATATGCCTGATTCCCCAACTAGCACCAATAGAAGCTACGTTTTTTACACATTAACTTCCATACTTTGCAAATCAGTCGAACTTTCTTATAGAGATACTTTTTATAAGTTAGGTTACGTTATCATTATTATTAACTTAACCCAGTGGTGGCGAACCTATGGCACGCCTGCCCATTTGGGACGCGATCATATTTGCGGGTTTTATACATTCATAAAAATTGTTATCCAAAAAATGAGTATAAAATAATAGACTTAATGTTTATAATTTGGTGTAATATACTGTATATAAACTTTGGTGGGTACGTGAATTTTTTTTTATGGTTTACATGTTTTTTTTGGCACGCGACTGTAAAAAGGTTCACCACCCCTGACCTAACCTAACCTAAAACAAATTACTGGGTGTGTAAAAGCCCGAGGAAGCATGAAGTAGAAATTATTTGATTTCGAGTTTTTTAATTAAAATCCTAACGCGGGTGAAATTCGAAAAAATAATCATTGTATACAATAAAAAAGCGCTTTCTATAAATTTTTTAATGGACGAATATATCTCATATTTATCTTAACACAAGCGAAAATTATAACAAATTTGAAAATATAACAAATATGACCCGTAGGAGCTTCTGTATAAAAAATGAGCACGGATGAAAACTAACACAAAAGTTGGAGCCAAATGGGCATTTATGACTATATATATAATTTAGTGGTGGACCGGATGTCAGTTTTTCAACATCTGCGGATGCGGATTTTTAATTTCAATATCCGCGGATGCGGATGAGGATGAGGATATTTAGTTAATCTATCAATATAATATAGAATTATGAATATATGACAATTTTTAAAATTTCGTGATAGTACTATTATGGCAGGCAATGCATAAGAATTAAAATTAATATTAATGTTTTCATTATGATAAAAATAATAACTTTCTCAAGAGTTTCAGCTACAGAAAATTCAATGAAACAAGTATCATTCAATTTTCTGTGTTACCAGGTATTTATATTTTGAGGTTTATATATTTGTTTGTTCATTAATAAATAATTAATACTTTACATGAACTGTGCATGACTGGGCCTTATAAGTTACTTTATAAGCTAATTTAATTGTAAATTGCATAATTTATTAGAGGTAATATCCGCATAACATCCGCAGTCAGAAGTGCTGATGCGGATGTTAAAACTGATGCGGATGCAGATGCGGATATCCGGTGCACCACATATATATATATATATATATATATATATATATATATATATATATATGACTTGATTTTCTGACTGTTGTATTGGATGCAAAAACATTATATTCATTTCAATGTTACAATAAAAAACGAAAACAATCAGCTGATATTATTTTCCGAATGACCAATAGAGGAAGTACAAGAATTTAAGTCCAGTATCTGATTCAAATTAGCACCATTTCCATGAGTGACGACTCGGACATAAAGAAGAAAACATTGTTGAAGTTTCGGTGCTAAACCAAACGTGATAATAAGAAACTTCAGATGATATACAAGTGAAACTAAAGACACTTCTTTTTCATATTTTCTTTACAGTAATATTTGCGAAAAGCAATTTTGAGCAAATTATGAAAAAGGTTCTGTCAGAACTGTAAATTTGCTTTATAACAGTCTATGCTGCATAACTCACCTCGAAGATGGTTAATTCCGCGAATGTTTACTAACCACAATGTCTCGAGTCTCCCGAAGGTAACAAGATGTGCTCAATAGAGTCTAATGCAGAGAATTTAAAACTCGGATAATCCAATTATCCAAGCTATTCATCAGTGCTGTCATACGTCTTCTAAACTTTGGGCTTCATGGCATGAAAATATTTGCCTGTAGCTCCATTTTGACGTCGATACGGTTAATTTACATTTTTATTTTATTCGTTTTAAACTTTTTGTTAGTTTTCATTATTATTTACTGAAATATAATATGTAAATTACCTTCTGCCAATAAAATGTATTCATTTTTATTTAGTATATATATAAAAAACCTTTGGTAACCTTTGGTTACCAAAGGTTATATAGAGTTATATAGGTTCACAAGGTTATATATATATATATATGTGTGTGTGTGTGTGTGTGGTGTGTGTTGTTATAAAGTCTGGGAGGGGTTTTAGAAATAAATAACTTTTTTATTATTTCAAATAGAACAAAATAGGACATATGAAAATTTATGACTCTTACAGTATTTTTCATAGTTCACACCCGCACTTTACGCTTCAACATATTCTTCATCTTGGGCAATGTAGAGTTCAATTCTATTCTGTAGTGATTGGAAAACATTCTCAATTTCTTGCCGCGTGATTTGATGCCCTACAGTTTCGATACGTGCTCTCAGTTCTGCCAAATCGTGTACCCGAACCCGAGTAGAGCAAACGATGCTCTCGACATGACTCCATAAAAAAAAAGTCTAAGGGAGTTAAGTCGGGTGGTCGGGGCGGCCATGCGAGTACTCCACTTCCCCCAATCCCTTTTCCACGGAATGTTTCATTTAAAAACTCACTGACATTCTGAGAATAGTGGCAAGGGGCTCCGTCATGCTGGAAAATTGTTTGGTTCACAAAGTCTGAGGCCACCAGCTGTGGAAAGGAGTTTTCCAACATTTCAAGAGATCGCTCTCTGTTCACAGATGCTTCCTCAAAATAGAACGGACCGATGACTTGGAATTTTTTAAAAACACACCACACATTGACCTTTGAAGGGTCTCTCTGATGATGCCACAATTCCTGTGGTTTTTAATTTTTTTTCAAATACGACAATTGTGGCGGTTAACTTTGGCACTGAGATGAAACGTTGCTTCGTCAGAAAATGTTAATTGGTTCAAAAAGTTCGGATCTTCTTTGATTCTTGTGATAAATGCAGAATTCAAGCCTAGCACTTTAATCCTCCTCCATCAGATTTTGAACAACTTGAATTTTGTAGGGCTGTTGATGTAACTTCACCTTTAAAATCTTACGAACTGTTGAGACGGAGATGTTCATTTCTCTAGAAGTGAAGTAAGTGACTTTATGGGGTTTCTTTCGAACGCTTCTCGAACATATGCTACGCTCTCTTCACTGATAGCTGGTCTACCGGGACGCGGTCTGCCATGCACTGAACCTGTTTCTTTAAATATTTTCATCCAGTCTCTTATTGCATGTTCAGATGGTGGAGTTTTGTTGTACTGTGCCCGGAACCTTGCGTCTCAATACTGTAACAGATTTCAGCTCGGCTAACCACAACACGCAGTTTACTTTCCTTCATTTGAAGCCATAGAGGGGGTAAGTGGGGTGCATCTATCTGCACCCCCTCTCGAATAAAAATCGGAATAGAATCGAACGCTGCATTGTGTGGGTGTGATATGTACAGATATGTTGAAGCCTAAAGTGCGGGTGTGAACTAAGAAAAAAGTTTGAGTCATAGACTTTCATCTAAAGATTTACAGAAGCTAAGGCTAATAAAGACCCTAAGATCCACTCTAAGGTTAGCCCGAGAGAAAGAAAAAAGTAAGGGGTTAAAAGAAGAGAATGAGGGGTTAGTAAGTAGCAAAACCTATCAAAGAAAAAAGTAAGGGGTTAAAAGAAGAGAATAAGGGGTTAGCAAGTAGCAAAACCTATCACTCGTGGGTTAAAATTCATTCAGAAAGAGAGAAAGAAAGACATCATCACCATCCACCGGCCACTGCCGACAAGTCGGAAAAATAGTCGAAGAGAATACTTCCAGCTGTTGCAGACCAGTCATCCACTCCATAGAGAGGTAGAGGATGCCGCCCACTCAGCCGGAAAGGGGTGAAGATGAAAAGAAGTAAAATAAGAACGCATTACAAACCATGCAACACATTCTTAACTCAAAGCAACACATACCTCCAGCATTTGCAGACCGGTCCTCTACTCCATAAGGAGGTAGAGGACGGAGCCCACTCTGCCGGAAAGGGGTGAAAGATGAAAAGAAGTAAAATAAGAACGTATTACAAACCATACAACACATTCTTAACTCAAACACTATCATACCATGCAAACTACAGACATGCAATGAAGAGAGTTACAGACATGCAAATAAGGAGAGCGAGAGAGAAAAAAAAGTATAAAGAATAACAAAAAGTGGGTTAGTTTACGTTACGAGCTACACCTAAGTTCGTGTTAGTCTAATTTTTTTTTTTTTTTGCTGGCATCCCACGCTGGCATGTCGCAAGCTGGCATTATCGTCAACAGACTCATCCTCGATCACCACCCTCAGAGCTCCTGTTGCTAATTGTTTTATGATATTAAACAACGTTAATATTTTTAGCGAGGGAAAGGGAAAAGGGGGAGGCTCAGAGGGAAAAGGGGGAGGCTCAGAGGGAAAAGGGGGAGGCTCAGACTGAAAAGGGGAGGCTATTTTGTGCTATTTTGTTTTGTTTGGAATAATTAAAGAGTTACTTATTTTTAAAACCCATCCCAGACTTTATAACAACCCTGTATATATACAGCCATTCGTCAGCCAGACTCCTTACTGAGCGGATGCATTCCCTGGGCTCTCTGATATTGTTTCTACTTTTGAATATTGCCGATTAATTTGCTTTTGGAAAGTTTGGAATTTTATATACTTGCGTTTATATTCACATTGTTATAGTTAAGACGTAACTGAATATTAGTGGTTTTTAGCGATTTAGAAGTTTTCATAGCGTGCCGGCTTAATTTAACTTAAACTTGTGAAGGTTATAAATGTTAACTACTTTAACTTGCGCGATGCCGTCGCAGAAAGCGTTGTGTGCTAGGTGTCGGGTTAATTGGTGGTATACGGATTTTAAAGATTATAACAGCGGTCCTATGGCGATTACCGAGAGATCGGTTTGTTTCTTTTGTGATTTAAGGGAAGAGATAGTTGATATAAAACGTAGTGTACGCGAAGTGACGGAAAGACTTGCAACGCTTGATGAGGGCAGGGGTAGGGATACAGTTGACGAAGGCCGAACCTATACTAACGTTGAAGACGTTAGTAATTTGAAGGGTGAGGTGAGGAACCTAGTTTCTAGTATAGGTAGCTTATCGGGAAGGTTAGATAGAGTTGAGGAAGGAGTTAAGGTTGGTCCGAGGCTAGTAGACGGGGAGGTATTTAGAGAAGTTAAGGGTGGAGCTAGGCCACGTACGTTAGGTGATAGAAATCCCCCCCCCCCTACCGAGGTTTCGAACCCTTTCGCCCAGCTGGATAGGGATGTAAACGAGGCGGAAAGTATTTTAAATGGGGACTCCTTAGTGCGCCATATGGATAGAGAGTTCGTTGAACGGAATCCAACCAAGAGGAGCAGGGTCTGTCTACGAGGGGCCAGGTTGACAGAATTAGAGACGAAATAGATAGGATTGATGTTGCCTCCCGTCACTCGATGTTGGTGACGATGGTAGGGGCAACGACTCGTATAGGCCCGATATAGGAGAGATATAGGGGGTTAATTAGGTCTATGAAGGCAAAGTCAGATAGGCCTTTAGTTCTAGGTGTTACCCCAAGGCACGGTTTGGGTCTTAGGATTACGTCAAAAACAATATTTTTGAATACTAAACTCGAAGAGATTTGTGCTGAGGAAAATGTACCCTTCGTAAAGCTGTGGTCAGAATTTAGTGATCCAGCCTTTTTATAAAAGATGGGATGGATTTCAATGAAATAGGGAATGCTAGGCTAGGTAGGTTAACCAAAGAGAACGTTCGAAAGCTGTATAGGTCGAAGCCTTCTTTAAACGTTGTGGGTCCGGGAAACACGAGCCCGACGTGAAAAATAGTTCAAAACGCCGATCCGTGGTAAAAAATAATTTAAACGTCTTTTCTTGTAACGCGCGTAGTATCAGAAATAAATTGAACGAATTTAAGGCGATAATTTATTCCGGGAACTACGATATAGTTGCTACAACCGAAACGGTTAAATATCGTGACTCGGGACTTCTTGGGGGAACTTGATATAGCGGGTTTTAAACTTTTTACAAATGATAGGTTACATAGGATTGGTGGCGGCGTTTTGCTGTACATTCGTAATTCCCTTAGAGCAGTGGTCGGCGAACTTTTTTGGGTATTACCCCAAAATATATTTGAGGACGTAATCAGGATGTAAATTCGTAATATTCTAAAATTTAGAATAACGCCCCAGATTTATGTAACAAAATAAAATAAAAATATACGAAAAAAATATCAGCACAAAGTGTCTCTCATACCGCACGCATTACCCCCAAAAGTTTTAAATTTACCCCATTTGGGTAATTTACCCCTGTTCCCCGACCACTGCCTTAGAGCTATCGAGGTTAAGATAGATTTTCCGGCAGCAATTAATGCGATATGCGTTGAAGTTAGGGAGCGTAGTATTAGTTTTAATTTTGTTGTTGTTTATAGACCTCCCATTCAACCCCTCGATACCGATACTAGATTTTACTCGCTTCTTGGTGACTTTATCAATAATCGGAATAGTATTATTGTCGGAGACTGTAACTGCCCTAATGTTAATTAAGAGACTTTTACTGGTAATGAGGAGGGTTTGAGACTAGGGTGGCCATTTAAAAAGGAGGACAATGCGTATGTGGCCGTACGTTAACATATATATATTATATATATATATATGTTAACGTACGGCCACATACGCAGTGTCCTGCTTTTAGGAAATTTGGAAATGGCCACCCTAAGGACAGAGTGCTCAAAAGGCGGACGTCTGGCCACCCTATTTGAGACTGGTTGAGTTCATGGAAGATAATTTTTTACGACAGATGGTTACCGAACCAACGCGCGGTGACAATATCTTAAACGTGGTGATGACGAACGACGATAATGTCGAAGGTTTAGAAGTAGGTGAGAGTTTGGGATGTAGCGATCATCAAATTATAAGGTTTAAGCTATTGATAGAAAACAGTAAGGATAGTAACGTAATAGAAGTCCCCGATTTTCGTAGGGCTAATTTTGGTAGTTTTGCGGACAGGATGAGAGTAGTGGACTGGGCTAATTTATTTATGGATAATGACGCAAATTTTCATTGGGAGGCGTTTAAAGAAAGTTGGATACTTACGTATTATCGGGACTACCAAACTGTTTATTATGTATTTTTGCTCTCGTCATTTTCGTTTAAACTAACGAAAATAACACATCTTAACCTAACCAATCATCAAGGGCGTTCAGTTGACCTAACCGGGCATTCAGTTGACCTAACCGGACATTCAGTTGACTTAACCGGTTAATATTGGTTATTTCACTTAAATATCTTCTGATCTTTTCGTAAACTGAATACCCGGTTAGGTTAGAGTTGCCAGACGTCCCATATTTTACTGGACAGTCCCGCATTTGATCCAAAAATCCCGCGTCAAAATCTCGCGTTCAAAATGTCCCGCAAAAAATATTTTTTAAGCAAATTTTTTAGGGATGAATTGATTTAGAATTTCAATATTATGTATAATAATTTCAATTTATTCACGATGTTTAATTGTTAAATATTGTAATAAAATTTTTCTAATTTTGTTTGTTGTAACCATTGAAGAAATCGTTTCAATTTGAAAAAAAATTTGGTCTTCAAAAAACACCTTAGAAATTTTTTTGTCCCGCATGGGCATTTGAAAAATCTGCCAATCCTAGGTTAGGTCAACTGTACGCCCTTGATGATTGGTTAGGACTCAGGGATTCCAAAAGTGGTCAATATCGACCCCCCCTGGGGTCGATTGGATTGTGCAGGGGGTCGATAAAGATCTATGGGTCAATAGGGGGTCGATAAAGTTCTAGGGGGTCTAGGCTTAAGTTCTAGGCTTAACATCGATGAGCGCGGTGAATTAAGGCTCAAACTCTCAAACATACAGCCTAATGTTTATGTCCTTGTTAATGACCATCAGGCCCATCCATCTCATTAGAGAAGATTTAATTGTAAAAGTATTTAGCAGTTATTAATTTTCACTTAATTACTAATAATGGTAATTGTATAACTATAATGATTAATAAATATTGATTATATTTTGATGTTTCTTGACTTCATTTCATTTAAAATTATTTTAAATATTGAGAATTTGGGTTAGGGGTCGATGATAACTTTATAAGCTTGTGAAGGGGTCGACAAGCTCAGAAGTTTCGGAACTTCTGGGTTAGGTTAAGTTGTGATATTTTCGTTAGTTTAAACGAAAATGACGAGAGCAAAAATACATAATAAACAGTTTGGTAGTCCCGATAATACGTAAGTACCGAAAGTTTTATGAATATCGAAAGGGAGTTTATCCCTCGTAGGCCCAAGCGCGCTAGAAATCATGGTAGGCCCAAGTGGTGAACTATGGAAATAGACTAGTTCATAAACGAACGTAACAGAGCGTATAGAAATAATAAGCGCAATGGCACGGTAGCTAACTTTAATAGAGATATCGAGCTTAGACGTCAGGTTAAAAGATCAGTTAGGAATGCTAAACGTAATTTAGAGATACTTATAGCTGCGGATAGTAAACATAATCCTAAAACGTTTTTTGAATACGTCAATAATGGTAAGCCGATAAAAGATAACATAGGCCCTCTAGTGGATGTTAACGGCGCTTTGGCTTCCGACGCTCAGGCGATGGCGAGTATTTTCAATAACTTTTTTGCGACAGTTTTTACCGTAGAAGACGTAAATAATGTTCCCGACGTGGACGATATCGTTCCATTTAGTAGCGAGACTACAGTATTTTGAATGAAATAACTGTTTACGAGGGTGAGATTGCGCATTATATCGATAAGCTAAAAGTGAGCAAAGCTCCAGGCCCTGACGCGCTTTATCCCAGACATTTGAAAGATTTTAAAGATTTGAAAGACGTTATTGTAAGCCCCTTAACGAAAATTTTAATCAGTCACTTGAAGCAGGGATTATTTCTGAAGACTTCAAATTAGCTAACGTTAAGTCCATTTTTAAAAAAGGCGATCGCACAGTAGCTAGCAATTATAGGCCTATTAGCTTAACGTTGATTGTCGGCAAACTTTTGGAATCCGTAGTTAGGGATCGTATCATCGATCACTTAGAAAGTCGAGATTAATAGTATTCAGCATGGGTTTCGACGCCATAAATCTTGTTTAACTAATTTTTTAGAATTTTATAACGAAATAGTGCGCGAATACGATAGGCATAGAGCGGCTGACGTATTTATTTAGACTTTAAAAAAGCGTTCGATAGAGTTCCGCATAGAAGATTAATTGCGAAGGTTAAAGCGCACGGTATACATGGTCAGGTAGCTAAGTGGTTAGAGGAATGGCTTCGTGCTAGGAAACAGAGGGTCGTTGTTAATGGTAGTGAATCTGGGTGGTTGGATGTAGGTAGTGGTGTCCCTCAGGGTTCAGTGTTAGGCCCATTGCTGTTCGAAATCTACATTAACGATATAGATGTAGGCTTGACCAGTAACGTGTCAAAATTCGCGGACGATACTAAAATAGGCGGTAAAGTTCTTAACGTGGACGATAGAAATAGGCTCCAAGACGATGGAAATAGGATTATGGAGTGGACGGATAAGTGGCAGATGCAATTTAACGTAGACAAATGTAAAGTTTTGCATATGGGTTCTCGTAACAATAATTACACGTACACGATGGATAATAGACAGTTAGCGAGCGTTGACGAGGAAGTAGATTTAGGCGTATGCGTATATAAGGATTTAAAAGTTAGGAACCAGTGCCTGGAGTCTTGAGCAAAAGCTAATAGGATGTTAGGCTTCATAGCGTGTAATTTCGAATTTAAATCTAAGAATATTATATTGCCCCTTTACAAGTCCCTAGTCAGGCCTCATTTAGAATATGCCGTTCAGTTTTGGTGCCCGTATTTGCGTGAGGATATTGATAGGTTAGAAAGGGTTCAGCGTCGTGCCACGAAACTAATTCCGTCATTGCGCAACAAGCCTTACGAAGATAGGATTAAAGAGTTAGACTTGCATTTACTCGAAACTAGGAGATTAAGGGGGAAGCTTATTGAAGTTTTCAAAATCGTTAATAAAATCGATAACGTAAATTTTGACAAACTGTTCACTTTCGATAATAGTAAATCTCGTAATAACGGAACTCTACCAGCGTTAATATGTTTAAAATCCGTTTAGATAGGCATTTTAAAAATATTAACGTTGTTTAAAATAATAAAACAATTAGCAACAGGAGCTCTGGGGGTGATGGTCGAGGATGAGTCTGTTGACGATTAATGCCAGCTTGTGTGACATGCCAGCGTGTGATATGCCAGCAATAAAATTATTATTTAAGAAAAAAATTAGATTAACACGAACGTAGATGTAGCTCGTAGCGTAAACTAACCCACTTTTTGTTATACTCTTCCTACTTTTTTTACTTGCATGTCTGTAGTTTGCATGGTATGACAGTTTGAGTTACTGTGTTTGCATGGTTTATAAGCGTTCTTATTTTACTTCTTTTCCTCTTTCACCCCTTTCCTATTCTCTTCGACTATTTTTCCGACTTGTCGGCAGTGGCCGGCGGATGATGATGGTGAGTCTTTCTTTCTATTTTTCTGAATGAATGTTAACCCACGAATGATAGGTTTTGCCACTTACTTACCCCTTATTCTCCTCTTTTAACCCCCTACTCTTTCCTTTCTCTCGGGCTAACCTTAGAGTGGATCTTAGGGTCTTTGTTAGCCTTAGATTCTGTAGATCTGTAGATCCCCCCAAAATGTCCCTCTTTCTAAATAAATGCTCTAAGGTAAAAAAAAGGACTCCAGACACAAAGACAAACGCAATAGCTATGTAAGACATAGGAATTTATTAACCTTAATTAAACATGTTCAGTGTATCGTCATTTTCTGCAAACACAATATTCAACCTGACACAAATATTTTACATAATTTTTGGATATAGCTCAGCTAGGATGTTGTTCATTACCTCATAGACTTTGGCCAAAAAAAGTCAGGGGATGTGAGGTCAGGTGAGTATGGGGTGCCATTTCAGTGGCTCATAAAGGGAGATTAGTCACCCGGAAAAATGCTTCCTCAAAAAGTTGCGCGTTTCACAGGCAGTATGTGGAGGTGCTCTATCCTGCTGTAATCACTGTGAATCTGGGGTAATGCAGTTATTTCTTTTACGGGACAAACTAATTAGTTGTGGTAAGTAGAAATCTTGTACTCGTAGCATCTGACAACATGAATTTTGCTTTACCTTTACTGATTTTCCAGTTTCATTCTCAAAGAAATAGAAACTTACTACACAAATGCTGAGTTTAGCAACAATACGTGGAACCTCTACTGGAGTGCCAACATGATTTCACCAGTAAAGAAAGTTCGACAGATATACTGTACATAATACTTGTCAGTGAAGTGGATGTGTTTCAAAACCTCAGGATCTTCCACTAGCTTTCCTAACATCCATGTTACGAATTCCACTCTTTTTGTTTCTGAACATTAGTCAGTGAAACTTGTGAATAAATACCTACTTCTGCTGACAAACGTCGAACTGACTTCTGTGGACTGCGCGCAATACTGTAATTTCATGAATAATATTTATGTGTTGCACAGTTCTTGTGCATCGTCTCCTACCACTATTACCTTTATGTTGATTGTTTATATTTCTTTTTGTTTGAAAATTTCTAACAATTCGTGATATTGTCTTTCTATTGGGGGGATCTCTGCATCCATATTCTCTGCAAAAGTTCCTCTGCACCTGCGTCACAGAATTTGTCACATGAAACCACACGACTCGATGTTTGAGTATTGAAAAATTAGAAATGTATAAGTTAGGGTGTCCCACTTATGACCTTTTTTTCAGATCCATTGAACATACCTTTTTTCCTGTTAGAAATGGTTAACTTTTACTAAATACATCAAAAAAAGATTAAATTTAACAATTTTGGGGTCCCCGACCCACCCCCGAAAATGGGCCCCCATGAAAATGCTAGAAATACCCATTTCTTGTATTGTAATCAACCTAAATGAACAAGATTTTTGTCAAATATCAACATATTTGATATCAAAAGAAAGGTAATTCGAAGCTTTATTCAGTAAGGTACAAGAAACAGTAGTAGGGTGTTACCGCTCCCCCTTAGAGCATCATCCCAATGCAGCTCTGCGGCGATGGACCTCGAAAGGATAAGACGAGTAAGAACTTTATTCATCTTATCGAATTGAAGTGGGAACAACTTGGTTAACATTAGGTTAAAATTGTATAAATTAAATACTTTAAGCTTTTGACAATGTTAACAAAGCCCCATCGTTTTTTTTATTTATTTCTCAAAAATAACACAAAAAAGATCTTTACCAATAACATAAGAAAATAAAGGTTAAAACAAAAGAAAGTAATCTTAGGAATCTTTGGCACTTAAAGCAATGAACAAACTTTTATTCACTTGAAACAAAGCTTAAAATAAAAACAAAAACAATCTTAGTTACATTTTAACCTCAGAGCAGTGACCAAATTTTTCTTCGTCATGTTTGGGATTGCATGTCTATTTTGTTCAACGACCTCCAAAAGTTGTTGAAACTCAAAAAACTTCACTTTTTTCTTCGTGAAGGTCACAATATGAAAATAAAAACCCACTCTAATAGACAGAGTTTATTTCCACAACAGTTTCGACGCCCACTGGCATCCTCCTCGGGTGGATACAGAAACACCCGAGGAGGATGCCAGTGGGCGTCGAAACTGTTGTGGAAATAAACTCTGTCTATTAGAGTGGGTTTTTATTTTCATATTGTTGAAACTCACTTTCATCCTTACACAATGCCCATGAAAATGTTACATGAGCTTGACGCCACGCTGTTCCGTGTCATTTACTACTTTGGCAGACGAAATAAGGCCCCTCATTCTTTTAAAATCGTCATCATCTTCCCATGATGATATGGGTTTTTTTAATCCATTTCCTAGATGAGTTGAGAAGTCTGAATACTATGACGATTTTAAAAGAACGAGGGGTCATAGTAGTAAATGACACGGCAGAGCGTGGCGTCAAGCTCATGTAACATTTTCATGGGCATTGTAAGGATGAAAGCGAGTTTCAACAACTTTTGGAGGTCGTTGAACAAAATAGACATGCAATTCCAAACATGACGAAGAAAAATTTGGTCACTGCTCTGAGGTTAAAATGTAACTAAGATTATTTGTTTTTTATTTTAAGCTTTGTTTCAAGCGAATAAAAGTTTGTTCATTGCTTTAAGTGCAAAAGGTTCCTAAGATTACTTTCTTTTGTTTTAACTTTATTTTCTTATGTTATTGGTAAAGATCTTTTTTGTGTGATTTTTGAGAAAAAATAAAAAAAGGATGGGCCACTGTCAAAAGCTTAAAGTATTTTAATTTATATAATTTTAACTTAATGTTAACCAAGTTGTTCCCACTTCGATTCGATAAGATGAATAAAGTTATTACTCGTCTTATCCTTTCGAGGCCAGTAGTATGCCCGCAAAAGGGGAGACAGAAATGGATCAATTTGAAAATTTCCCCCCCTTCACCGTCCTTCATGAGGATCCTTCACCGTCCTTTATGACGGTCCCGCCTTTATGAGGTGTCCTTCATGGTTCTTAAAAAATAAATAAATAAATAAATAAATCGTTTTCACCTTCATTCAAAAAATAAAATTTTAAAACAAAATTAAAAAATAAATTTAAAAAATTAAATTTAAAAATTAAATTTTAAAAATGATTCGTCTTCACCTTCCTTCAAAAAAAAATTTAGGAAAGGGTTGATCCTGGCCTTCCTCCTTGAAAAAACGTCCTTTCATTCGGCAAACAAGAACAAACATGCAAAAACATACATACATTCGAGTACTTTCTGTTCAGGCAAGTTCCGCCAGACAGCAGAAATGAAAACTTAAAATGAATATCTGAAAGGTTTTAATAGGCCTAACGAGATTACGCATCGACATCAGCACATCCAATTTTCAAATGTTAACAAATTGCGAACAATACATAAATCAAAATCAGATTGAACATATTTTAAATCGAAAACAAGTTCTTTGTTTAAGATCTGTATTATGAAAAATAAAATGAACATTTATTATTTTAATTTAAATAAATTAATTTCTCTCTTTTTTAAGGGAAACTGGCTTATTTTCAAACGAGATTACCTTCAAATACAATATATGCTCATAGTACATGCATATTTGTTTATTTACTTTTAAATATGTAGTTTTCTGTTATTTACATCGATATATACCATCACATTCACTTTCACATGCCATCTTCTGGTATGTGAATTAATAATTTTACTGTACAGCAAATTTCGTTATAAAATTGCATGTGTTAAAAAGAACAAGTTGCGTAACGCGGCTTTGAAACTGAAGCATCAATTCTGTTATCCTCCTCTAAACATCCACTTAAATATTATTACTAATATTAATTTATTGTTATTATTACATATATATGTACACGTGTTAAGAATATTTAAATTAAATATATTGATTTCAATTCCCTTCGTAATAAAAGCATCTGGCAACTCTACCCCAATCTTGCTATATTTTTCTCACAGTAACTGTTTTGAGAGTAGTAGTTAAGTTTAACTTTCTTTTAACGACTATTAGCTGCTACTAATCTTGTTATTATTATTATTATTATCATATATATATATATATATATATATATATATATATATATAACATCCAAATCAGTAGGTTCGGGTAAAAAACTTTCTTATTAGATGCAATTAAAGAAAACTGGATGTCGAGTTTGTGTGGATTGTCATTTTTAAATAGATTCAGTGGGAAATAGGTACTGAAAGTTGAGAGATTTTTCATTAAGAACCTTTCTAGTTGTAGTTATAGTTAGGCCTATTCACATTACTTTAATTATCATTTCTCTAATTTAACGACTGTTCACAATTCCTCATAATTCTCAAAATAAACGTATTTGTTTTCACACCAGTCAGGCCAGTATTTACATCAATCACACAGAATGTTCATGCTTATTGTTTTTGTCATTAGCTGTACCAATCATGTCTTTACAAACTGAAGCGTACCGTTATACGTTTAAAATGTTTTAATTTAATACTTTATGATAAGAGATCTCGTATAAAAAACATCATTTTCCGTACAAATGGCCACAAAAATACTTTCAATCATAATAATGTTCTTATAGAACGCACCATACGCTTTTTCACTTGTATTAAAAACGTAAAACTGAAAGTTGTATCATCATGCGATCTTCGATTCTGCAATGACGTAAGTGAGCCCTAACATTTAATTTAAAATTATTTAACAGATCATTCGAGGGAACTGTACATCGATCTCATTATAACTTCTGACTCATAATAACCCGCCATGCATATTTACAAGAGTCGAATTTAAATAAATAAATAAATAAATAAATATATATATACCGGGTGTCCGAGAATTATCTGTACAATTTTTGGCTGCTATTAAAAGTCAACCATGAAGTGTAGAAACTCCAGTGTTGTCCCATTTTACAGAGAATCTCATTACGTTTTTTCTGATACTAAGTTTTGACAAGTTTTTTAGAAATTCCAGTGTGTCCGAAAATTATCTGTACAATTTCATCTTTTAATAAAATTCTTGATAACATACGTAAAATTCTTAAACAAGATTATTTAGAATCTGTATTTTCAAAAGTTTCTTTTGTTAAAGTAACGTTGTTACAAACATTCGATATGTGCACCATCAGTGATTCGAAGAACATCCAGTCGATAATCCAAATGTTGCCATGTACGCTGCAGCATATCCACATCAATTCGTTCAATAGCAGCTGTGATTCTTGCTTTTAAATCATCAATGTCTGTCACCCGCGTATTGTAAAGAAAAAACTTGTCAAAACTTGTTATCAGAAAAAACTTAATGAGTTTCTCTGTAAAATGGGACAACACTGGAATTTCTACACTTCATGGTTGACGTTTAATAACAGCAAAAAATTGTACAGATAATTCTCGGACACCCGGTATATATATATATATATATATATATATATATATATATATATATATATATATATATATAGGAGTTTGTATGTGGCATTCCAACAGAAGGCAGGAAGTGTCTGAACCCTGTTTCTCCCATCACTGTCCTCTTCATCTGGCCTTTTTACATGTCACGTCTACCCTGTAAGCAGTCCAGCATACTCTCAAACACGCGCTTCTCACTATATCCCTTACTACACACGCATGCATCTTACACACTACACAGTCTTTTCAAAAAAGGTGTAATTTCAGAGGTTTCGGAGATTCGTGATTGCCCCCTCCTTCCTGCCTGCATCGTATATATTACCAAGCAAGTCTCTCTACAGTTTACAGGTTTCCTCATTGTCTAAAATTTATAAAGTTCTTCTTATTGTTTTCCTTATTGTAACGAACATCACAACCGATTTTAAATAGTATTTAAGTATTATGTCGAGCAACATAGCTAGATAGCCCCGCCACAGCCTAGTTTCTTTGCATAATCATGAAACATGAAACAAGATTTTATATATATATATATATATATATATATATATATATATATATATATATATATATATATATATATATATATACGGCAAAAGTAGTTTGAAGATTTATTCCATCACACGACTGATTATAATTATACACTTTAGAGGAGTTTGCAAATTGCATATACTTAGACAAAAAGTATTACGTCTTATGCTGATTTCATGTCAATATCAGCATGCTTCACTGTCCTTTCAGTCATTGTGACCATAGATCGTACCAGAACTATGGTCTTGACAAACCACAATGTTAAATTTAAATATTGATTTATTGTTATTATTACATATATATGTACACGTGTTAAGAATATTTAAATTATATATATTGATTTAAATACATTTCGTAATAAGAGCATCTGGCAACTCTACCCCAATTTTGCTATATGAAAATGAAAATGAAAAGGTTTATTGGCAGACTATAGTCCATATGACAAATATTATTAATACAATGACAGTTCATACACTAAGGGTAGAAATATATACAATTGATTAGAAATAATACTGCACTGTCGAAGTTAAGTGGAGCTACAGACATACAGACAGACGTTCTCGTACCAAGAAGTCCATAGCTTAGAGGATAAATGGCAGGACTCATGGATAGCTTGGATGATCGGGTTGGTTGATTTTTTCATTCTTTGCATTAGAATGTGTTGAGCACGTCTTGTTACCTCCGGGAAGCTCGGGACATTGCGGGATAGCAAACATTTGCGAAGCTAAGCATCTCGGGGGTAATTTATGTAAGAGTCTAAAAGAACTGTTGTACAGCAAATTTAGGGTACTGCCAGAACCTTTTTTATAATTCAACCAGAGTTGCAGACCGTATATATTACTGCAGAAAGTACGAAAGAGTGTGTCTTTAGCTTCACTTGTACAGAAACGAAAGCTCCTTATGGTCATATTCGCTTTAGCACACAGACTTCGAGATTGTTTTCTTATATCCGAGTCATCACTCAAGGAGCTGGTAATAGTTTGACCCAAATACTTAAACTCTTGTACTTCCTCAATTACTTCACCATTCATTTTAAAGCTTATGTGAAAAATGCTCTGTATGAATTGGTCCACAATTAACCCACCCCTTATATCTCCAGTCTAACTATAGAGTAGATTAAGTCTAGCCTTCTAGGGGTCAGCCTATAGTTATCCCCCAAGCTGCAATGAACCCCGCTGGGGGGTATGCAGCTTGGAGTTATCCCCCCCAGCTGCAATGAACACCCCAAAGGG
Organism: Bathynomus jamesi; assembly: GCA_023014485.1. Classification (NCBI taxonomy): domain Eukaryota; kingdom Metazoa; phylum Arthropoda; class Malacostraca; order Isopoda; family Cirolanidae; genus Bathynomus; species Bathynomus jamesi. Next base: position 176,379 of record JAJOZX010004412.1, read on the forward strand.
GGAGACCTAACCTAAGAGAGAGGAGAGAGGAGGAGAGGTGTTCGCCTGGCAGCTGCCAAGCGCATATTAAGACCAGCCGAGCTGCCGTTGTCTTAAAGGACCCCTAATCAGCCAGTTGGCATCATCAGTCAGTGCCTCCCGGCATCATCAGCCAGTTGGCTTAATCAGCCAGTGCCCCCGGGCACCATCAGCCAGTTAGCACAGTGTACACACCCATCTATACTGTTTATGTGCGTCACACGTTAAACTCTAAGGTGGAGGCGGGTTCGAGACCCGGCGCGGTGATAGCCAGAGAGTGACCTATTGATCCGTGTTAAACTCTAAGGTGGAGTGTAAAGTTTCGCCAGAATGAACAATTCGTACGGGGGGAAAAGGCGAGCCTATATATGCAAATTTCCGGAAAAAAGTTCATCTAAAAATCGTTATTGCTGGCCAGGACGCCCTAATGATCAGCGTTAAACTCTAAGGTGGAGGCGGGTTCGAGACCCGGCCCGGTGATAGCCAGGGTGATCTAATGATCCGTGTTAAACTCTAAGGTGGAGTGTAAAGATTCGAACAATTCGAACGGAAAGCAAAGGCGAGCCGATATATGTAAATTTCTGGATAAAAGTTCAAATAAAAATTCGTGTAAGCACTTCCCCGTTTAAAAGTATGCCTAAGGTGGAGGCGGGGTCGAGACCCGGCACGTCCTTCCACGATTCATAGGGGCACGACCCCGTTATTGCAACACTCGATCATGTTGTTTATCTGTTTATCTCTCATATATATATATATATATATATATATATATATATATATATATATATACACTTCCCCGTTTAAAAGTGGGTCTAAGGTGGAGTGTAAAGATTCGACCAATTCGAACGGAGAGCAAAGGCGAGCCGATATATGTAAATTTCCGGAAAAACGTTCATCTAAAAATTCGTGTAAGCACTTCTTTTAAAAGTTGGTCTAAGGTGGAGTGTAAGCTTCACCAGAATGAACAATTCGTACGGAAAGCAAAAGCTATCCTATATATGTAAATTTCCGGAAAAAAGTTCATCTAAAAATTTGTGTAAACGTCAAATTACATTAATTATCTCACTCTCCGCCTGACCTAAGTCCAATATTACGGTCTTTTTCATCTGTAATTTGATGATATATATATATATATATATATATATATATATATATATATGCACACATTTTTTATTACCTAAAAATGCGTTACCATACACTCATTCCTTTCCTCCGAACAAGCTAGCACCGCATTGGAGAGGATCCAGCACCATTGAACGTTTGAGCGCTTTAATACTTTAAAATATCAAAAGCGCAAAGAAAAATGGTAAATAAGGAATGATTGTTATGGTATGATGGGTCATGCAAAATGAAGGGACCCACCTTTCTTAACAGATTTTAAAGTTTTGGATACTAAGCTTGGATTGTACTTTAGAAAATTGTTATAGATTTTTTTACAAGATAAATCGTGGTTTTATTAGCAAATCTCTGATTTCCAAGATTCGTGATAAGATACGCGTTTAAATTATACGTCACTCCAACCTCAACTCTCTCTCTCTCTCTCTCTCTCTCTCTCGAATACAAGATCAAAATAACAAAACGTTTCACGCCTCTCCACGAATGGCGACATCGGATACATGCCATAAATCTTTACAACACCTTAGATTCGTCGGTCAATTCATGCGCAATTAGGTTAAATTATGTTCCAATCTCTCCCTCTCCCTACCTCTCCCCCTCCCCCTCTATCTTTCTCTCTCGAATACATGATCGAAAATCAAATCGCTTCGCGTCTCTCTACGAATGGGGAGACCTGGCACACCCTGTATTAACCTGCCAACTGACCTAGAAGGCCTAACCATCCATTTGGTATAATTAAATAATAATAATAACGTTTTTATATACAACCGAAAGAATTAAATAAAACACCACCACATCACTCTTTATTTAGACAAATTATTTAATCCAATATCACAAAATAAGCACACCGGACAAAAAATTAGTCACCCCTAATAGCACCGATAGTAGGAAGTTCAAGGTCACACAGAGGGCGCTGATGTAGCATTGGTAAGTGACAAGTAGCGGTGACGTAGCACACAGGATCAGATCTGTTTCGTGAGGTGGTGAAGAACAAAGTGTGTGTTGGATATAGTCTGCAAAATGGGTCGTGAGGCAGACGTTACTCAGTGGCAAAAAGGAGCCATCGGTGTTTGGCAGAGCCCACGGACACAAAATGTCTGAAGTAGCCCAATTTGTTGGTGTGTCAACGCGTACTGTCCAGCGAGTTTACAAAGAGTGGTGTAGTTCGCAATCAACTGACAATCGACGGCGTAACTGTGGCCGGAAAACAATTCTCGACAATAGGGGCCGCCGCCATGTTTCTCGTCTAGTAACTGCAAATCGTTTTCAAACCAGAGAACAATTGCTCCAAGAAACCAATGAGGTTCTCCAGCGACCAATTTCCGAACGGACATTGCGACGAGAACTGCATGCGATGGACATCTGGAGCAGGGTACCACGGAAGAGGCCGCTGTTAACAGCAAGTCACAAATTGGCACGTTATAAATGGGCTCAGAGGCACAAAAACTGGACTGCGGCAGATTGGAAACGTGTAATTTGGTCCGATGAGTCCCGTTTTTGTTTGTTCTCCAATGATGGGAGGCGACGAGTACATCGCAGGTCCAATGAAGCCTTTAATCCTGAATGCGTCGAAGGTGTTATTCAGGCTGGAAACAGAAAGTGAAGCGCAGGACTCTGGCGGAACTTCGGGACCGGCTGATGAACGAGTGGCAGCAAATCGATGGTCAGTACATGCACAACCTCGTAGTCTCTCTGCCTCGCCGGATTCGTGCGGTTATCAAGGCCAGAGGCGCCGTCACACGTTATTATGTACATTCTGAGAGGGGTGACTAATTTTTTGTCCGGTGTGCTTATATTGAAAATAAATATACATTCCTATACAAGTGGGGAAATATGCGCAGGGTATCCATACAAAACATCACGCGGCCTTGTCCTGAAAAAAAATGAACAGCAGCAATCCGACAATCACCCCAAATTTGATGCAGTATAAATTAGTGTCTTTAACAAATATTTTTGACTTTAAGCCATACAAAACATCACAACAATCAGCACACCTATAAAAAATATAAAATTTTGGTGTTATATATATATATATATACACATTTTTTATTACCTTATAAAACCAATGAGAAAAAAAATTTGACTAGCCTAATTAAAAGCTAGACAAAAGAAGGCTATAAACATTTGTGGAAAATAATATATAAATATTTAAATTAATCTTTGTTCTGAAAATTTTGGAATTTGTCGAAAGCGATACATAATTTCGAATTATAAATCCAATAAATAATCTTCTTTTAGCAGGAGTTTATATCGAGACCGTAAAGATTAAAACTTCTTCAGCAAATGACCCGTCGTTTATTGTTTATCTCCGCTAATCGTTATTTTTCTACAAAAAAAAAATTAATTGCTGGGCTATAAACAGATTTCCATTCGGAACTTTTCTCTCTCTCTCCTCTCTCTCTCTCTCTCTCTCTCTCTCTCTCTCTCAATTAAGCCCATGCTAACCAAAGCTTTTCTTATCTTTCGACAACAAAAATTTAATTACATATCATAAACGATCTTCTAATCTGAACTTATATATATACACACAGCTATATTTATCTTCGTTCACGTTTAAAAATAAAATCTGAAACATCTGTTGTTCTGTGATTAGGTTGTATTTCTATAGCCTTCGGTTAATGTGTTGGGTTCCCTCGAACAATTTTTTTTAAAATTTATTTTACGTGAACGCAGAAGTCAGAAAAAAAAATGTGTATATATATATATATATATATATATATTTTCTCGTTACCATAAACCGATATGGCCTTCCCAGATTTCCAGATTTAATCCCCAATGTCACTAAATCCCTCATGAAAATGAGATCAAATTCATTAACACAGATGCGTCCAGTGTTTCAAAAGATCATGTTCGTAATTGCGTGCAGGTTTTGCATGCAACTAAGAGTCCTATCACGCGCTTTATCACCCTGCTCTATCAGTTCGTGTGATCAGTCGCACCATGAGTATTTAAATCTGACATTTTTCAAGTCAGATGATGTAGTGACCTGCAGCAAGGACTAACAATTAAATCTCGAATTCGGTGCTGTTAAAATATAAAATAGAATATATATATATATACGGCTATATATATATATATATATATATATATATATATATATATATATATACACGGCTATATATATAATATATATATATATATATATGTAAAAATGAACAATGAATAATTCCTATACCATCATTATATGGATTCATTATCTTCATGCAGTACTTATATTCTTATAGTTTTATGTTTGAATGTTCATTTTTACATAAAAATCAAAATCGCCTAAGCGAGTTTTGGATAGAATTTCGATTTGTACTTCGTTATTCATTACTGTATTTTCCTAATTCATCTTTTCTAATAATGACTTATACACTATGACGTTATAAAATAACTTAATTCTCTCTACGTTTCCCATACCTTGTACACTGAATCATGTGCTTAGTATTTGGACATCTTCCGTATTCAATGTATGGTAAATCCTTTAGAAATAATGTTGTGGTGTTATGTAGTATAAATATTATTATTCAACCATATTCATCCATACGTCACATTTTCCCCTCATTAATTTCCCTTGATCATTATCCTATATAAATTTTATTAAATATTCATTTTTACTCGTGTCAATCTATGAAACGCAAAACTTCATGCATTCGTTCGAAAACGCATAAATACGTTCTCGTATTATTTTTTTCATTTTTATTTTTAATTATATCACCTCCCGCATTGAACTCGAAAATGCTTAGTTAAGTTATCAAATTCCGCGAACTATAGCAAAATTGAACGCTTCAAAGATAAAATATCTCCTTTCGCTCTGATTCGAATTTATAACATTATCATGCGTTATGTTATATTATGTGTGTCATGTCTCATGTACTTGTGTTGTACTAATAACCATATATAATAACCATATATTATAACCATATATTATAACCATATATTATAACCATATATAAATATATAAAAAACCACTGTAATTAATAATAACTTGTAATGTACTTTAATGAAACTGTAATTAATAATAACTTGTAATGTACTTCATTGAAACTGTAATTAAATGTAATGACTTAATATATAATGTAAGAATGTACTTTAACAGAAGTGTAATTAAACAACAATAAGTGAATGTGAAGTAATCCATAATCGCAATCATAATTGTAATAGACCAAAACGAAAATGTGCTCAGTGGTGTACTTAAATTGTACCTATGTACTATTACGAAATGATATCGTCTTCACAAATGAAGACTCGGCAAAAATATACGATTAGTTTTTATTTTAATTTTTTTTAATTTTTATTTGGAATCTTTCAAACATCTGATCATGTGTTTAAAAGGGGGGAAACTTAACCTTCAACTGCCTTCTCCCAACATTTAGGTTTATATTATACATGTATTTGTAAAATGAACGGCACTTCATTACGGCACTTCATTACGGCACTTCATTACGAGACTCTGTTTTGGTCCCTTGTTAGCAGCCTCGCTGCGAGGAGGGGGCAGAGGCCCCTTGCCTCCTTAACTTTTTAGATTCCGGCCTGAGCCATGGTCGAAAGAGGTCGAACTTCTACCCCTGTAAATTCAGAGCACTACCTGTACATTTTTAGAAGTAAACTACAATAAGAGAAACTTTTTATTTCCCCTTCGAGCCGTGCTCTCTTCAGAAGAACTTAGTTAAGTCGATAAGTTATAAAAGAAAAGTCGATAATTTTAGTATCAGAGAAAGTATCAGAGTATTATAAAAAGAAGAATTAACAAAATTGGCGACCCTATAGCCAGGATAAACATTTGGCGACCCTACTACCAAGATTAGAGGAATATTTTAAGAAGCATAACAGTCTGGCGAGTCTGTAGCCAAGAGTTTAACAGAGTGGCGACCCACCATTTGACCGGCGGAAAAGAATTAGAATGTTATAGAAGGAATATCCGTTGCTGCCTCCTAACTAGAACCCCCGTCGATCCGAACCACCCCAGGGCCATAGACGGAGGGGTTAAAAAAATATATATATATATATATATATATATATATATATATATATATATTTAACTGCAATGACCACGCAGTATATAAATGAATAGAAACGACGTAAATAAGGAGCGTCTCTGCACACGGGGAAGAGAAATAACGAATAAATGAAAAATGAGGCGAACCGCCCGGGAATCGAACCCAGGGCCTTCCAATTGCCAGTTGGATGCGCTACCATTACACCACGGACCTCGATCAATCATAAATCGAAATTCTCCTACATAGGGCAGAAACCAATGCCCTGAGAGGGCACCCTCGCAAATCGTGAATATGTGCATTTAACTGCAATGACCACGCAGTATATAAATGAATAGAAACGACGTAAATAAGGAGCGTCTCTCCACACGGGGAAGAGAAATAACGAATAAATGAAAAATGAGGCGAACCGCCAGGGAATCGAACCCAGGGCCTTCCAATTGCCGGTTGGATGCGCTACCATTACACCACGGACCTCGATCAATCATAAATCGAAATTCTCCTACATAGGGCAGAAACCAATGCCCTGAGAGGGCACCCTCGCAAATCGTGAATATGTGCATTTAACTGCAATGACCACGCAGTATATAAATGAATAGAAACGACGTAAATAAGGAGCGTCTCTGCACACGGGGAAGAGAAATAACGAATAAATGAAAAATGAGGCGAACCGCCCGGGAATGGAACCCATGGCCTTCCAATTACCGGTTGGATGCGCTACCATTACACCACGGACCTCGATCAATCATAAATCGAAATTCTCCTACATAGGGCAGAAACCAATGCCCTGAGAGGGCACCCTCGCAAATCGTGAATATGTGCATTTAACTGCAATGACCACGCAGTATATAAATGAATAGAAACGACGTAAATAAGGAGCGTCTCTGCACACGGGGAAGAGAAATAACGAATAAATGAAAAATGAGGCGAACCGCCCGGGAATCGAACCCAGGGCCTTCCAATTGCCGGTTGGATGCGCCACCATTACACCACGGACCTCGATCAATCATAAATCGAAATTCTCCTACATAGGGCAAAAACCAATGCCCTGAGAGGGCACCCTCGCAAATCGTGAATATGTGCATTTAACTGCAATGACCACGCAGTATATAAATGAATAGAAACGACGTAAATAAGGAGCGTCTCTGCACACGGGGAAGAGAAATAACGAATAAATGGTTCGCCTCATTTTTCATTTATTCGTTATTTCTCTTCCCCGTGTGCAGAGACGCTCCTTATTTACGTCGTTTCTATTCATTTATATACTGCGTGGTCATTGCAGTTAAATGCACATATTCACGATTTTCGAGGGTGCCCTCTCAGGGCATTGGTTTCTGCCCTATGTAGGAGAATTTCGATTTATGATTGATCGAGGTCCGTGGTGTAATGGTAGCGCATCCAACCGGCAATTGGAAGGCCCTGGGTTCGATTCCCTGGCGGTTCGCCTCATTTTTCATTTATTCGTTATTTCTCTTCCCCGTGTGCAGAGACGCTCCTTATTTACGTCGTTTCTATTCATTTATATACTGCGTGGTCATTGCAGTTAAATGCACATATTCACGATTTGCGAGGGTGCCCTCTCAGGGCATTGGTTTCTGCCCTATGTAGGAGAATTTCGATTTATGATTGATCGAGGTCCGTGGTGTAATGGTAGCGCATCCAACCGGCAATTGGAAGGCCCTGGGTTCGATTCCCTGGCGGTTCGCCTCATTTTTCATTTATTCGTTATTTCTCTTCCCCGTGTGCAGAGACGCTCCTTATTTACGTCGTTTCTATTCATATATATATATATATACGGCTATACATTGCATCTCAACGGTATAGTGTTCGGTGGATGAGCGAGAAACATCTGTTTTATTTTTAATAAGAGCCCAGTAAAGCCTAAATCTTGAGGGCCATCAAATATTAACCATGAGTATTTTAATCTGACATTTCTCGTCAGATGATGTAATGACCCGCTGCAAGGACTAACAATTAAATTTCGATTTCGGCGCTGGTAAAATATAAAAATAGAATATATATATATATATATACACGGCTGTACATTGCATCTCAGCGGTATAGTGGTTGGTGGTGGAGCGAGAAACATCTGTTTTATTTTTAATAAGAGCTATATGTACGGCTGTACATTGCATCTCACGGTATAGTGGTTGGTGGAGGAAGGAGAAACATGTTTTATTTTTAATAACAGCCCAGTAAAGCCTAAAGCTTGAGGTTCAAATTGAATAAAATAATTAGTCAAGCTTCACAATTATTTATGTCATTGTAAATTGTAAAGTCAATGTATTTATTTTATTATTAATAAAGGTAAATAATTTTTTAGACAGGGAGGTTATAATATCAGCGTTTGACATTCAATTTGATTGGGGAAAATAAAGAAAGCACCCAGCAATTATGAAATGCTGTTCAGTCTCTACGCTTAAATTGATTCGTAAATGGTTACTGGTGGTTTTTGGCAACTTTTTTTTGGTAGCTCTCGTGTTTACTGTTTGTATCCTGCAATGTCTGTGTATATATATATATATATATATATATATATATATATATATATATATATATACTGTATATACTACCTTCTAGCCAATACTGTGGAAAATATTTTAACGGTTTGCAATAATTCGAATTAATCTTCGCAAAACGATCAAATAAAAGATCTGAGTCACTGCGTAGGGCGTTCTGGTAACTAAGTTTGTAACGATGTGCGCGCGCGCATGAGCATCTGAAACTTTATGATATCTACGGCCGAAACAATAAAATCCTGCGAAGGAAGTTAAACGAAAATTACGAACCCTTGAAATTATTAAAAATTTATTTTTTTAGCCACTCCTTAATTGATAGCTTCAGAGATGGTAGGATCGTGAAGAAAATGTTAAATGACGAAGCTTGACTAACATCTAAATCAAATCTCGATTTCAGCGCTGATAAAATATAAAATGTTTATGTGCCTATGTTTCTGTCAATGTGATTTATTAATTGAGTAAAACAGCGTACAATCGAATAAATATCAGAATGATGTAACGAGGGTTTATTTAGTTTTGTTTGTAAACGGAAACTAGTTATATCGCATAAGATAAACTGAAGATCTAGAACGTTTGGAAGTTCCATCAATTTATTATTATTATAAATCATACGTTGAACATTTCACTATTTATCTCCAATTAATCGTGGCCATTTGCATAAAGTAAACTGAAGATCTAAAGCGTTATTGAAGGTACCGTCAAATTATTATTATTATAAATCATACATGGCACACTTTCCCCCCATTTCCCATTGCGGTCAATTTATTGTATATATATATTTATATGAAAGTCATCCCGCCACGGTTCGATCCCCACCACCTCTTAAGCAGAAAGTGATGGTACTAGCCACTACACTATGACGGGGTAAAATCGTGTGTGTTCATGCGTGACATTCTATTTATGGAACACGTGCACAGTATCAAATAGTTTGAAGGAAATGTCGTTATCTCGAATGCGGTAGGGTTAACGCGTAAAGTGTTACTCCATCTATGGGAAACAAAGTTTTGCGCCAGAGAGATACAACGGAATTTACAGAAGGTTCGGAACGTCAAGTTGTGTGTCCCCATATTGTGACACCCTGCTATTTCACTTCGTGTAATCAGTCGTACCATGCGTATTTAATCTGACATTTCTCACGTCAGATGATGTAGTGACCCGCAGCAAAGATCTAACAATTAAATTTCGATTTCGGTGCTGTTAAAATATAAAAATAGAATGGGTATATATATATATATATATATATATATATATATATACGGCTATACATTGCATCTCAACGGTATAGTGGTTGGTGGAGGAGCGAGGAACATCTGTTTTATTTTTAATAAGAGCCCAGTAAAGCCTAAAGCTTGAGGCCCAAATTGAATAAAACAGTCAAGCTTCACAATTATTTATATCATTGTAAATTGTAAAGCCAATGTATTTATTTTACTATTAATAAAGGTAAATAATTTTTTAGACGGGGAGGCTATAATATCAGCGTTTGACATTCAATTTGAACCTTAAACAATAAGTTAGAATAGGTTAGGCTACGCTAAGTTAGGTTATATTATGTCTCGGGGAAGAGAGAGAGAGAGAGAGAGGGTAGTTCTGCTTGGAAAATAATCAATATTGTTTCATCAATATTTATGGAACTCTTTGCGCATATGCTTAATCATCGCAGGATTATTAATTTAGAAATAACTGAAGCTAGAAAATGTCGCAAATTAACGTACTTAAAATTCTCGTATTCATTCCGACGGGTATTTCCTGTGATCATTAGATAAAACGCGTGATAGAACTCTTAGTTGTACACAAAACCTGCACGCAATTACGAACATGATCTTTTGAAACACTTGAGGCATCTGTGTTAATTAATTTGATCTCATTTTTATGAGGGATTTAGTGACGTTTGGGATTAAAACTGGAAATCTTGGAAGGCCGTATCGGTTTATGGTAACGAGAATATATATATATATATAATATATATATATATTATATATATTCCGACTTCTGCGTTCACGTAAAATAACTTTTAAAAAAATTGTGGGAGGGAACCTAACGCATTAACCAAAGACTATAGAAATACAACTCAATCGCAGAACAACAGATGTTTCAGATTTTATTTTTAAAAGTGAACGAAAATAAATACAGGGTGTTTCAGGAGGAAAGTTCAATACTTCGGGAGGTGATAGGATCGGTCATTGTGAGAAAAAAGTTCATATGAACATGTGTCTAATTCTGAATGGTTACGGAGATAGAGCTGTTTGAATCTACAAATACAAAAGCATTGTTAATGGTAATCAAGAAAGAGAAATCAATTACTGTTTCTAGCATTTAATGTTGAAACATTGGTATTTTGAATGGTATCAGATATAGATGAGACAAATTTGTTACAGTTTACAATACGTTTTCGAAAATCCCACCGTCAACCTCAATGCACTTTGCAACTCGTGTGCGAAGATCGAGTGTTGTTCGCCTGAGTTAATCTTGATGTTCCTTTATGCGGGCAGCAGCATCCAAAATGCGCGCGAGCAATTCGTCTCGTGTATCCACCTTTCTTTTGTAAACTTGACTTTTCATCCACTCCCACAAACAATAATCTATCGGAGAGAGGTCTGGAGACCTTGGTGGTCATTGAATGGGACCACCGCGGGGGGAGGAAGAGCTGCGCGCGCATCAGATTCAAACAACTCTATCTACCTACCCATTCAGAATGAGATACATGTTCATATGAACTATTTTTCTCGCAATGACTGATACTATCACCTACCGAAGTATTGACCTTTCCTCCTGGAACAACCTGTACAGCTATATATATATATATATATATATATATTATATATATGATATTTAATTAAATTTTTGTTGTGGAAAGATAAGAAAAGTTTTGGTTAGCATGGGCTTAATTCAGAGAGAGAGGGAGAGAGAGAGAGAGAGATTCAGAATGAAAATCTGTTTATAGCCCAGCAATTACATTTTTTTTGTAGAAAAATAACGATTAGCGGAGATAAACACTAAACGACGGGTCATTTTCTGAAGATTTTTTAATCTTTACGGTCTCGATATAAACTCCTGCGAAAAGATTTTTTATTGGATTTTTAATTCGAAATTATCTATCGCTTCCGACAAATTCCGAAATTTTCAGAACGAAGATTAATTTAAATATTTATATATTATTTTCCACAAATGTTTATATCCTTCTGTTGTGCAGCTTTTAATTAGGCGAGTATTTTCACAGTAAAAAAAATTTTTCGCGTTGATTTTATAAGGTAATAAAAAATGTATATTTATATATATTTATATATATATAGCACCAAAATTTTATATTTTGTATAGGTGTGCTGATTGTTGTGATGTTTTGTATGGCTTAAAGTAAAAAATATTTGTTAAAGACTAATTTATACTGTATCAAATTCGGGGTGATTATCGGATTGCTGCTGTTTATTTTATTTCAGGACAAGGCCGCGTGATATTTTGTATGGATAGCCTGCGTTTATTTCCCCACTTGTATAGGAATGTATATTTATTTTCAATATATTTTGTGAAATTGGATTCAATAATTTGTCTAAATAAAGAGTGATGTGGTGGTGTTTTATTTAATTCTTTCGGTTTTATATAAAAACGTTATTATTATTATTTAATTATACCAAATGGATGGTTAGGCCTTCTAGGTCAGTTAGTGGGTTAATCCAGGACGTGCCAGGTGTCCCCATTTGTGGAGAGACGCGAAACGATTTGATTTTCGATCATGTATTCGAGAAAGAGAGAGGGAGAGAGAGAGAGGGTGAGAGGGTGAGAGGGCGAGAGAGAGAGAGAGAGAGAGAGAGAGAGAGAGAGAGAGAGAGAGAGAGAGAGAGAGAGAGATGGAGGTAGGGAGAGGGAGAGATTGGAACATAATTTAACCTAATTGCGCATGAATTGACCGACGAATCTAAGGTGTTGTAAAGATTTATGGCATGTATCAGATGTCGCCATTCGTGGAGAGGCGTGAAACGTTTTGTTCTTTTGATCTTGTATTCGAGAGAGAGAGAGAGAGAGAGAGAGAGGAGAGTTGAGGTTGGAGTGTCAGTTATAATTTAAACGTGTATCTTATCATGAATCTTGGAAATCAGAGATTTGCTAATAAAACCAGGATTTATCTTGGAACAAAATCTATAACAATTTTCTAAAGTACAATCCAAGCTTAGTATCCAAAACTTTAAAATCTGTTAAGAAAGGTGGGGTCCCTTCATTTTGCCTGACCCATCATAGCATAACAATCATTCCTTATTTACCACTTTTCTTTGCGCTTTTGATATTTTAAAGTATTAAAGCGTTCAAACGTTCAATGGTGCTGGATCCTCTCAAATGCGGTGCTAGCTTGTTCGGAAGAAAGGAATGAGATGTAACGCATTTTTAGGTAATAAAAAATGTGTGCATATATATATATATATATATATATATATATAGCATCAAATTACAGATAAAAAAGACCGTAATGTTGGACTTAGGTCAGGCGGAGAGTGAGATAATTAATGTAGTTTGACGTTTACACAAATTTTTTGATGAACTTTTTTCAGGAAATTTACATATATGAGATAGATTTTGCTTTCCGTACGAATTGATCATTCTGGTGAAGCTTACACTCCACCTTAGACCCACTTTTAAATGGGGAAGTGCTTACACGAATTTTTAGGTGAACTTTTGTCAGGAAATTTACATATATCGGCTCGCCTTTGCTTTCCGTTCGAATTGTTCGAATCTTTACACTCCACCTTAGAGTTTAACACGGATCATTAGGTCACCCTGGCTATCACCGCGCCGGGTCTCGAACTCGCCTCCACCTTAGAGTTTAACGCTGATCATTAGGGCGTCCTGGCCAGCAATCACGATTTTTAGATGAACTTTTTTCCGGAAATTTGCATATGTAGGCTCGCATTCCCTCCCCCCGTACGAATTGTTCATGCTGGCGAAGCTTTCCACTCCACCTTAGAGTTTAACACGGATCATTAGGTCACCCTGGCTATCACCGCGCCGGGTCTCGAACCCGCCTCCACCTTAGAGTTTAACGTGTGACGCACATAAACAGTATAGATGGGTGTGTACACTGTGCCAACTGGCTGATGGTGCCCGGAGGCACCGGCTGATTAAGCCAACTGGGCTGATTAGGGGTCCTATAAGACAACGGCGGCTCGGCTGAAGTCTTAATATGCGCTTGGCAGCTGCCAGGCGAACACCTCTCCTCCTCTCTCCTCTCTCTTAGGTTAGGACTCCCCCTTTGCGGGTTCATTGCAACTTGGGGATAACTCCGCCTTCAAGTTGCATAACCCCTTGTTGCAACCCCCTTTTGGGGATGCCTTGCAACAAGGGGGTGGAGGGCTGGCACTATGGGGGATGGGGGTTGGCACTATGGGGGTGCCTTGCAACAAGGGGTGGGGGTTTGGCACTGTGGGGGGTGGGTTTGGCACTATGGGTTTGACACTCTTGCAACATTTGCAATTGCATTGCACTTTACCATTTTGTGAGCATACTACTACCTTAGTAGAAAATGAAAAGTTTTATTGGCAGGCCATAGTCCATATGACAAATATTAATAATACAATGACAGTCCACAGACTGATGATAGAAATATACACAATTAATGAGAAATAACACAGTAATATCGAAGTTAAGTGGAGCTACAGGCAAACGTTTTTGTACCATGAATTCAATAACTTAGAAGACAAACGACAAGACTCATGGATAGCTTGGATAATCGGGTTGGTTGGTTTTTTTAATTCTTTGCAGTACACTGTATTGAGCACGTCTTGTTACCTCCGGAAGGCTGGGGACATTGCGGGTAGCAAACATTTGTGAAGCTGAGCATCTCGCGGAGTAATTTATGTAGGAGTCTAAAAGACTTGTTGTACAACAAATTTAGGGTTCTGCCTGAACCTTTCTTACAATTCACCCAGAGTTGCTGTCCGTATATATTACTGCAGAAAGTACGAGAGAGTGTCTTTAGCTTAACTAGTACAGAACCGGAAGTTCCTTATAGTCATATTCGCTTTAGCACAAAGCCTTCGAGATTCATTCCTTATATCTGAGTCATCATCAAGGAGTTGGTAATAGTTTGACCCAAATACTTAAACTCTTGTACTTCCTCAGTTACTTTACGTCTCATTTTAAACCTAATATCAGCTGGCTGATTACAGCTCTTAGGATGGAATTGCATAACCATACTTTTGTAACATTAAAAAGAATATCATGTTTCTGCGAACACACTTCGCAGACTTTTAGTAGCCGATCCAGACATTTAACAGAGGGATTTATTAACACCATATCATCGGCGTAGACTAAGTTATTTATCCTTGTGTTATCTGTACAACATTCCACTGTTGTCTCATTAAGTGAAGCAATTAATCCGTCAATATATACATTAATCAGCATAGGGGAGAGCAAAGAGCCTTGCCTCACCCCGCAAGAGGAGCCAAAACATTTGGATAGTAATAGGGGCACTCAATATATTTTTCCCCACCCTTTTTCTTAGCTAAATACTAGGCCATGGGGCTGAAATATCATTTGGGCCGTAACTTTGACCTTTCTGCGCTTCACATAACCGGATTTTTCCGTGTTAAACGTCCCCTCCTTGCATAAAACCGCTTTTAAACACCCTTGTATAAAACCGATGGTTAACGCAGTTTCGAAAATGGCGTCTTACAATGATGTGCGTCGTAAACAGAGAGCTATTATCGCGTTCTTAACCGCAGAGAAGGTAACAGTTGGAAATATTCACAAACGTCTACAAAACGTTTACGAGATGCTATTGTTGATCGAAGCACAGTTGGACGCTGGTCTAAACGTGTGAGGTCATCGGAGAGAGGGAGAGCCAGCCTCGATAATGATCCACGCAGCGGTTGCCCGGCATCGGCTGACATCTCACTGTGCATCGTGTTAACAGCATCATTCGATCAAATCGGCGCGTCACATACAAGGCGCTATCACTGGAGCTAGGAATTAGTGAAGGAAGTGTGAATTCGATTCAGCAACTGGGATACTCAAAAGTGTGTTCACGATTTGTTCCTCGCGAACTGGCTGAAGATCACAAAGCCCAAAGAAAAGAAATTGCTTCTGAGTCTTTGGTTCGATACGAGACAGAAGGGGATGACTTCCTTTCACGAATTGTGACTGGGGATGAGACTTGGGTACACCACTTTCAACCTGAATCAAAACACCAATCCATGGAGTGGCATCACGCAGACTCCCCACTTAAGAAAAAGTTCAAAATGGCTCCATCTGCAGGAAAGGTTATGGCCACCATCTTCTGGGACATGAAAGCGGTGATTCTGGTGGACATTAAGAAAGGACAAACAATCAACTGAGCGGCATATATTGCTACCCTACAGAGACTCCAAAGACGTATAAAGCGAAATCGACCGGAGAGAAAACTGGAAGACGTCCTTCTTTTGCACGATAACGCAGGACCACACAACAGTTTGCAAACAAGTGGGGCAAAATATATTGAGTGGCCGTGGTACATTGCCTCACCTAACAGTAAAAGATTGGTGGGAATACCAAAATTTCAATAAATTTGACATGTTCATGGGAACTTTTCTCCCTTCTATTTTTTAAAAATAAATATTGTGATTTACTGTATCATATGCTTTACGTATATCTTGGAAACAGTTATAAATGGTTGAAGTACTGTCAGTGTATTTAGATATAATTTCCTTAAGTTCATAGATACACAGGTCATTTGAGTGGGACCTTTTAAAACGAAACTGATTATGAGATGTCCATAAGTAATCATTTAATCGGAGTAACAAGAGTTTTTCTAGTAGTTCCGAGAAGCAGGAAGCGACAGCAATAGGCCTGTAATTATTGCTGGATAGAATGTCCCCATACTTATTTTTAACCAGGGGCAAGAACTCTGAACCCTCATGAACTCTGCACGGATATAGCTATGAGCAAGCATGGCTGATAAGAGCAATGATATATGTAGACATATCACGTCATTGGCATATTTTAAGTGCTCATTCGATAGGTCATCTACTCCTGACGCAGAACCATGTCTTTAACTCTTTAATTGAACCTTATGAACCTTATGTTGTTTCGTGTGTTGGTCTCTCTTCACACGGAGGTCAAGCTGGTGGCCCCGCCTCTAGGTCTGGCCTGGTGGAGGAGCGAGTTACTTTCTTGCGCTCTCCACCGTACATAGCCAGGCACGCCCGGCTCATCTGGTACTGTCCTGAGCCAGGCATTCAGTCTTTTCTTGAAGACTTCAACTTTGACCCCCGTTACGTTTCTGAGGTCCTTAGGAAGCTGGTTGAAAAGTCTTGGCCCCCTGACAACCAAGCTATTTTCCTTCAGGGTTGAGGAGGTCCCTTGTCGTGCTTTTAATTTGGGAACACTACACATTCTGCCTTTCCTATTTTCCAGTGTTGTTTGAATGGTAATTGGGTTTAGTTTTAGGTTTGGTACCAGTTTTTCGATCATTTTCCATATGTAGATTATGATGTACCTCTCTCTTCTTCTTTCCAGTGAGTACAGATTTAGTTTACGTAGTCTTTCCCAGTAGTTGAGTTCTTTGCAGCCATCAATCTTGGCTGTGAAATGCCTTTGCGTTTCTTCTAGTTTATTAGTTTCTTCCTTTTTATATAGGGACGTCAAAACTGAGCAGTATTCAAGTTTTGGTATAATCAGTGTTTTTAGCAGGGGAGTCATTACTGTCCTGTCCCTTCTCTTGAACGCTCTTAGAACCTGTCCGGCGACTCTTTTTGCTTTATTTATCGCTATCTGATTTTGTGTTTCGAATTTCGCATCATCTGTCATTATTATCCCGAGATCAATCGCTTTCATGCTTCTCTGAATTTCCTGTCTATCTGGAGCATAATATGCAGTCTGTTTAAGTTCTTCTTTTCTACCATATCTCAAGTGTTGAAATTTCTCGGCGTTGAATGACATGTTGTCTTCTGACCATTTGTATATTTTGTTCGTGTCCCTCTGCAAGGCCTCCACGTCATGTACATCACTGATTTTTCTGCTGATCTTTGTATCTTCTGCAAAGGATGTTACTATACTATTGCTGTTTACTCCGCTGTCTATGTCTGTTAGCTGATAATGAACAGGAGTGGGGCCAGTACTGTCCCTTGTGGTACTGAGCTGCGTACTTCCGATTCTGATGATGATATACCTTGAATTTTGACGACCTGCAGACGATCACTAAGGAAGTTGTAGATCCATTTTCCCACTTTGCCTGTTATTCCCATTTCTTTAATTTTATGTCCTATTATACCATGGTCACATTTATCGAAAGCTTTAGCAAAATCTGTGTATATAACATCGTAGTTGTCATTGCCTTCCAATGCATCTAGGATATTGTTGTAGTGCTCTATTAGTTGTGATAGGCATGATCTACCTGATCGGAATCCATGCTGATTTTCGTTGAATCTTTCCCGTGTCTCCAGGAAGTCATAAATTCTCTCTCTAACTATTCTTTCAAATACTTTGGTGAGGTGGGACATCAATGACACTGGTCTATAGTTCTTTGCTTGAGATCTGTCCCCTCCTTTATATATAGGGACAATGTTTGCTCTTTTCAAGATGCTCGGTATTTCCCCAGTATCTAGGGATCTTCTCCATATCCAGTATAAAGGTGTAGCTATTTCATTTTTACAGTTTTTAATCAATAATGCGTTCCAATTGTCCGGACCTGCAGCTGAATGTAGTTTCATTTGTCCTATAGCTCTCGTTACATCTTCTGGTGTAAACTCAAAGTCTGTTATATACTCTCCTTGCAATTCCTCTTCAAAGAATGCATTTATGTCAGGTATCGCTTTGTCACTTTTTGGGGGTACTGAAAACTGATTCATATTGAGCTCTCAATGTATCAGATATTTCTTTTGGATCGTCGGTTAGTTCATTATTTCCCGTCCTTAAGGGCCCAATAGCGGCGCGCGTTTTTGTTTTCCTTTTTGCATAGCTATATAAGTATTTTGGATTTTCCTTTATTGCTTCTACCGCCTTTTCCTCTTCCCTCTCTGTATGGTCCTTAATCAGGGCTTGTATTTCCCTATCGATACCCTCCAGTTTTTCTTTTATTGTTTTCCTGTCATTATCTCCGCAGTTTCCTAACTTCGCCTCCACTCTCTTTCTTTTGCGGAATAGTCTTCTCTTTTGCCTTTCTAGCCAGCTCCTCTTTCCTTTTGGCTGTGATTTCGGAGCATATTTTTCTAAAATTCTCAGCGTTTTTTCCTCCAAAGTTGTTAGCATTTCTTCCGTTGTTTTATTCTCGAAAATTGTTCTCCATTCTATTTGGGCCATGTGCGATCTGATTGCTTCCCAATTTATAGTCTTCGAGTTTAAGTTAAAGGCCCCGAATTTACTTCTTTCCACAATATGTGTATTGTCTTCTAATGCTGCCATCATATTTGTTGATATCTCGATTAAGTTGTGGTCTGAGATAATGGTTGGGGTTATTTTTATATCAGCAATCAAGTTCGTGTTATTCGTGAATACCAGATCCAGGCAGTTATTTTTTCTGGTATTTTCTGTTATCTCTTGTGTCAGCATAAACTTGTTTGTGAGAGCCATCAACATTTTTGCTTGTTCCTGATCTTCTCTTGTGGCCCCCTTGTCCTGGTGAATATATATATTCCTATTCACCTTTTTGTATTTTATAAATGGGAAGTTAAAGTCTCCGCAGATCATTATATTGGGGGATGGAGGGTTTATGGCCTTTATTAGCGTTCTAATGTCATTAATGGCCTCCGAGAATTTTTCTGTTGGGGTGCTTGGAGGTCTATAGATGACTATTACTATCAAGTTTAGTTTTTCTATACTAGTTTTTTTTTACATATATAAAAAATCAGTAAACAGTGATGATCGTTTGTAATTTTTTCCATTCCCTTGCATTGTTCGAAATCTAAATGGCGGCGACGCTTATCTGTCTACTATGTTCGTATAAGACAGCGAAACGATTATAGTAGTATGGGTGCAAAATGTTAGAGTGCAATTGCAATGTTGATCAACGTTGCAAGACCCCCTTCCCACCCCTCTTGTTGCAAGACCAAGACCCCTCCCCCTCCCCTTGTTGCAAGACCCCTCCCCTTCCTCCTTGTTGTAAGGCCCCCTCCCCTTCCCCTTGTTGCAAGACAAGGTGCCAACCCCCTCCCCTGAGGGTGAAAAAAAATAGAAAAAAGAAAAAAGGGGTAATGGGGGACAGGGTGGATGACCTCCCCCAGAGGGGTAACTGTAACTTTGGGGGAGAAGGTGGGACGGCCTCACCCCCCCAAAAGGGTATCCTAACCTAAGAAGGTAAACCTTAACCTAAGAAGGAAAGAGATGTTCACGCTGGCATGCCACAAAGCATAATGGCCTAGCATCAGTTGCCAATTGACTTATGAAGCTTAGAAAATCGGGGGTTGCCAGATAGCACTATTTTATATATTTATTTATTTATTAAAGGCAAGAGAGAGATGCTTTCAATGCTTAGAGGAGTTGCCAGATATTTATTTTAATTATTTATATATGGCGGGGTTCCAGATAGCACTATTTATTTTTTATTATTTATTTATTAAAACTCGTCGTGTGACGGTATTTGATTTTTTTCTACTTCGCCTGTTCTTTATTCCCACTGTCCTGTAGAAAATAAATGTACAAGCAAAATAGTTCATTCTATACGCACTTTAAACGCTCAATATATATATATATAATATATATATATATATATACATCTATTCTTAAATAATAATATTAGTACAGGAGAAATCTATATACATATTTATATTAAATAATAAAATTTAACAAACTTTCCGTTTCTTTGAAACGAGTGAACAGTTTTCCAAATGATGCCTGAACAACTGCAGGTCTCTCAGGGTGTTTGTCAGTAAAAGCAGTAGCAACTGACTAATGTGTGTTACCATGCCTTGCACATATTAAAACTCTCTCAACCCGTTCATCAATTATCAATTTCTGAAAAGAACAAAATACATATTAAGACACAAATTAATAAAATGTGCCGGTGGTTCCTGACCTTTTGTGCCACCCTGTATATGGGAAAAATCTTTGAGATTCATTTCACTTTTTACGAAAGAAAATATAAAAATAAGCACAAAAAAGATCTGAGTGTATTTATTATTATTATTATTATTGTTATTATTATTATTATTATTATTATCATTAATATTGTCTAAAACCACGCTTCTGAAACTAGTGGTCGCGTAAATATTATTGGGGGTCGCAGAAACATTTGAAAATATTATTTTTTTCATAAATATACAGTGTTCGTACCTATTGCTTTTATGACATTGAGTGAAGGGTCGCGAAAAAATTTGTCTGATCCAAAGGGGTCGCAAGTGAAAAATGTTTGAGAAGCCCTGGTCTAAAACACCGTTGAAGAAATAGAAAATAAATTTGGTGTTTTCAGATTTCCAAGTATTATATTTGTTTCAGTTTAAAAATGTCGAATGGTTAGGTATGTTAGGTTAGGTTAAGAGAGTAATTTCATTAATGATATACATATACATTAATAACTCAGTCCAGTTGGTTGCGCAACCAGCTACCAGCGGCAGTAAATGGTCAAATGTTTAGTCATTCCTTATATATAACTAAAATTCAATTCAGCTAATTTTTACATATATATTACAGAGAGGAGTTGTTCACATGAGATATCCATATTAAGATAGTAATTTCAATAACGGTACACATATACATTAATGGCTCAGTCCAGTTGGTAGCGCCTCCAGTTACCAGCGGCAGGAATGGTCAGAAGCTTATAAAGAATCCACCTTGGCCAACCTTTATGCATTAAAAAAGATCTGGGACTGATGATTCTCCTTCGTAGCGACAAATACATCACTCTGTTTATTTAGCCGAATTACTGGAAATAATTTCATGAAATATATAGAAAATAAATATGCAATCAAAATAGTTCAGAAGAATTCTATACACACTTTAAACTATATATATATATATATATATATATATATATATATATATATATATTTCTTAAATAATAATAATTGTAAATTAAACTGGAATAAAATTTAATAAAAAATAATAAAAGAAATTGAGAAAAAATAAACAAGAAATAAAAACCAATAACGGACAAGGAGAGACCAAACGCAATGCATATTCATTAAGAGCTTTTTCTTTTTTCTTCGTTATGGAACAAGTTTTTAGCGGTGTTTGTCTACTTTTACGATTTGATGGAAGTCGTTGATTTTAAAGTATAAGTGAAAAAAGTTCTTTGAGATTCATTACAGTTTTTACGAAAGAAAATATAAAATAAATAGAAATGATTGAAAATAAAATAAATTTGCATTTAATTAATTTTGTCATTACAAATGTAAATTGAGATAAGCTTATGAAATATATAGAAAATAAATATACACTCAAAATAGATCAGAAGAATTCTATACACACTTTAAACAGTATATATATATATTCTTAAATTATAAAATTTTAACATACATGAAATAAGAGAAAGACATTTGTAGCATTAGGAGGCAGAGAAAGGCTAATTACTCGTTTAAAAACATGACGTATCCATTTGAACTGATGCGTCTATTTCCTTAAAATGACCACTCACATTTTCGTTAACGCATTTTACCTGTACATTTTAAATTACAATACAGGGTGTACATAAAGTCAGGATCTATTTTCGTGAAGCACTTGGAAATTATATGGAATTCAATCATAAAATGATAATGTGGTAACATTTATTAAATAATTAAGAGTAGGATTCGACGTGACGCCCATCAGTATCCCTGCACAGCTCAAATCGTTCCGCAGCATTTCTAAACACATTCTGGAGCATTTGCGGGGTTATGTTATCTGCAGCAGTTCGTATACGTGTACGTAAGTTTTCAAGACTCGTAATCTTCGTCTGATAGACGTGCGATTTGATAAAGCCCCATGCAAAGAAATCTAAAGGGGTTAAATCTGGTGATCTCGCTGGCCAAGGTCTGTTGCTTCCGCGTCCGATCCAGCGATTTGGAAAACGTCCATTTAGATAATCCTGAACAATTTTGGCATAGTGACAAGGAGCACCATCATGTTGATAGACGACGGTACTAACAATCCTATCCCCAATCAGCTGAGGTTCAAGGAATTGCTGCAACATGTCCAGATAAATAAGCCCCGTAACTGTAGCTTCAGCAAAGAAAAAAGGACCATAAACCTTAGATTTTGTTAAACCCATCCAGACATTAACTTTAGGTGAGTCTCTTTCCCAATTTTGGACGAAATCATTCGGTCTTTCATCTGCCCAAATTCGACAGTTATGGCGATTTACTTTTCCACACGTATGGAAAGTGGCTTCATCACTAAAGAGAATGTTGTCCATTAAATTATCACTCCAGATTTGTTCTACGAGATCAGCACACACAGCACTTCGTCGAGGGAGGGAAATCTTCCTCATGTAAATCATGTAAAACCTGCAAATGATAGCTTTTCTTCTGCAAATTAACTTTCAGAATTTTGTGCACAGATGACGTCGGGAGGCCGAGTCTGTGTGATGCAGCACGAACGGACGTACGTGGCTCCTCAGTGATAATTCTGCGTACTGCATTCACGGTAAGATCTGACATACACGGTCGTCCTGATCTTGCTTCATCATTTACAGATCCCGTTCGTATAAATTTGTTCACCAATTTTCGTATTGTCTTGTCTATTGGCCCCGGCTTATGAAATCTCCTTCTAAACTTCTCTCTGATGTCATTGTATTTCTTTCCCTCGATTCGCCAAATTACTATTGCCACACGCTCTTCTGTATTCATTCTAAGGGCTTCTGAAAAGAAAAATAGAAAAAATAATTATTTCACAAAAATAGATCCTGACTTTATGTACACCCTGTACTTATTACAAATTATTTTAAGCGCTAAAAAAAGATGCTCAAAGAAAATTTGTCCATTTGAGCCGAAGCGTCTATTTCAGGAAGTAACCACATCTATACTATAATAAGAGAGCTGTCCGTCTGTCTGTCCGTCTGTCCGTCACACTTTCAGCGTGCGTGCGTGCGTGCGTGTGTGTGTGTGTTTCAGCGTGCGTGCGTGCGTGTGTGCGTGCGTGCGTGTGTGTTTCAGCGTGTGTGCGTGCGTGCGTATGTGTGTTTCAGCGTGCGTGCGTGTGTGTGTTTCAGCGTGCGTGCGTGCGTGTGTGTGTGCCTGTTCAAGCCATAGCTCCAAAAGGAAAGCAGTTACAAACATAAAACTTCACACACATATTGATTAGGTCCCGAGGTTGTGCACCTGGGTGTTGAATGTCCGGTTAGGTCAACTGTACGCCCTTGACGATTGGTTAGGTTAAGTTAGGTTAGGTTAGGTTAGGTTAAGCTTTAACGAAAATATCACGACTCAACCTAACTTAACCTAACCTAACCAACCTAACCTATCCAACCTAACCTAACCAACCTAACCTAACCTAACCTAACCTAACCATTCAATTAACCTAGCTAATAACAGCCTTCGAACTACAAAAAATATTCCGGCCCTCTACTTGGATATGTTTTACTACCCGCACGTAGGGCGGGTCTTCAGCTAACCGTCAGCGAAGCGACGGGTAATGTACTAGTTATGATAATATCATACACGCTTGGGTTTACTCAAAGCTTTTAACCTACAATAATTTCATCATTAGGACCATTTCGCTCTTATTCGTCTTCACTAAAAGCAATTTTTATGATTTCACAAAGCCGAAAATATAATTTTCAAATAAACTTATTTCTTTAACATTCTCTCTCTCTCTCTCTCTCTCTCTCTCTCTCTCTCTCTCTCTCTCTCTCTCTCTCATACACACTCTCTCTCTCCTCTCTCTATATCTATATATATATATGTATATATATATATATATATATATATATATATATATATAGAGAGAGAGAGAGAGAGAGAGAGAGAGAGAGAGAGAGTGTGTATGAGAGAGAGAGAGAGAGGAAAATTATATTTTCGGCTTTGTGAAATCATAAAAATTGCTTTTAGTGAAGACGAATAAGAGCGAAATGGTCCTAATGATGAAATTATTGTAGGTTAAAAGCTTTGAGTAAACCCAAGCGTGTATGATATTATCATAACTAGTACATTACCCGTCGCTTCGCTGACGGTTAGCTGAAGACCCGCCCTACGTGCGGGTAGTAAAACATATCCAAGTAGAGGGCCGGAATATTTTTTGTAGTTCGAAGGCTGTTATTAGCTGTTATTAGTGAGACGTTTTATTTACGATTATTTCTTGTCGGGCGAATTATGTGCTTATTCATAAACCTATAAATTCTTAATTTATAGGGACTAAACAAGTATAAACTAAACAAGTATGAACGTTGAACCGAATCTATCTGAAAAGGATTCCTGCAAATATATATATATATATATATATATATATATATATATATATATATATATATATTTGCAGGAATCCTTTTCAGATAGATTCGGTTCGACGTTCATACTTGTTTAGTTTATACTTCTTTGGTCCCTATAAATTAAGAATTTATAGGTTTATGAATAAGCACATAATTCGCCCGACAAAAAATAATCGTAAATAAAATGTCTCACTTTGATTACATCATTGATCTTTATTAGTTTTAACTCTTTCAGATACATCATTGGGATACGTTGTAACCAATGTCGTAACACCGCTTCCCGTTGGATCAGTGAGGTTAAGCGACATTGTGCCTGGGAAGTAGTTGGATGGGAGACCGTTATCCGTGTACAGACGATGTAGCGACTCATGGTTCGGACCCCACGTAAAACTAAAGTTTCTTTGCATCATATAACTTTATATCTGTTACGAAAGAGTTAAATAACCATCGAACACTATATCATCTTGCCTCAGGATACGGTACCATGATAACATCCCTTTGTATGTCATTAAGGGTAAGAGAGGATTAGATACGAGTTCATATTCATTATATATCTTATTAATTGTTGATCGTAATAGGAAAGTATATACTATTAGGAATGAAAGTATATATTGTTCGCTAGTGTCCGTGACGGCTCAGCGGTAACGCCGGTCCCCTATAAGAGAATTGAAGACAACGAAGTCGGGGGTTCGACTCAGGGTAGTGAAAAAACAGGCAACACGTGGAACTCGTTTACCCATTTTGTGGGAATGAGTGTACCCGAGGGTCACCTGAGCGTAAGTAGTAACAGGGTGAGTGGCCGTCCCAACCAAACCTGGGAGCCAGCAGCCGGGAGCGAACAGAGCCTCACTGCCAGAATCAGACACAGAAACCGCTAAGCTACCTGGAAGGCCACAACTGAAGATAGTACTGGTAATAATAATAATAATAATAATAATAATAATAATAATTCGGGAATTAGTGCATTGGGAAAGCACTCGAAAAGATAAATTTTAAATTTTAAAAATTGTAAAAAATAGAAGAGAAATAAATTTTTTAAAAATAAAATATGAAATCAAGAATTCCCTCAACAGAACTCTTACATTTACTCGTTTTTTTTCAAGAAACATTATACGCTCTTCTAAGTAGTCCTTATTCTTCTGTGGCTTAAGGTCTAAAATATCGTTACATGCCTTTTTTGTGAGAAAGTTGATTTCAAAAGTCACTACAAAAAGCTCATATCTTTCTTTTTCTATAATAATAATAATAATTTTTCGTATACTGTATGTTAGATTTTTATGTAACATAGTACATTACATTCTTTTGTACGGGTATATGCATAAACATTTAAGAATATTTTTTATTTCATTTGAAGAAATTGTAACTTTCTTTTGAAAATCAGTCGCGCCAAATATTATTGGCAATACTTTTTTATTTATCTGATCCAAGGGTAACCTAACCTAACCTAATCTAAAAGCCTAAGAAAGAACCTAATAAGAAAGAATATAAGGGCAATCTAACCTAAAAAATTGCCTTTCAACCTTTCAAATGTTCCATGTGATGATTCCTCATTTCACGAAGGTCAAGTTTGTCGCCCCTCCTCTCTGAAGTGTATTTCAATTTAATATTAACGTCTCTCCTTTCTTCCGTATACAGTATAACCGAATTCTATACTTTTTATCTAATAAAAATAACTTTGTATAAACTAAAATGATTACATGAAAGCTAGTTGAAGTTTCTATTTTTTTTATTTATTAATACAATCAAATTCCATAAGTTAGAAATACAGAGAGTGAGCCAAATTAATATTGAAATATTCAAGTCTACGAATCGCGAATGAGGACGGTAGTCACAGTGGGTTCCAAAAATCTGCGGAGTGAACAAGCCAAATTTGATAAAGACAACTTCATTATTCGTGAAGGTGTCCAGTCAGAAATTCATTGCCAAAGCGTGGATCCGTTATATCGGTGTTAAGATATCTGATTGGCACACACATATTCTATAGACACGCTCAGTTACATTAACACCCAATCAACAAGTTTAAGGGGCTGTTACAGTCGGGATTCATTGCATATAAACGGAAGTATTTTTAGCTAGAACACACAGCAGTTATTTTACTAGCGAATAATCACACATTCCCTCCGCCATAGCCACTTCCAGTTAGTC
This sequence comes from Bathynomus jamesi, assembly GCA_023014485.1. NCBI lineage: Eukaryota > Metazoa > Arthropoda > Malacostraca > Isopoda > Cirolanidae > Bathynomus > Bathynomus jamesi. The sequence continues at coordinate 203,453 of JAJOZX010004412.1, forward strand.
ACAACTTTACAGTTTACCGGAGCTATATGAGACACTGACGTGGTGGCCACAATTAGTCTTTTTAACGCATCCGATCGGAACGTACTATTTTCAACGCAAACCGTTACAAACATCTGGACTGACGCACAGTTTGATCCAGCTAAAGGCTCTACTGTTGAGATGTGACTGTAAAAATTTATGTACCTATATTTCTATTTTATTTTTTGTGTCCTATATTTAGTCGCGAACTAAATGGATATATATGGATGGACTGTAATAGTGTATTTTCAACTCATTACATTTTGTTGTAAATTGCTTCATTAAAGTAGCCGGTGTCCTCAATTTTTAATTATAGATTAGTTTCTATTAGTAATAACTAATTAATTAATATTATGGTAAAGTCGTTTTAATATTTCTATTCATACAAATTCGTTGAACTTTTTTACCTTATAACAATCAAGACTCAAGGTTTTTCAGGCTTCACCTTGTAACTTCTTGTAAGTCTCTCTTCCTATATACAGTATATATATATGTTGATGGAAGTATATGTTATAGGCAAAAGAGCGGGAATCATATTACAATAATCAAGATTCTTTTGCAAGTGTTAATTAATTATTTTTATAAAATCTTTAATAATCACATATCCTTTCTCCTTAAAAGTCCGATGAGGAACTGACTCGTGTTATAGCTTCTTTTCGTGATAGCTTTGAAGAAACGCAAATAGCCGATGACGATTTACGGTCGGAGATTGAAGTATTACAGCACACCCGGTCAAACGAGTGCAAGGTCGTTGACGAATTAATGTAAGCTTTTTTCTTTTTCTTGTGTTTCGGTTAAGAAGAAGACGCAGTGTATTTTCATCAATTTATCAAATGATAGAATCATAAGAAATGTTTTATAAAATAGTACAATTTTATATCCAACTTAAATTAGTTACAGAATTAGTATCTATCACATTTTAAATAAGCTACAGAGTACACAAACATTATTGGAGACAATGCTGATGTAATTATTCGTTATATTTTATATATACGCGTAAAACGGGAAACGGTTTTTTATCTCTCTGCATACCAACTCATCATTCCGCTCACTGTGACACGGGTCGAATAAATTTAAAAATTTGTAAATTTCTTCCCACGTGACATGTGTAAGAGAAATGAAAGTCAGTACATCCCGTAAGTATTACTAAAGTATCCCTGGAATCGGTAGGGATTCCACACAATTTCTGGGATATGCATTTGTTCAAGAAATTTTACAATAATAAAGTCATTCCATGGATGAGTCCCAATCGAGTTAAAGTAGTACATTCTTTTCCTATTTTTAAAGTAGATAGCTATCCAATGAATCCCTTCGCCACCAATAACATCCGTGTTCACAATAAGTCCGCCGCACTCTCTCATAGTTGGTAATTTCAATGTTTCATTCTTCGCAAACACACCGATAAATTTGGAGCGTGTAACTCGGTCACTATTCATTACTCTCTGGAGTGTATTCGCATCCATTTTAAAAGTCAGTGACTACACTTCTGAATCTGTCAATTTTTATTAGGGCCTGTGATTCGAGGTATTCTAGTACACTAATAAGGGCGTACTAGCAGATAAGTCAAGAGTGATGTCAAATGGATAAAGGTAAATTGCTCGATGAATTCTTTCTGCGTTACACCAATTCCTAGCTCATCGCAGGCACCGGCGATATGGGCAAAATTACCATAAGCTCTCTCGCAAAGCGGGAACACAGCGTCTGATAAATAATCCGCCTCCAATGTTCCCCCCAACGCATGCAATTGACGTATAAAGTTATATTTTTAAGGCCGAAATTCTCGAATTTAAAGGTGTTCTTTTTATATTTCCCATTCACAGAAGCGTGGTTCTGTATACCATTTAATAACCTTTAAGGTAGAGCTTCCAAGGCAATGTTTTCTATGTGTTTCGATGCCAACCCTGCAGGCACCGTGTATAATTTGACCTGTACTCTGTTAATTGGGTATTTTACTGAGGCATGTAGTAAACGTTTTTCAATTTCTATTTGTTTTGGCGAACTTAGTTTCACTCGACGTACGCGAAGGTATGTTTCCATAACATGAATGACAACTGGCTTTGCACCCTCTTCTTGATCAGCTCTCAGATTTAAACAGATTTCAGGATTCGTGTGAGTGAGTTTTAATTTCATATCGACCATATTCACAAGCAGCTTCTCCTGGAATGTGAAGTCTGCATGCATGCGCCCAAAACATTCGTATATTTTCTTTTTAGAATTTGTAAATTTGTCCTTTATACTGCTTTCGTCTTCAGCCTGATAATAGCCCTTGGCATTTAAAAAGGTATCTTTCGCTTCTTTTGAAAAGTTGAGGACATTTTCCAGATAGGCTTGCAGGTGATAATAACCCGTTCCAGCAGAGATGTTAACCTGAATTAAATACACATCACACTGGCTGAATATGGAGTGTAGAAAGTTTGTTTCGGGAAATACAACTTATTTATCATCAAAGTCCGTTCCATCTGAGTGGGCTATACGTAGTTTAGCATACATGTACACGCAGCTTGGATCAAAAAAGTAAGGGCCTGAATTGAGTATCACGAATTCTATAGGGTACTCGGGTAGCTAATTGTGTTTAACGGATTAATCATAATAAAGTCAGGATTTCGTGGCACAAACGATGTAATGGACTATGTTGTAGGACTAAACCGCGTAAAAGCTTACATATACCGTGAAGTGAAAGAAACAACACGTGCAGAAGAGAAGCAACGGGTATGGTTAGTGAGTCTTCTTGATGAGTGGTGTGACAAGCGGTATTGTATTATGTCATGCTGTAACATACCGAGTACTCGTACCGTGCGGCTTAGTATGTAAATCTTGTTACAATGGAGAATCTGAAATGCTTTTACCACTACATTAATATGTATTATGATGAGGTTTGCAGTGAGGTTGTGGCTAAAGGCCTGTGTGAGTTTTTAATAGAATTTAGAGACGAGTATCGCCTGCTAAGCAGAAAGGAAAAATATGGGCACATGTATCTCTCAAATATTGCGCGGGACTGTGAATAAAATGTGTTTAGTTCGTGAAAATCCCCCTGAACGAAAATGTCTGGTGCGCATTCTGGGGAGTGGGAGTGATAAAACATTAAAGCCGATATTACTTCATGTGTCAGAAAAGTTCTCTAAACGGTTGCCCAGTATAATGGGGCTCAAGTATTCACATGACTCTCACGTTGGAACAAACCCGTACACGAAACAACGCTTGTATGACTCACCCGTGTGACTCTTTTCCCACACCTGTCTCCCTGCCAAACCGCGCACCGCCTGCTCATAGTCATCTCAGAGCTTGAACCAACTGGACGTGCACTCTCACAATAGAATACGATGGAGCTTCCTTTGAGCAGCATTCTCAATGCTGTATACGATGTGTCCATGACGAAGTCATTGCGTGTGTTCAGGCGTAAAACCGGTGCCGTTAACTATGTACTTGAAACGACTTGTGACAAACAAACTCTGGTAAACGAAATGTTGTTTATTTAAGTGTTGAGGAAATGAATAGAGTCTTCGATACCCCCTCATACGCCATTCTTTGTACGTTGTGTATAAACAGCGATCAGACATGCATTGATATACAGCTGATGTGGAAGAATGCGTCTGATAATAACGTTCTCGTACCTACGCGAAACCGATTCATCCTCGACAGAATGTTTGAAATCGTCGTTTCCGCAAGCTAAAAGCTATATTAGACGCACGTGTTACGGATATGCTTAATTTTGATACGGTTCTTGAATACGCATACACCGCTCTACTCGACGTGTTTACCGAGTGTAGGAATGAACATGGCGAGAATGGTCTGGAACTGGATGCTTATTTAAAAGGTTTAGACTCTTCGAAATATCATGAACTTTAGTACAAAGGACTTGAGCGCTACAGGGCAGAGCTCACCTACGCCGTTCACCCTGAAGAACTGTTTCTTTATATAATGAGCAACTGTCGCTACGACTTAGAAGATTATTTCAACTGCCGATATGCATTGTGAAGATGAGTTCACGGTTGAAAAGCTCGGATCGGTAAGAATAAACCCTTGATTGAAAAGGAGCGTTTATAAACTTGAATTTAATAATGATGTTGTGGCTAACGACGCCCTCTTTGTACGTGCTTTTGATTGCATTTTGTCCGTGTTTAAAGAGAGTGATAACTTGCCAACCGAATGTAAAGTGGGCACAAAATAGTCTTGAACGAAATGAAGGCCTTTACATCGAGTATAGGCACCCCTATAACTTGAGCGGTGAAATAATGTTAAATCATATTTTTTGCATAGTGCAAAGCAACAATGATGTAACTGTAGACTCGATCACGTGTGAGTTTACTATTTTAGTTAAGCGCAGTAGAACGTAATGTGTATGTATTTTGATGTATATTGTTTTGCAGTATTTATTTGTTAAAATTTTATTATTTAATATAAATGTGTATATAGATTTCTCCTGTACTATTATTATTATTTTGATTTTATATTCCATCGTTTAAAACTGTATTTCTTATATTATTGTTTTTATTTTTTTTTATTATATATATTCATCGTTCAACTTGTGTATTTCTTGTTATTTTTTTTGAATGTGTATATATATATATTCTTTGTTCAACTTGTGTATTTTTTATACTATTATTATTTTTAATATATATATATATATATATATATATATATATATATATATATTAGGCCGTTTCGAAAAATCGAAATTTATGATGGCTCAACGCACACATACTAAAAAAGTAATATGTCATGAATAAAGACTTCATGCAAAATATTAAGACAAGAGCTGATTGTTATCCCACCCCTCAATGCATATCTATTTTACCCCTCATGAGAAAATTTTCATTTTTCTGGCAAATATATTTATTTATTTTGTGATGTCCTCTTAAATTTGGTATATAAAATTCATAAATAAAATTGGAAGATAAGTAGGTCATTTTCAGGAATGGTCCAGTAACCCCCCTATATTCTTTAGAGAGAATTCTAGAAAATTCTTCCTTCAGGATAACTATTCTAGAATTTCCATTTTTTCCCTTTATGGATTATATGATGTTTTATTTGCTTTTTCATCTATAATTACTGATATTTTCACAAGTTTACTGTTCTAGAAAGGTTACTTCATGTTACTTTACAACTTTCTTACAGTAATCAAGTCATAATATAATGTAGGTGAGTGATTAATGATTATATTATATTATTATTAAGACTAACAGGTGGTAAAACTTTTTCCCTCAGAATTATGGCAAAAACCAGAAACAAGTGTGAAGTCTGGTTGGTCGGCCAAGTGCTGGAAGAGGGTTTTTCTGAGAAGCAGCTTCCAACTAACAGTGATGTCCTTAAACGTCTTTTTTATCACATTAAGGTGGGAAAGCAAAATGTCTCTGTAGCTTGCGCAACTGTAGCCAACGAAGTTATTGCTATGTGGGAAAAAGCCTCCTTAATTACATCCCACAAGCCTTATATTGTCTCAAAGCTTAAAAGGCTTTACAATAAGCATGAAGGGCTGGTCAAGAACCGAACTCGACGAACTCCTACCCAAGAGAAGAATGAAGCAGAATTTGCCACCAGCTTAAAAAAGCTTTTCGATGTAGCTCATTCAGAAGTGGAAACAGAAATAAAATTGCAGGAGGATAAAGATTTTCTTAAGGATCAAAGGAACGATCGGAAAATGATTATGGGTCCAGAAGACAAGGAGTTTTCAAGAAAGGCAAAAGCACGACAGATAAGCATGGAAAGAATGGAAAAACTTCGCAGGAAATCAAAGGAAGAAATGAGGCAATTGACAAAGGTTGTGGATCTCAACCAATGTGAAAATTCCGGTTCAGGAGGAAGTGAAGAATCATCTGGTGATGAATTGTTCTACAGAGCACTCTCATCATCATCTTCAAAAAAGGAGAAGCTTGAACCAGGTGTAATTGTTAGGGATAAAAGTTCTTGGCTGCTCTGGACAGCACTGGAACATCTGCAAGAGCTGCTATGCACATTGTGGCACCTGCCCTTTCAGCTGCTGGAGTGGAAATTGAAGAGATCACACTTTCATCATCCTCTATCTACAGGTCTCGGCGATCAACACGGATGCTTCTTCCATCCATGCATGGGGGTAAAATTGATGTAATGCCCATTGTTGTGACTGGTGCAGGCGAATTAGAAAAATTACTGTCTATTTCCAAAGCTTATTTCTGGAACGGGAGAAGAAATGGGGAGAGCAGTTTTAGATGTCTTGAAGCAATGGCCACAAGTAAATGAGTGGGTAGCAGGCCTTTGTTTTGATACTACTGCAAGCAATACAGGTTTCCATGCTGGGGCTTGTACCATCACCCAAAAGGCCCTTCAGAGATCACTCCTTTTTCTGGCATGCCGCCACCATATCCACGAGCTTCTTATCACTGCAGTTTTTGAAATGTTTTTCTCTTCTTCGGGTCCACAAATTCCCTTATTCAATCGATTCAGAGATTGTTGGGATAACATTGATCAGCAGAATTACAAGCCCTATGAACCCAATGATCTCACCTCAGAATCTTTAGATCATTGGATCTTGAAGCACAGAAACAAGCTTATTCTTTCATCAACTCCAAACTTCAAGAGGGCCACACTCGAGGTGACTACAGGGAATACTTAGAACTTGCACTTATCTTCCTTGGTTGTCCAATGCCTAAAAAAATAAAGGCTCTGATAGCAGATTCCACTACCCAGGAGCTTACAGCAGAGCTAGATGGATGGGAAAGGGCATCTATTCCTTAAAAATTTACTTATTTAGGAACCAATTCCTTCTCACCCCTCATGAAAAACAAGCTCTGATACGAATAAACGCCTTTTCAGTGACAGTTTATCTTCAAGCTTGGTATACATCTCCAGTTGGAATTGATGCTCCAGCAAATGATTTGGCCCTCCTCAAGATGCTACATATCTACAAGATCCAGGTTGATAAGGAAGTGGGTGCTACAGCCCTCAAAAAACTTCAGAACCATGGTTGGTACTTGAGTGAGGATCTTGTAGGATTTGGCTTTTTCTCAAACCTCGTGACTGAAGATGATAAGGTTCTAATGCTCCACAACCTTCACCACGCGCCTCCTCGAAAAGTGAGGGTAAGAAAGGTGGACCCCCGAATATTGCAAAACCCCAATGACTTAAAGATTACCAGTTTTGTCACAACTCAAACACAAGACTTCTTCAAGTGTTTGAAAATAGAAATTCCCAAGAAACTTGAAGACATTGAGGAGCACCGTAATCGGGTCATGGCAGTCAAAGTAATCAACGACTGTGCTGAACGAGGAGTCAAACTGGCTACAGAGTTTAATGAGAAGCTCACAAAGAGTGAGGAAGAGAGACAACTGGCCTTTCAAATCATTGAAAATCAGGAAAGGAGGTCCCTCAGCCATTGAAATCCCTATATTCTTAATCAATATATGTCTTAAATAGAATTTAAGTCGCTTTGTTTTAAAACATATTTTTCGTTCAGTCTTATATTTGCTCTAATTTATCCATTAATGTAAAAGAAGTGCCATCTGAGGGGTGCCTTTTATCATTCAAATAAAATGATATTTTGTCTATTTGTTTTTCTTCCTTTATATAAAAAAATAAAAGTGTGTGCGTTTATCAAAAATCAATTTGAAAAATTACCATATAATCGTGAAACGGTCTAATATATATATATATATATATATATATATATATATATATATATATATAACACAGGGTGTCCCAGAATTAACTATTTCAATGAAATCGGACAAATTTAATAAAAACTGACATAATTTTGTGTTTATTACTAAATTATGATACAAAAACAAATAGATTTATAAATCATAAGTCAAAACTTTATTGAGAAGTTTCAACATGTGCACCGTCTGTATCTCTGCAAATTTCAAAATCTATCCTCAGCGCTGCGAAACACATTTTGAAGCATTTCAGGTGTTATCTCCCGCACTGCCAACTGGATGCGTTCTTTAAGTTCAGCTAAACTATTGATCTTTTGGCGATAAACCTTTGTTTTTATGAAACCCCATGCAAAGAATCCAGGGGTGTCAAATCCGGAGAACGCGGAGGCCAAGGTCGAGGTCCTCCACGTCCAATCCACCGATTCGGAAGGCGTCTGTTGAGGTATTCTCGAACAATTAGAGCATAATGACATGGTGCTCCATCTTGTTGAAACACAACATTATCAAGAATGCCATCATCAAGAAGCTGTGGTTCGAGAAACTGCTGAAGCATATCAAGGTAGACGGTACCTGTTACAGTTGCTCCCGCAAAGAAGAATGGGCCATAAATTTTGGATTGGTCATTCCAAAACACACGTTAACTTTTGGAGAGTCTCTTTGCCATTCTATGACTTCAGACGGTCTTTCATTCGACCAGATACGACAGTTGTGTCGATTGACTTTACCACACGTGTGGAAAGTCGCCTCATCACTGAATAAGATGTTATCCAATAAACTTTCATTTTCGATTTGATCCACAATTTCTGCACACCTTGCTGCTCGATTTGGATAATCCTCTTCATTTAGGCATGCAGTACTTGAATGTGATAAGCCTTTTTCATCAATGTCGAACGCAAGATTCTATGAACTGTTGTCTTGGATATGTTGAGTCTTCGACCGGCCTCCCTAACCGAAGTTGTTGGTTCATCCTCAAACAATTGTCGTACCTGTTCGGTACTGTTACGTGCTGTCCTTGGGCGTCCTCTTCCCACCTCGTCGTGTACGGATCCAGTTCTTTTAAATTTGTTCACAAGTTCACGAATCGCTTTGTCTGTAGGACCGGTTCTGTGGAATCTTCTTGTAAATTTTTCTCTGATTTCATTACATTGCATTCCTTTGATACGGGATGTTACAACAAAGATGCGTTCTTGTGTATTCATTATTAATAGGGTTCTGAAAGAGAATGAAAATAAACTATGAAAAACTATGAAAAAATTATGAAAATAAAATTATGAAAAAAATTTAGAAATTTACACATTTTTAACACATATTAAACATGATAAACATAAATAAAAGTGTGTTTTTTAAAAATTTGTCCGATTTCATTGAAATAGATACCCTGTATACTGCTTACATAGTTTTCCTCTTTATGAGTTTCATTATGATTGGTTAATAAATGTTGATTTCATGGCTGGTTTTAGAGTGAACCCTTTTTTTTGGCAGACGATGTATATCCCTTTCAACCTTTCAAATGTTCCGTGCGATGATTCATCATTTCACGAAGGTCAAGTTTGTCGCCCCTCCTCTTGAGTTGGCCTAGTGAAGTAGTGAGTTGGTTTCTTGTACTCTCCACCTCACATAGGCTCATCGGGGGATTGTTCTGAGCCAAACGTCTAATCTTCTTTTGAAGCTGTCCACCGCAACATCACTCGTGTTTCTTAGGTCTTTGGGCAGCTGATTAAACAGTTTTGGTCCTCTCACAACAAAACTATTTTTTATCAGGGTTAAGGATGTTCCCTGTGTAGCCTTTAATTTGGGAACACGACACACTCTTCCTTTTCTACTTTCCACTTTTGTTTGGGGAGTTACAGTGTTCAGAGTAAGATTAGGGACTAGTTTCTCCATTATTTTCCCAGTTTAAATAATGGTGTATCTCTCTCTTCTCCTTTCCAGTGAATATATATATATATATATATATATATATATCTATATATATATATATATTATATATATATATATATATATATATATATATTATATATACGAGGTGTGTTCAAAAAGTTCCCGAACTGGTTATGCTGCGCGCGCATCATGTGAGGCATGTTGTTGTGTCACTCAATCTGTGTCCAAAGACGGTTACCGCTTGTTGATATCGTATTTTGTTCTCTCGATATTTACTGTTATGGCGATTTACTTTTCCACACGTATGGAAAGTGGCTTCATCACTAAAGAGAATGTTGTCCATTAAATTATCACTCCAGATTTGTTCTACGAGATCAGCACACACAGCACTTCGTCGAGGGAGGGAAATCTTCCTCATGTAAATCATGAAAACCTGCAAATGATAGCTTTTCTTCTGCAAATTAACTTTCAGAATTTTGTGCACAGATGACGTCGGGAGGCCGAGTCTGTGTGATGCAGCACGAACGGACGTACGTGGCTCCTCAGTGATAATTCTGCGTACTGCATTCACGGTAAGATCTGACATACACGGTCGTCCTGATCTTGCTTCATCATTTACAGATCCGTTCGTATAAATTTGTTCACCAATTTTCGTATTGTCTTGTCTATTGGCCCCGGCTTATGAAATCTCCTTCTAAACTTCTCTCTGATGTCATTGTATTTCTTTCCTCGATTCGCCAAATTACTATTGCCACACGCTCTTCTGTATTCATTCTAAGGGCTTCTGAAAAGAAAAATAGAAAAAATAATTATTTCACAAAAATAGATCCTGACTTTATGTACACCCTGTACTTATTACAAATTATTTTAAGCGCTAAAAAAAGATGCTCAAAGAAAATTTGTCCATTTGAGCCGAAGCGTCTATTTCAGGAAGTAACCACATCTATACTATAATAAGAGAGCTGTCCGTCTGTCTGTCCGTCTGTCCGTCACACTTTCAGCGTGTGTGCGTGCGTGCGTGTGTGTGTGTGTTTCAGCGTGCGTGCGTGCGTGTGTGCGTGCGTGCGTGTGTGTTTCAGCGTGTGTGCGTGCGTGCGTATGTGTGTTCAGCGTGCGTGCGTGTGTGTGTTTCAGCGTGCGTGCGTGCGTGTGTGTGTGTCTGTTCAAGCCATAGCTCCAAAAGGAAAGCAGTTACAAACATAAAACTTCACACACATATTGATTAGGTCCGAGGTTGTGCACCTGGGTGTTGAATGTCCGGTTAGGTCAACTGTACGCCCTTGACGATTGGTTAGGTTAAGTTAGGTTAGGTTAGGTTAGGTTAGGTTAAGCTTTAACGAAAAATATCACGACTCAACCTAACTTAACCTAACCTAACCAACCTAACCTATCCAACCTAACCTAACCAACCTAACCTAACCTAACCTAACCTAACCATTCAATTAACCTAGCTAATAACAGCCTTCGAACTACAAAAAATATTCCGGCCCTCTACTTGGATATGTAGGGCGGGTCTTCAGCTAACCGTCAGCGAAGCGACGGGTAATGTACTAGTTATGATAATATCATACACGCTTGGGTTTACTCAAAGCTTTTAACCTACAATAATTTCATCATTAGGACCATTTCGCTCTTATTCGTCTTCACTAAAAGCAATTTTTATGATTTCACAAAGCCGAAAATATAATTTTCAAATAAACTTATTTCTTTAACATTCTCTCTCTCTCTCTCTCTCTCTCTCTCTCTCTCTCTCTCTCTCTCATACACACTCTCTCTCTCTCTCTCTCTCTATCTCTATATATATATATATATGTATATATATATATATATATATATATATATATATATAGAGAGAGAGAGAGAGAGAGAGAGAGAGAGAGAGAGTGTGTATGAGAGAGAGAGAGAGAGGAAAATTATATTTTCGGCTTTGTGAAATCATAAAAATTGCTTTTAGTGAAGACGAATAAGAGCGAAATGGTCCTAATGATGAAATTATTGTAGGTTAAAAGCTTTGAGTAAACCAAGCGTGTATGATATTATCATAACTAGTACATTACCCGTCGCTTCGCTGACGGTTAGCTGAAGACCCGCCCTACGTGCGGGTAGTAAAACATATCCAAGTAGAGGGCCGGAATATTTTTTGTAGTTCGAAGGCTGTTATTAGCTGTTATTAGTGAGACGTTTTATTTACGATTATTTCTTGTCGGGCGAATTATGTGCTTATTCATAAACCTATAAATTCTTAATTTATAGGGACTAAACAAGTATAAACTAAACAAGTATGAACGTTGAACCGAATCTATCTGAAAAGGATTCCTGCAATATATATATATATATATATATATATATATATATATATATATATTTGCAGGAATCCTTTTCAGATAGATTCGGTTCGACGTTCATACTTGTTTAGTTTATACTTCTTTGGTCCCTATAAATTAAGAATTTATAGGTTTATGAATAAGCACATAATTCGCCCGACAAAAAATAATCGTAAATAAAATGTCTCACTTTGATTACATCATTGATCTTTATTAGTTTTAACTCTTCAGATACATCATTGGGATACGTTGTAACCAATGTCGTAACACCGCTTCCCGTTGGATCAGTGAGGTTAAGCGACATTGTGCCTGGGAAGTAGTTGGATGGGAGACCGTTATCCGTGTACAGACGATGTAGCGACTCATGGTTCGGACCCCACGTAAAACTAAAGTTTCTTTGCATCATATAACTTTATATCTGTTACGAAAGAGTTAAATAACCATCGAACACTATATCATCTTGCCTCAGGATACGGTACCATGATAACATCCCTTTGTATGTCATTAAGGGTAAGAGAGGATTAGATACGAGTTCATATTCATTATATATCTTATTAATTGTTGATCGTAATAGGAAAGTATATACTATTAGGAATGAAAGTATATATTGTTCGCTAGTGTCCGTGACGGCTCAGCGGTAACGCCGGTCCCCTATAAGAGAATTGAAGACAACGAAGTCGGGGGTTCGACTCAGGGTAGTGAAAAAACAGGCAACACGTGGAAACTCGTTTACCCATTTTGTGGGAATGAGTGTACCCGAGGGTCACCTGAGCGTAAGTAGTAACAGGGTGAGTGGCCGTCCCAACCAAACCTGGGAGCCAGCAGCCGGGAGCGAACAGAGCCTCACTGCCAGAATCAGACACAGAAACCGCTAAGCTACCTGGAAGGCCACAACTGAAGATAGTACTGGTAATAATAATAATAATAATAATAATAATAATAATAATTCGGGAATTAGTGCATTGGGAAAGCACTCGAAAAGATAAATTTTAAATTTTAAAAATTGTAAAAATAGAAGAGAAATAAATTTTTAAAAATAAAATATGAAATCAAGAATTCCCTCAACAGAACTCTTACATTTACTCGTTTTTTTTCAAGAAACATTATACGCTCTTCTAAGTAGTCCTTATTCTTCTGTGGCTTAAGGTCTAAAATATCGTTACATGCCTTTTTGTGAGAAAGTTGATTTCAAAAGTCACTACAAAAAGCTCATATCTTTCTTTTTCTATAATAATAATAATAATTTTTCGTATACTGTATGTTAGATTTTTATGTAACATAGTACATTACATTCTTTTGTACGGGTATATGCATAACATTTAAGAATATTTTTTATTTCATTTGAAGAAATTGTAACTTTCTTTTGAAAATCAGTCGCGCCAAATATTATTGGCAATACTTTTTATTTATCTGATCCAAGGGTAACCTAACCTAACCTAATCTAAAGCCTAAGAAAGAACCTAATAAGAAAGAATATAAGGGCAATCTAACCTAAAAAATTGCCTTTCAACCTTTCAAATGTTCCATGTGATGATTCCTCATTTCACGAAGGTCAAGTTTGTCGCCCCTCCTCTCTGAAGTGTATTTCAATTTAATATTAACGTCTCTCCTTTCTTCCGTATACAGTATAACCGAATTCTATACTTTTTATCTAATAAAAATAACTTTGTATAAACTAAAATGATTACATGAAAGCTAGTTGAAGTTTCTATTTTTTTTATTTATTAATACAATCAAATTCCATAAGTTAGAAATACAGAGAGTGAGCCAAATTAATATTGAAATATTCAAGTCTACGAATCGCGAATGAGGACGGTAGTCACAGTGGGTTCCAAAAATCTGCGGAGTGAACAAGCCAAATTTGATAAAGACAACTTCATTATTCGTGAAGGTGTCCAGTCAGAAATTCATTGCCAAAGCGTGGATCCGTTATATCGGTGTTAAGATATCTGATTGGCACACACATATTCTATAGACACGCTCAGTTACATTAACACCCAATCAACAAGTTTAAGGGGCTGTTACAGTCGGGATTCATTGCATATAAACGGAAGTATTTTTAGCTAGAACACACAGCAGTTATTTTACTAGCGAATAATCACACATTCCCTCCGCCATAGCCACTTCCAGTTAGTCACAACTTTACAGTTTACCGGAGCTATATGAGACACTGACGTGGTGGCCACAATTAGTCTTTTTAACGCATCCGATCGGAACGTACTATTTTCAACGCAAACCGTTACAAACATCTGGACTGACGCACAGTTTGATCCAGCTAAAGGCTCTACTGTTGAGATGTGACTGTAAAAATTTATGTACCTATATTTCTATTTTATTTTTTGTGTCCTATATTTAGTCGCGAACTAAATGGATATATATGGATGGACTGTAATAGTGTATTTTCAACTCATTACATTTTGTTGTAAATTGCTTCATTAAAGTAGCCGGTGTCCTCAATTTTTAATTATAGATTAGTTTCTATTAGTAATAACTAATTAATAATTAATATTATGGTAAAGTCGTTTTAATATTTCTATTCATACAAATTCGTTGAACTTTTTTACCTTATAACAATCAAGACTCAAGGTTTTTCAGGCTTCACCTTGTAACTTCTTGTAAGTCTCTCTTCCTATATACAGTAATATATATGTTGATGGAAGTATATGTTATAGGCAAAAGAGCGGGAATCATATTACAATAATCAAGATTCTTTTGCAAGTGTTAATTAATTATTTTTATAAAATCTTTAATAATCACATATCCTTTCTCCTTAAAAGTCCGATGAGGAACTGACTCGTGTTATAGCTTCTTTTCGTGATAGCTTTGAAGAAACGCAAATAGCCGATGACGATTTACGGTCGGAGATTGAAGTATTACAGCACACCCGGTCAAACGAGTGCAAGGTCGTTGACGAATTAATGTAAGCTTTTTTCTTTTTCTTGTGTTTCGGTTAAGAAGAAGACGCAGTGTATTTTCATCAATTTATCAAATGATAGAATCATAAGAAATGTTTTAAAATAGTACAATTTTTATATCCAACTTAAATTAGTTACAGAATTAGTATCTATCACATTTTAAATAAGCTACAGAGTACACAAACATTATTGGAGACAATGCTGATGTAATTATTCGTTATATTTTATATATACGCGTAAAACGGGAAACGGTTTTTTATCTCTCTGCATACCAACTCATCATTCCGCTCACTGTGACACGGGTCGAATAAATTTAAAAATTTGTAAATTCTTCCCACGTGACATGTGTAAGAGAAATGAAAGTCAGTACATCCCGTAAGTATTACTAAAGTATCCCTGGAATCGGTAGGGATTCCACACAATTTCTGGGATATGCATTTGTTCAAGAAATTTTACAATAATAAAGTCATTCCATGGATGAGTCCCAATCGAGTTAAAGTAGTACATTCTTTTCCTATTTTTAAAGTAGATAGCTATCCAATGAATCCCTTCGCCACCAATAACATCCGTGTTCACAATAAGTCCGCCGCACTCTCTCATAGTTGGTAATTTCAATGTTTCATTCTTCGCAAACACACCGATAAATTTGGAGCGTGTAACTCGGTCACTTCATTACTCTCTGGAGTGTATTCGCATCCATTTTAAAAGTCAGTGACTACACTTCTGAATCTGTCAATTTTTATTAGGGCCTGTGATTCGAGGTATTCTAGTACACTAATAAGGGCGTACTAGCAGATAAGTCAAGAGTGATGTCAAATGGATAAAGGTAAATTGCTCGATGAATTCTTTCTGCGTTACACCAATTCCTAGCTCATCGCAGGCACCGGCGATATGGGCAAAATTACCATAAGCTCTCTCGCAAAGCGGGAACACAGCGTCTGATAAATAATCCGCCTCCAATGTTCCCCCCAACGCATGCAATTGACGTATAAAGTTATATTTTTAAGGCCGAAATTCTCGAATTTAAAGGTGTTCTTTTTATATTTCCCATTCACAGAAGCGTGGTTCTGTATACCATTTAATAACCTTTAAGGTAGAGCTTCCAAGGCAATGTTTTCTATGTGTTTCGATGCCAACCCTGCAGGCACCGTGTATAATTTGACCTGTACTCTGTAATTGGGTATTTTACTGAGGCATGTAGTAAACGTTTTTCAATTTCTATTTGTTTTGGCGAACTTAGTTTCACTCGACGTCGAAGGTACGCAAATGCATAACATGAATGACAACTGGCTTTGCACCCTCTTCTTGATCAGCTCTCAGATTTAAACAGATTTCAGGATTCGTGTGAGTGAGTTTTAATTTCATATCGACCATATTCACAAGCAGCTTCTCCTGGAATGTGAAGTCTGCATGCATGCGCCCAAAACATTCGTATATTTTCTTTTTAGAATTTGTAAATTTGTCCTTTATACTGCTTTCGTCTTCAGCCTGATAATAGCCCTTGGCATTTAAAAAGGTATCTTTCGCTTCTTTTGAAAAGTTGAGGACATTTTCCAGATAGGCTTGCAGGTGATAATAACCCGTTCCAGCAGAGATGTTAACCTGAATTAAATACACATCACACTGGCTGAATATGGAGTGTAGAAAGTTTGTTTCGGGAAATACAACTTATTTATCATCAAAGTCCGTTCCATCTGAGTGGGCTATACGTAGTTTAGCATACATGTACACGCAGCTTGGATCAAAAAAGTAAGGGCCTGAATTGAGTATCACGAATTCTATAGGGTACTCGGGTAGCTAATTGTGTTTAACGGATTAATCATAATAAAGTCAGGATTTCGTGGCACAAACGATGTAATGGACTATGTTGTAGGACTAAACCGCGTAAAAGCTTACATATACCGTGAAGTGAAAGAAACAACACGTGCGTGCAGAAGAGAAGCAACGGGTATGGTTAGTGAGTCTTCTTGATGAGTGGTGTGACAAGCGGTATTGTATTATGTCATGCTGTAACATACCGAGTACTCGTACCGTGCGGCTTAGTATGTAAATCTTGTTACAATGGAGAATCTGAAATGCTTTTACCACTACATTAATATGTATTATGATGAGGTTTGCAGTGAGGTTGTGGCTAAAGGCCTGTGTGAGTTTTTAATAGAATTTAGAGACGAGTATCGCCTGCTAAGCAGAAAGGAAAAATATGGGCACATGTATCTCTCAAATATTGCGCGGGACTGTGAATAAAATGTGTTTAGTTCGTGAAAATCCCCCTGAACGAAAATGTCTGGTGCGCATTCTGGGGAGTGGGAGTGATAAAACATTAAAGCCGATATTACTTCATGTGTCAGAAAAGTTCTCTAAACGGTTGCCCAGTATAATGGGGCTCAAGTATTCACATGACTCTCACGTTGGAACAAACCCGTACACGAAACAACGCTTGTATGACTCACCCGTGTGACTCTTTTCCCACACCTGTCTCCCTGCCAAACCGCGCACCGCCTGCTCATAGTCATCTCAGAGCTTGAACCAACTGGACGTGCACTCTCACAATAGAATACGATGGAGCTTCCTTTGAGCAGCATTCTCAATGCTGTATACGATGTGTCCATGACGAAGTCATTGCGTGTGTTCAGGCGTAAAACCGGTGCCGTTAACTATGTACTTGAAACGACTTGTGACAAACAAACTCTGGTAAACGAAATGTTGTTTATTTAAGTGTTGAGGAAATGAATAGAGTCTTCGATACCCCCTCATACGCCATTCTTTGTACGTTGTGTATAAACAGCGATCAGACATGCATTGATATACAGCTGATGTGGAAGAATGCGTCTGATAATAACGTTCTCGTACCTACGCGAAACCGATTCATCCTCGACAGAATGTTTGAAATCGTCGTTTCCGCAAGCTAAAAGCTATATTAGACGCACGTGTTACGGATATGCTTAATTTTGATACGGTTCTTGAATACGCATACACCGCTCTACTCGACGTGTTTACCGAGTGTAGGAATGAACATGGCGAGAATGGTCTGGAACTGGATGCTTATTTAAAAGGTTTAGACTCTTCGAAATATCATGAACTTTAGTACAAAGGACTTGAGCGCTACAGGGCAGAGCTCACCTACGCCGTTCACCCTGAAGAACTGTTTCTTTATATAATGAGCAACTGTCGCTACGACTTAGAAGATTATTTCAACTGCCGATATGCATTGTGAAGATGAGTTCACGGTTGAAAAGCTCGGATCGGTAAGAATAAACCCTTGATTGAAAAGGAGCGTTATAAACTTGAATTTAATAATGATGTTGTGGCTAACGACGCCCTCTTTGTACGTGCTTTTGATTGCATTTTGTCCGTGTTTAAAGAGAGTGATAACTTGCCAACCGAATGTAAAGTGGGCACAAAAATAGTCTTGAACGAAATGAAGGCCTTTACATCGAGTATAGGCACCCCTATAACTTGAGCGGTGAAATAATGTTAAATCATATTTTTTGCATAGTGCAAAGCAACAATGATGTAACTGTAGACTCGATCACGTGTGAGTTTACTATTTTAG
Source organism: Bathynomus jamesi (assembly GCA_023014485.1). Classification (NCBI taxonomy): domain Eukaryota; kingdom Metazoa; phylum Arthropoda; class Malacostraca; order Isopoda; family Cirolanidae; genus Bathynomus; species Bathynomus jamesi. The sequence goes on from JAJOZX010004412.1 coordinate 221,772, forward strand.
TTAAGCGCAGTAGAACGTAATGTGTATGTATTTTGATGTATATTGTTTTGCAGTATATTTATTTGTTAAAATTTTATTATTTAATATAAATGTGTATATAGATTTCTCCTGTACTATTATTATTATTTTGATGTTTATATTCCATCGTTTAAAACTGTATTTCTTATATTATTGTTTTTATTTTTTTTTATTATATATTTCATCGTTCAACTTGTGTATTTCTTGTTATTTTTTTTGAATGTGTATATATATATTTCTTTGTTCAACTTGTGTATTTTTTATACTATTATTATTTTTAATATATAATATATATATATAATATATATTATATATATATATATTAGGCCGTTTCGAAAAATCGAAATTTATGATGGCTCAACGCACACATACTAAAAAAGTAATATGTCATGAATAAAGACTTCATGCAAATATTAAGACAAGAGCTGATTGTTATCCCACCCCTCAATGCATATCTATTTTACCCTCATGAGAAAATTTTCATTTTTCTGGCAAATATATTTATTTATTTTGTGATGTCCTCTTAAATTTGGTATATAAAATTCATAAATAAAATTGGAAGATAAGTAGGTCATTTTCAGGAATGGTCCAGTAACCCCCCTATATTCTTTAGAGAGAATTCTAGAAAATTCTTCCTTCAGGATAACTATTCTAGAATTTCCATTTTTTCCCTTTATGGATTATATGATGTTTTATTTGCTTTTTCATCTATAATACTGATATTTTCACAAGTTTACTGTTCTAGAAAGGTTACTTCATGTTACTTTACAACTTTCTTACAGTAATCAAGTCATAATATAATGTAGGTGAGTGATTAATGATTATATTATATTATTATTAAGACTAACAGGTGGTAAAACTTTTTCCCTCAGAATTATGGCAAAAACCAGAAACAAGTGTGAAGTCTGGTTGGTCGGCCAAGTGCTGGAAGAGGGTTTTTCTGAGAAGCAGCTTCCAACTAACAGTGATGTCCTTAAACGTCTTTTTTATCACATTAAGGTGGGAAAGCAAAATGTCTCTGTAGCTTGCGCAACTGTAGCCAACGAAGTTATTGCTATGTGGGAAAAAGCCTCCTTAATTACATCCCACAAGCCTTATATTGTCTCAAAGCTTAAAAGGCTTTACAATAAGCATGAAGGGCTGGTCAAGAACCGAACTCGACGAACTCCTACCCAAGAGAAGAATGAAGCAGAATTTGCCACCAGCTTAAAAAAGCTTTTCGATGTAGCTCATTCAGAAGTGGAAACAGAAATAAAATAATTGAGGAGGATAAAGATTTTCTTAAGGATCAAAGGAACGATCGGAAAATGATTATGGGTCCAGAAGACAAGGAGTTTTCAAGAAAGGCAAAAGCACGACAGATAAGCATGGAAAGAATGGAAAAACTTCGCAGGAAATCAAAGGAAGAAATGAGGCAATTGACAAAGGTTGTGGATCTCAACCAATGTGAAAATTCCGGTTCAGGAGGAAGTGAAGAATCATCTGGTGATGAATTGTTCTACAGAGCACTCTCATCATCATCTTCAAAAAAGGAGAAGCTTGAACCAGGTGTAATTGTTAGGGATAAAAAGTTCTTGGCTGCTCTGGACAGCACTGGAACATCTGCAAGAGCTGCTATGCACATTGTGGCACCTGCCCTTTCAGCTGCTGGAGTGGAAATTGAAGAGATCACACTTTCATCATCCTCTATCTACAGGTCTCGGCGATCAACACGGATGCTTCTTCCATCCATGCATGGGGGTAAAATTGATGTAATGCCCATTGTTGTGACTGGTGCAGGCGAATTAGAAAAATTACTGTCTATTTCCAAAGCTTATTTCTGGAACGGGAGAAGAAATGGGGAGAGCAGTTTTAGATGTCTTGAAGCAATGGCCACAAGTAAATGAGTGGGTAGCAGGCCTTTGTTTTGATACTACTGCAAGCAATACAGGTTTCCATGCTGGGGCTTGTACCATCACCCAAAAGGCCCTTCAGAGATCACTCCTTTTTCTGGCATGCCGCCACCATATCCACGAGCTTCTTATCACTGCAGTTTTTGAAATGTTTTTCTCTTCTTCGGGTCCACAAATTCCCTTATTCAATCGATTCAGAGATTGTTGGGATAACATTGATCAGCAGAATTACAAGCCCTATGAACCCAATGATCTCACCTCAGAATCTTTAGATCATTGGATCTTGAAGCACAGAAACAAGCTTATTTCTTTCATCAACTCCAAACTTCAAGAGGGCCACACTCGAGGTGACTACAGGGAATACTTAGAACTTGCACTTATCTTCCTTGGTTGTCCAATGCCTAAAACAAATAAAGGCTCTGATAGCAGATTCCACTACCCAGGAGCTTACAGCAGAGCTAGATGGATGGGAAAGGGCATCTATTCCTTAAAAATTTACTTATTTAGGAACCAATTCCTTCTCACCCCTCATGAAAAACAAGCTCTGATACGAATAAACGCCTTTTCAGTGACAGTTTATCTTCAAGCTTGGTATACATCTCCAGTTGGAATTGATGCTCCAGCAAATGATTTGGCCCTCCTCAAGATGCTACATATCTACAAGATCCAGGTTGATAAGGAAGTGGGTGCTACAGCCCTCAAAAAACTTCAGAACCATGGTTGGTACTTGAGTGAGGATCTTGTAGGATTTGGCTTTTTCTCAAACCTCGTGACTGAAGATGATAAGGTTCTAATGCTCCACAACCTTCACCACGCGCCTCCTCGAAAAGTGAGGGTAAGAAAGGTGGACCCCCGAATATTGCAAAACCCCAATGACTTAAAGATTACCAGTTTTGTCACAACTCAAACACAAGACTTCTTCAAGTGTTTGAAAATAGAAATTCCCAAGAAACTTGAAGACATTGAGGAGCACCGTAATCGGGTCATGGCAGTCAAAGTAATCAACGACTGTGCTGAACGAGGAGTCAAACTGGCTACAGAGTTTAATGAGAAGCTCACAAAGAGTGAGGAAGAGAGACAACTGGCCTTTCAAATCATTGAAAATCAGAGAAAGGAGGTCCCTCAGCCATTGAAATCCCTATATTCTTAATCAATATATGTCTTAAATAGAATTTAAGTCGCTTTGTTTTAAAACATATTTTTCGTTCAGTCTTATATTTGCTCTAATTATCCATTAATGTAAAAGAAGTGCCATCTGAGGGGTGCCTTTTATCATTCAAATAAAATGATATTTTGTCTATTTGTTTTTCTTCCTTTATATAAAAAAATAAAAGTGTGTGCGTTTATCAAAAATCAATTTGAAAAATTACCATATAATCGTGAAACGGTCTAATATATATATATATATATAATAATATATATATATATATATACACACAGGGTGTCCCAGAATTAACTATTTCAATGAAATCGGACAAATTTAATAAAAACTGACATAATTTTGTGTTTATTACTAAATTATGATACAAAAACAAATAGATTTATAATCATAAGTCAAAACTTTATTGAGAAGTTTCAACATGTGCACCGTCTGTATCTCTGCAAATTTCAAATCTATCCTCAGCGCTGCGAAACACATTTTGAAGCATTTCAGGTGTTATCTCCCGCACTGCCAACTGGATGCGTTCTTTAAGTTCAGCTAAACTATTGATCTTTTGGCGATAAACCTTTGTTTTTATGAAACCCCATGCAAAGAAATCCAGGGGTGTCAAATCCGGAGAACGCGGAGGCCAAGGTCGAGGTCCTCCACGTCCAATCCACCGATTCGGAAGGCGTCTGTTGAGGTATTCTCGAACAATTAGAGCATAATGACATGGTGCTCCATCTTGTTGAAACACAACATTATCAAGAATGCCATCATCAAGAAGCTGTGGTTCGAGAAACTGCTGAAGCATATCAAGGTAGACGGTACCTGTTACAGTTGCTCCCGCAAAGAAGAATGGGCCATAAATTTTGGATTTGGTCATTCCAAAACACACGTTAACTTTTGGAGAGTCTTTGCCATTCTATGACTTCAGACGGTCTTTCATTCGACCAGATACGACAGTTGTGTCGATTGACTTTACCACACGTGTGGAAAGTCGCCTCATCACTGAAAGATGTTATCCAATAAACTTTCATTTTCGATTTGATCCACAATTTCTGCACACCTTGCTGCTCGATTTGGATAATCCTCTTCATTTAGGGCATGCAGTACTTGAATGTGATAAGCCTTTTTCATCAGTGTCGAACGCAAGATTCTATGAACTGTTGTCTTGGATATGTTGAGTCTTCGACCGGCCTCCCTAACCGAAGTTGTTGGTTCATCCTCAAACAATTGTCGTACCTGTTCGGTACTGTTACGTGCTGTCCTTGGGCGTCCTCTTCCCACCTCGTCGTGTACGGATCCAGTTCTTTTAAATTTGTTCACAAGTTCACGAATCGCTTTGTCTGTAGGACCGGTTCTGTGGAATCTTCTTGTAAATTTTTCTCTGATTTCATTACATTGCATTCCTTTGATACGGGATGTTACAACAAAGATGCGTTCTTGTGTATTCATTATTAATAGGGTTCTGAAAGAGAATTAAAATAAAACTATGAAAAACTATGAAAAAATTATGAAAATAAAATTATGAAAAAAATTTAGAAATTTATACATTTTTAACACATATTAAACATGATAAACATAAATAAAAGTGTGTTTTTAAAAATTTGTCCGATTTCATTGAAATAGATACCCTGTATACTGCTTACATAGTTTTCCTCTTTATGAGTTTCATTATGATGGTTAATAAATGTTGATTTCATGGCTGGTTTTAGAGTGAACCCTTTTTTTTGGCAGACGATGTATATCCCTTTCAACCTTTCAAATGTTCCGTGCGATGATTCATCATTTCACGAAGGTCAAGTTTGTCGCCCCTCCTCTTGAGTTGGCCTAGTGAAGTAGTGAGTTGGTTTCTTGTACTCTCCACCTCACATAGGCTCATCGGGGGATTGTTCTGAGCCAAACGTCTAATCTTCTTTTGAAGCTGTCCACCGCAACATCACTCGTGTTTCTTAGGTCTTTGGCAGCTGATTAAACAGTTTTGGTCCTCTCACAACAAAACTATTTTTTATCAGGGTTAAGGATGTTCCCTGTGTAGCCTTTAATTTGGGAACACGACACACTCTTCCTTTTCTACTTTCCACTTTTGTTTGGGGAGTTACAGTGTTCAGAGTAAGATTAGGGACTAGTTTCTCCATTATTTTCCCAGTTTAAATAATGGTGTATCTCTCTCTTCTCCTTTCCAGTGAATATATATATATATATATATATATAATATCTATATATATATATATATATATATATATATATATATATATATATATAATATATATATATACGAGGTGTGTTCAAAAAGTTCCCGAACTGGTTATGCTGCGCGCGCATCATGTGAGGCATGTTGTTGTGTCACTCAATCTGTGTCCAAAGACGGTTACCGCTTGTTGATATCGTATTTGTTCTCTCGATATTTACTGTTATGGCGATTTACTTTTCCACACGTATGGAAAGTGGCTTCATCACTAAAGAGAATGTTGTCCATTAAATTATCACTCCAGATTTGTTCTACGAGATCAGCACACACAGCACTTCGTCGAGGGAGGGAAATCTTCCTCATGTAAATCATGTAAAACCTGCAAATGATAGCTTTTCTTCTGCAAATTAACTTTCAGAATTTTGTGCACAGATGACGTCGGGAGGCCGAGTCTGTGTGATGCAGCACGAACGGACGTACGTGGCTCCTCAGTGATAATTCTGCGTACTGCATTCACGGTAAGATCTGACATACACGGTCGTCCTGATCTTGCTTCATCATTTACAGATCCCGTTCGTATAAATTTGTTCACCAATTTTCGTATTGTCTTGTCTATTGGCCCCGGCTTATGAAATCTCCTTCTAAACTTCTCTCTGATGTCATTGTATTTCTTTCCCTCGATTCGCCAAATTACTATTGCCACACGCTCTTCTGTATTCATTCTAAGGGCTTCTGAAAAGAAAAATAGAAAAAATAATTATTTCACAAAAATAGATCCTGACTTTATGTACACCCTGTACTTATTACAAATTATTTTAAGCGCTAAAAAAAGATGCTCAAAGAAAATTTGTCCATTTGAGCCGAAGCGTCTATTTCAGGAAGTAACCACATCTATACTATAATAAGAGAGCTGTCCGTCTGTCTGTCCGTCTGTCCGTCACACTTTCAGCGTGTGTGCGTGCGTGCGTGTGTGTGTGTGTTTCAGCGTGCGTGCGTGCGTGTGTGCGTGCGTGCGTGTGTGTTTCAGCGTGTGTGCGTGCGTGCGTATGTGTGTTTCAGCGTGCGTGCGTGTGTGTGTTTCAGCGTGCGTGCGTGCGTGTGTGTGTGTCTGTTCAAGCCATAGCTCCAAAAGGAAAGCAGTTACAAACATAAAACTTCACACACATATTGATTAGGTCCCGAGGTTGTGCACCTGGGTGTTGAATGTCCGGTTAGGTCAACTGTACGCCCTTGACGATTGGTTAGGTTAAGTTAGGTTAGGTTAGGTTAGGTTAGGTTAAGCTTTAACGAAAATATCACGACTCAACCTAACTTAACCTAACCTAACCAACCTAACCTATCCAACCTAACCTAACCAACCTAACCTAACCTAACCTAACCTAACCATTCAATTAACCTAGCTAATAACAGCCTTCGAACTACAAAAAATATTCCGGCCCTCTACTTGGATATGTAGGGCGGGTCTTCAGCTAACCGTCAGCGAAGCGACGGGTAATGTACTAGTTATGATAATATCATACACGCTTGGGTTTACTCAAAGCTTTTAACCTACAATAATTTCATCATTAGGACCATTTCGCTCTTATTCGTCTTCACTAAAAGCAATTTTTATGATTTCACAAAGCCGAAAATATAATTTTCAAATAAACTTATTTCTTTAACATTCTCTCTCTCTCTCTCTCTCTCTCTCTCTCTCTCTCTCTCTCTCATACACTCTCTCTCTCTCTCTCTCTCTCTCTCTCTCTATATATATATATATATGTATATATATATATATATATATATATATATATATATAGAGAGAGAGAGAGAGAGAGAGAGAGAGAGAGAGAGTGTGTATGAGAGAGAGAGAGAGAGGAAAATTATATTTTCGGCTTTGTGAAATCATAAAAATTGCTTTTAGTGAAGACGAATAAGAGCGAAATGGTCCTAATGATGAAATTATTGTAGGTTAAAAGCTTTGAGTAAACCAAGCGTGTATGATATTATCATAACTAGTACATTACCCGTCGCTTCGCTGACGGTTAGCTGAAGACCCGCCCTACGTGCGGGTAGTAAAACATATCCAAGTAGAGGGCCGGAATATTTTTTGTAGTTCGAAGGCTGTTATTAGCTGTTATTAGTGAGACGTTTTATTTACGATTATTTCTTGTCGGGCGAATTATGTGCTTATTCATAAAACCTATAAATTCTTAATTTATAGGGACTAAACAAGTATAAACTAAACAAGTATGAACGTTGAACCGAATCTATCTGAAAAGGATTCCTGCAAATATATATATATATATATATATATATATATATATATATATATATATATATTTGCAGGAATCCTTTTCAGATAGATTCGGTTCGACGTTCATACTTGTTTAGTTTATACTTCTTTGGTCCCTATAAATTAAGAATTTATAGGTTTATGAATAAGCACATAATTCGCCCGACAAAAAATAATCGTAAATAAAATGTCTCACTTTGATTACATCATTGATCTTTATTAGTTTTAACTCTTTCAGATACATCATTGGGATACGTTGTAACCAATGTCGTAACACCGCTTCCCGTTGGATCAGTGAGGTTAAGCGACATTGTGCCTGGGAAGTAGTTGGATGGGAGACCGTTATCCGTGTACAGACGATGTAGCGACTCATGGTTCGGACCCACGTAAAACTAAAGTTTCTTTGCATCATATAACTTTATATCTGTTACGAAAGAGTTAAATAACCATCGAACACTATATCATCTTGCCTCAGGATACGGTACCATGATAACATCCCTTTGTATGTCATTAAGGGTAAGAGAGGATTAGATACGAGTTCATATTCATTATATATCTTATTAATTGTTGATCGTAATAGGAAAGTATATACTATTAGGAATGAAAGTATATATTGTTCGCTAGTGTCCGTGACGGCTCAGCGGTAACGCCGGTCCCCTATAAGAGAATTGAAGACAACGAAGTCGGGGGTTCGACTCAGGGTAGTGAAAAAACAGGCAACACGTGGAACTCGTTTACCCATTTTGTGGGAATGAGTGTACCCGAGGGTCACCTGAGCGTAAGTAGTAACAGGGTGAGTGGCCGTCCCAACCAAACCTGGGAGCCAGCAGCCGGGAGCGAACAGAGCCTCACTGCCAGAATCAGACACAGAAACCGCTAAGCTACCTGGAAGGCCACAACTGAAGATAGTACTGGTAATAATAATAATAATAATAATAATAATAATAATAATAATAATTCGGGAATTAGTGCATTGGGAAAGCACTCGAAAAGATAAATTTTAAATTTTAAAAATTGTAAAAAATAGAAGAGAAATAAATTTTTTAAAAATAAAATATGAAATCAAGAATTCCCTCAACAGAACTCTTACATTTACTCGTTTTTTTTCAAGAAACATTATACGCTCTTCTAAGTAGTCCTTATTCTTCTGTGGCTTAAGGTCTAAAATATCGTTACATGCCTTTTTTGTGAGAAAGTTGATTTCAAAAGTCACTACAAAAAGCTCATATCTTTCTTTTTCTATAATAATAATAATAATTTTTCGTATACTGTATGTTAGATTTTTATGTAACATAGTACATTACATTCTTTTGTACGGGTATATGCATAAACATTTAAGAATATTTTTTATTTCATTTGAAGAAATTGTAACTTTCTTTTGAAAATCAGTCGCGCCAAATATTATTGGCAATACTTTTTATTTATCTGATCCAAGGGTAACCTAACCTAACCTAATCTAAAAGCCTAAGAAAGAACCTAATAAGAAAGAATATAAGGGCAATCTAACCTAAAAAATTGCCTTTCAACCTTTCAAATGTTCCATGTGATGATTCCTCATTTCACGAAGGTCAAGTTTGTCGCCCCTCCTCTCTGAAGTGTATTTCAATTTAATATTAACGTCTCTCCTTTCTTCCGTATACAGTATAACCGAATTCTATACTTTTTATCTAATAAAAATAACTTTGTATAAACTAAAATGATTACATGAAAGCTAGTTGAAGTTTCTATTTTTTTTATTTATTAATACAATCAAATTCCATAAGTTAGAAATACAGAGAGTGAGCCAAATTAATATTGAAATATTCAAGTCTACGAATCGCGAATGAGGACGGTAGTCACAGTGGGTTCCAAAAATCTGCGGAGTGAACAAGCCAAATTTGATAAAGACAACTTCATTATTCGTGAAGGTGTCCAGTCAGAAATTCATTGCCAAAGCGTGGATCCGTTATATCGGTGTTAAGATATCTGATTGGCACACACATATTCTATAGACACGCTCAGTTACATTAACACCCAATCAACAAGTTTAAGGGGCTGTTACAGTCGGGATTCATTGCATATAAACGGAAGTATTTTTAGCTAGAACACACAGCAGTTATTTTACTAGCGAATAATCACACATTCCCTCCGCCATAGCCACTTCCAGTTAGTCACAACTTTACAGTTTACCGGAGCTATATGAGACACTGACGTGGTGGCCACAATTAGTCTTTTAACGCATCCGATCGGAACGTACTATTTTCAACGCAAACCGTTACAAACATCTGGACTGACGCACAGTTTGATCCAGCTAAAGGCTCTACTGTTGAGATGTGACTGTAAAAATTTATGTACCTATATTTCTATTTTATTTTTTGTGTCCTATATTTAGTCGCGAACTAAATGGATATATATGGATGGACTGTAATGGTGTATTTTCAACTCATTACATTTTGTTGTAAATTGCTTCATTAAAGTAGCCGGTGTCCTCAATTTTTAATTATAGATTAGTTTCTATTAGTAATAACTAATTAATAATTAATATTATGGTAAAGTCGTTTTAATATTTCTATTCATACAAATTCGTTGAACTTTTTTACCTTATAACAATCAAGACTCAAGGTTTTTCAGGCTTCACCTTGTAACTTCTTGTAAGTCTCTCTTCCTATATACAGTATATATATATGTTGATGGAAGTATATGTTATAGGCAAAAGAGCGGGAATCATATTACAATAATCAAGATTCTTTTGCAAGTGTTAATTAATTATTTTTATAAAATCTTTAATAATCACATATCCTTTCTCCTTAAAAGTCCGATGAGGAACTGACTCGTGTTATAGCTTCTTTTCGTGATAGCTTTGAAGAAACGCAAATAGCCGATGACGATTTACGGTCGGAGATTGAAGTATTACAGCACACCCGGTCAAACGAGTGCAAGGTCGTTGACGAATTAATGTAAGCTTTTTTCTTTTTCTTGTGTTTCGGTTAAGAAGAAGACGCAGTGTATTTTCATCAATTTATCAAATGATAGAATCATAAGAAATGTTTTATAAAATAGTACAATTTTTATATCCAACTTAAATTAGTTACAGAATTAGTATCTATCACATTTTAAATAAGCTACAGAGTACACAAACATTATTGGAGACAATGCTGATGTAATTATTCGTTATATTTTATATATACGCGTAAAACGGGAAACGGTTTTTTATCTCTCTGCATACCAACTCATCATTCCGCTCACTGTGACACGGGTCGAATAAATTTAAAAATTTGTAAATTTCTTCCCACGTGACATGTGTAAGAGAAATGAAAGTCAGTACATCCCGTAAGTATTACTAAAGTATCCCTGGAATCGGTAGGGATTCCACACAATTTCTGGGATATGCATTTGTTCAAGAAATTTTACAATAATAAAGTCATTCCATGGATGAGTCCCAATCGAGTTAAAGTAGTACATTCTTTTCCTATTTTTAAAGTAGATAGCTATCCAATGAATCCCTTCGCCACCAATAACATCCGTGTTCACAATAAGTCCGCCGCACTCTCTCATAGTTGGTAATTTCAATGTTTCATTCTTCGCAAACACACCGATAAATTTGGAGCGTGTAACTCGGTCACTATTCATTACTCTCTGGAGTGTATTCGCATCCATTTTAAAAGTCAGTGACTACACTTCTGAATCTGTCAATTTTTATTAGGGCCTGTGATTCGAGGTATTCTAGTACACTAATAAGGGCGTACTAGCAGATAAGTCAAGAGTGATGTCAAATGGATAAAGGTAAATTGCTCGATGAATTCTTTCTGCGTTACACACAATTCCTAGCTCATCGCAGGCACCGGCGATATGGGCAAAATTACCATAAGCTCTCTCGCAAAGCGGGAACACAGCGTCTGATAAATAATCCGCCTCCAATGTTCCCCCCAACGCATGCAATTGACGTATAAAGTTATATTTTTAAGGCCGAAATTCTCGAATTTAAAGGTGTTCTTTTATATTTCCCATTCACAGAAGCGTGGTTCTGTATACCATTTAATAACCTTTAAGGTAGAGCTTCCAAGGCAATGTTTTCTATGTGTTTCGATGCCAACCCTGCAGGCACCGTGTATAATTTGACCTGTACTCTGTTAATTGGGTATTTTACTGAGGCATGTAGTAAACGTTTTTCAATTTATTTGTTTTGGCGAACTTAGTTTCACTCGACGTACGCGAAGGTATGTTTCCATAACATGAATGACAACTGGCTTTGCACCCTCTTCTTGATCAGCTCTCAGATTTAAACAGATTTCAGGATTCGTGTGAGTGAGTTTTAATTTCATATCGACCATATTCACAAGCAGCTTCTCCTGGAATGTGAAGTCTGCATGCATGCGCCCAAAACATTCGTATATTTTCTTTTAGAATTTGTAAATTTGTCCTTTATACTGCTTTCGTCTTCAGCCTGATAATAGCCCTTGGCATTTAAAAAGGTATCTTTCGCTTCTTTTGAAAAGTTGAGGACATTTTCCAGATAGGCTTGCAGGTGATAATACCCGTTCCAGCAGAGATGTTAACCTGAATTAAATACACATCACACTGGCTGAATATGGAGTGTAGAAAGTTTGTTTCGGGAAATACAACTTATTTATCATCAAAGTCCGTTCCATCTGAGTGGGCTATACGTAGTTTAGCATACATGTACACGCAGCTTGGATCAAAAAAGTAAGGGCCTGAATTGAGTATCACGAATTCTATAGGGTACTCGGGTAGCTAATTGTGTTTAACGGATTAATCATAATAAAGTCAGGATTTCGTGGCACAAACGATGTAATGGACTATGTTGTAGGACTAAACCGCTAAAAGCTTACATATACCGTGAAGTGAAAGAAACAACACGTGCAGAAGAGAAGCAACGGGTATGGTTAGTGAGTCTTCTTGATGAGTGGTGTGACAAGCGGTATTGTATTATGTCATGCTGTAACATACCGAGTACTCGTACCGTGCGGCTTAGTATGTAAATCTTGTTACAATGGAGAATCTGAAATGCTTTTACCACTACATTAATATGTATTATGATGAGGTTTGCAGTGAGGTTGTGGCTAAAGGCCTGTGTGAGTTTTTAATAGAATTTAGAGACGAGTATCGCCTGCTAAGCAGAAAGGAAAAATATGGGCACATGTATCTCTCAAATATTGCGCGGGACTGTGAATAAAATGTGTTTAGTTCGTGAAAATCCCCCTGAACGAAAATGTCTGGTGCGCATTCTGGGGAGTGGGAGTGATAAAACATTAAAGCCGATATTACTTCATGTGTCAGAAAAGTTCTCTAAACGGTTGCCCAGTATAATGGGGCTCAAGTATTCACATGACTCTCACGTTGGAACAAACCCGTACACGAAACAACGCTTGTATGACTCACCCGTGTGACTCTTTTCCCACACCTGTCTCCCTGCCAAACCGCGCACCGCCTGCTCATAGTCATCTCAGAGCTTGAACCAACTGGACGTGCACTCTCACAATAGAATACGATGGAGCTTCCTTTGAGCAGCATTCTCAATGCTGTATACGATGTGTCCATGACGAAGTCATTGCGTGTGTTCAGGCGTAAAACCGGTGCCGTTAACTATGTACTTGAAACGACTTGTGACAAACAAACTCTGGTAAACGAAATGTTGTTTATTTAAGTGTTGAGGAAATGAATAGAGTCTTCGATACCCCCTCATACGCCATTCTTTGTACGTTGTGTATAAACAGCGATCAGACATGCATTGATATACAGCTGATGTGGAAGAATGCGTCTGATAATAACGTTCTCGTACCTACGCGAAACCGATTCATCCTCGACAGAATGTTTGAAATCGTCGTTTCCGCAAGCTAAAAGCTATATTAGACGCACGTGTTACGGATATGCTTAATTTTGATACGGTTCTTGAATACGCATACACCGCTCTACTCGACGTGTTTACCGAGTGTAGGAATGAACATGGCGAGAATGGTCTGGAACTGGATGCTTATTTAAAAGGTTTAGACTCTTCGAAATATCATGAACTTTAGTACAAAGGACTTGAGCGCTACAGGGCAGAGCTCACCTACGCCGTTCACCCTGAAGAACTGTTTCTTTATATAATGAGCAACTGTCGCTACGACTTAGAAGATTATTTCAACTGCCGATATGCATTGTGAAGATGAGTTCACGGTTGAAAAGCTCGGATCGGTAAGAATAAACCCTTGATTGAAAAGGAGCGTTTATAAACTTGAATTTAATAATGATGTTGTGGCTAACGACGCCCTCTTTGTACGTGCTTTTGATTGCATTTTGTCCGTGTTTAAAGAGAGTGATAACTTGCCAACCGAATGTAAAGTGGGCACAAAAATAGTCTTGAACGAAATGAAGGCCTTTACATCGAGTATAGGCACCCCTATAACTTGAGCGGTGAAATAATGTTAAATCATATTTTTTGCATAGTGCAAAGCAACAATGATGTAACTGTAGACTCGATCACGTGTGAGTTTACTATTTTAGTTAAGCGCAGTAGAGAACGTAATGTGTATGTATTTTGATGTATATTGTTTTGCAGTATATATTTTTGTTAAAATTTTATTATTTAATATAAATGTGTATATAGATTTCTCCTGTACTATTATTATTATTTTGATGTTTATATTCCATCGTTTAAAACTGTATTTCTTATATTATTGTTTTTATTTTTTTTTATTATATATATTCATCGTTCAACTTGTGTATTTCTTGTTATTTTTTTTGAATGTGTATATATATATATTCTTTGTTCAACTTGTGTATTTTTTATACTATTATTATTTTTTAATATATATATATATATATATATATATATATATATATATTAGGCCGTTTCGAAAAATCGAAATTTATGATGGCTCAACGCACACATACTAAAAAAGTAATATGTCATGAATAAAGACTTCATGCAAAATATTAAGACAAGAGCTGATTGTTATCCCACCCCTCAATGCATATCTATTTTACCCCTCATGAGAAAATTTTCATTTTTCTGGCAAATATATTTATTTATTTTGTGATGTCCTCTTAAATTTGGTATATAAAATTCATAAATAAAATTGGAAGATAAGTAGGTCATTTTCAGGAATGGTCCAGTAACCCCCCTATATTCTTTAGAGAGAATTCTAGAAAATTCTTCCTTCAGGATAACTATTCTAGAATTTCCATTTTTTCCCTTTATGGATTATATGATGTTTTATTTGCTTTTTCATCTATAATTACTGATATTTTCACAAGTTTACTGTTCTAGAAAGGTTACTTCATGTTACTTTACAACTTTCTTACAGTAATCAAGTCATAATATAATGTAGGTGAGTGATTAATGATTATATTATATTATTATTAAGACTAACAGGTGGTAAAACTTTTTCCCTCAGAATTATGGCAAAAACCAGAAACAAGTGTGAAGTCTGGTTGGTCGGCCAAGTGCTGGAAGAGGGTTTTTCTGAGAAGCAGCTTCCAACTAACAGTGATGTCCTTAAACGTCTTTTTTATCACATTAAGGTGGGAAAGCAAAATGTCTCTGTAGCTTGCGCAACTGTAGCCAACGAAGTTATTGCTATGTGGGAAAAAGCCTCCTTAATTACATCCCACAAGCCTTATATTGTCTCAAAGCTTAAAAGGCTTTACAATAAGCATGAAGGGCTGGTCAAGAACCGAACTCGACGAACTCCTACCCAAGAGAAGAATGAAGCAGAATTTGCCACCAGCTTAAAAAAGCTTTTCGATGTAGCTCATTCAGAAGTGGAAACAGAAATAAAATTGCAGGAGGATAAAGATTTTCTTAAGGATCAAAGGAACGATCGGAAAATGATTATGGGTCCAGAAGACAAGGAGTTTTCAAGAAAGGCAAAAGCACGACAGATAAGCATGGAAAGAATGGAAAAACTTCGCAGGAAATCAAAGGAAGAAATGAGGCAATTGACAAAGGTTGTGGATCTCAACCAATGTGAAAATTCCGGTTCAGGAGGAAGTGAAGAATCATCTGGTGATGAATTGTTCTACAGAGCACTCTCATCATCATCTTCAAAAAAGGAGAAGCTTGAACCAGGTGTAATTGTTAGGGATAAAAAGTTCTTGGCTGCTCTGGACAGCACTGGAACATCTGCAAGAGCTGCTATGCACATTGTGGCACCTGCCCTTTCAGCTGCTGGAGTGGAAATTGAAGAGATCACACTTTCATCATCCTCTATCTACAGGTCTCGGCGATCAACACGGATGCTTCTTCCATCCATGCATGGGGGTAAAATTGATGTAATGCCCATTGTTGTGACTGGTGCAGGCGAATTAGAAAAATTACTGTCTATTTCCAAAGCTTATTTCTGGAACGGGAGAAGAAATGGGGAGAGCAGTTTTAGATGTCTTGAAGCAATGGCCACAAGTAAATGAGTGGGTAGCAGGCCTTTGTTTTGATACTACTGCAAGCAATACAGGTTTCCATGCTGGGGCTTGTACCATCACCCAAAAGGCCCTTCAGAGATCACTCCTTTTTCTGGCATGCCGCCACCATATCCACGAGCTTCTTATCACTGCAGTTTTTGAAATGTTTTTCTCTTCTTCGGGTCCACAAATTCCCTTATTCAATCGATTCAGAGATTGTTGGGATAACATTGATCAGCAGAATTACAAGCCCTATGAACCCAATGATCTCACCTCAGAATCTTTAGATCATTGGATCTTGAAGCACAGAAACAAGCTTATTTCTTTCATCAACTCCAAACTTCAAGAGGGCCACACTCGAGGTGACTACAGGGAATACTTAGAACTTGCACTTATCTTCCTTGGTTGTCCAATGCCTAAAACAAATAAAGGCTCTGATAGCAGATTCCACTACCCAGGAGCTTACAGCAGAGCTAGATGGATGGGAAAGGGCATCTATTCCTTAAAAATTTACTTATTTAGGAACCAATTCCTTCTCACCCCTCATGAAAAACAAGCTCTGATACGAATAAACGCCTTTTCAGTGACAGTTTATCTTCAAGCTTGGTATACATCTCCAGTTGGAATTGATGCTCCAGCAAATGATTTGGCCCTCCTCAAGATGCTACATATCTACAAGATCCAGGTTGATAAGGAAGTGGGTGCTACAGCCCTCAAAAAACTTCAGAACCATGGTTGGTACTTGAGTGAGGATCTTGTAGGATTTGGCTTTTTCTCAAACCTCGTGACTGAAGATGATAAGGTTCTAATGCTCCACAACCTTCACCACGCGCCTCCTCGAAAAGTGAGGGTAAGAAAGGTGGACCCCCGAATATTGCAAAACCCCAATGACTTAAAGATTACCAGTTTTGTCACAACTCAAACACAAGACTTCTTCAAGTGTTTGAAAATAGAAATTCCCAAGAAACTTGAAGACATTGAGGAGCACCGTAATCGGGTCATGGCAGTCAAAGTAATCAACGACTGTGCTGAACGAGGAGTCAAACTGGCTACAGAGTTTAATGAGAAGCTCACAAAGAGTGAGGAAGAGAGACAACTGGCCTTTCAAATCATTGAAAATCAGAGAAAGGAGGTCCCTCAGCCATTGAAATCCCTATATTCTTAATCAATATATGTCTTAAATAGAATTTAAGTCGCTTTGTTTTAAAACATATTTTTCGTTCAGTCTTATATTTGCTCTAATTATCCATTAATGTAAAAGAAGTGCCATCTGAGGGGTGCCTTTTATCATTCAAATAAAATGATATTTTGTCTATTTGTTTTTCTTCCTTTATATAAAAAAATAAAAGTGTGTGCGTTTATCAAAAATCAATTTGAAAAATTACCATATAATCGTGAAACGGTCTAATATATATATATATATATATATATATATATATATATACACACAGGGTGTCCCAGAATTAACTATTTCAATGAAATCGGACAAATTTAATAAAAACTGACATAATTTTGTGTTTATTACTAAATTATGATACAAAAACAAATAGATTTATAAATCATAAGTCAAAACTTTATTGAGAAGTTTCAACATGTGCACCGTCTGTATCTCTGCAAATTTCAAATCTATCCTCAGCGCTGCGAAACACATTTTGAAGCATTTCAGGTGTTATCTCCCGCACTGCCAACTGGATGCGTTCTTTAAGTTCAGCTAAACTATTGATCTTTTGGCGATAAACCTTTGTTTTTATGAAACCCCATGCAAAGAAATCCAGGGGTGTCAAATCCGGAGAACGCGGAGGCCAAGGTCGAGGTCCTCCACGTCCAATCCACCGATTCGGAAGGCGTCTGTTGAGGTATTCTCGAACAATTAGAGCATAATGACATGGTGCTCCATCTTGTTGAAACACAACATTATCAAGAATGCCATCATCAAGAAGCTGTGGTTCGAGAAACTGCTGAAGCATATCAAGGTAGACGGTACCTGTTACAGTTGCTCCCGCAAAGAAGAATGGGCCATAAATTTTGGATTTGGTCATTCCAAAACACACGTTAACTTTTGGAGAGTCTCTTTGCCATTCTATGACTTCAGACGGTCTTTCATTCGACCAGATACGACAGTTGTGTCGATTGACTTTACCACACGTGTGGAAAGTCGCCTCATCACTGAATAAGATGTTATCCAATAAACTTTCATTTTCGATTTGATCCACAATTTCTGCACACCTTGCTGCTCGATTTGGATAATCCTCTTCATTTAGGGCATGCAGTACTTGAATGTGATAAGCCTTTTTCATCAGTGTCGAACGCAAGATTCTATGAACTGTTGTCTTGGATATGTTGAGTCTTCGACCGGCCTCCCTAACCGAAGTTGTTGGTTCATCCTCAAACAATTGTCGTACCTGTTCGGTACTGTTACGTGCTGTCCTTGGGCGTCCCTTCCCACCTCGTCGTGTACGGATCCAGTTCTTTTAAATTTGTTCACAAGTTCACGAATCGCTTTGTCTGTAGGACCGGTTCTGTGGAATCTTCTTGTAAATTTTTCTCTGATTTCATTACATTGCATTCCTTTGATACGGGATGTTACAACAAAGATGCGTTCTTGTGTATTCATTATTAATAGGGTTCTGAAAGAGAATTAAAATAAAACTATGAAAAACTATGAACAAATTATGAAAATAAAATTATGAAAAAAATTTAGAAATTTATACATTTTTAACACATATTAAACATGATAAACATAAATAAAAGTGTGTTTTTAAAAAATTTGTCCGATTTCATTGAAATAGATAGTTAATTCTGGGACACCCTGTGTGTGTGTATATATATATATTCCTCGTTTAGACTGTGTATTTCTTATATAATTTTTTAATATATATTTATTTTCGATTAAATAATTGTTTAGCGTGTAAATAAACAGAATGATGTATTTGTGTTTTATTATCCAAAAAATGCTTTCCTGGGTGTGTATATATATATATATACATATATATATAAGATGGGAATATATATAAACGTTTGCTACAATAAATATATATATATATATATAACGTAAAGAACGACGCTTGTATAGAAGAACGTTCCGCACAGGTATATACACATTCTGATTAAGCCATTCTGATTAACCCATTCTGATTAAGCGAGGCCCATGGTGTAGTGGTTAGCATATCTGACCGGCAATCAGAAGATCCCGGGTTCGATTCCCGGGTGGTTACCTCATTTTTCATTTGTTCTTTCTTTCTCCTCATCTTGTGGGGAACGTTCTTCTATACAAGCGTCGTTCTTTACGTTAATTATACTGTGTGTTGTTTGCAGTTAAAATGTATATATATATATATATATATATATATATATATACAGGGGTTGGACAAAATAATATGATCACCTTGATAAATGGCGGTTTTTATTCTTAATATGGCGTTCGTCCTCCTTTAGCGGCAATAACAGCTGCAATGCGTCGGGGAATTGATTCATACAGCTTTTGGACAGTTTTTAACGACCCCAGCGGTGTGGATTGGTGCATTATCATCCTGGAAGACGGCGCCGCCATTGGGAAACAGCGTTTGGACCATGGGATGGACCTGGTCAGCCAATATTGACAGATAGACCTGGGCGTTAACCCTACCATGCAGTACTACAGCTGGGCCAAGAGTATTCCACGATATTGCTGCCCAAACCATCACAGATCCGCCTCCATGCTTAACAGTTGGGGTCAGGCAGTCGCGGTCATAAGCATCTTTAGGCTGTCTCCAGACATAAACTCGACCGGAACATGGAAATAGCGTAAAGGAGGATTCGTCGGAGTAGACTACATTCTTCCACCGGTCCATTGACCAATTCTTATGGTCATTACACCATTTTCTGCGCCGCTCAATGTTGATGTGCGAAAGGAAGGGTTTGGCAATTGCAGCCCTCCCATGGTATCCAGCTCCATGGAGCTCGCGACGTACAGTTCTGGTCGATACCGGGCTTGCAAGATGCTGGTTAAGCTCTGCAGTCACTTTTGGAGCTGTGGTCTTATGGTTCTTTGTCACAATGCGCTTTAGCACCCGGCGGTCTCGATCACACAGCTTCTTCTTGCGTCCACTATTGCATTTGTCGGTGCTTGTCTTTCCATGGTTTTGGTATGCAGACATAACCATAGAGATAGTTCCTCTGGATACATTGAACATCTGAGCGGTTTTCGTCACCGATGCACCAGCCATCCGCGCTCCGACAATTTGCCCTCTTTGGAAGTCTGACAGGTCTTTCATAACTGCTAATTCATAATTCACTCAGATCTGTAAAAACAACGTGAGGGTTATAACATGACGTATACACTCTCTGTTACACATTTAAATAGGTTTGCCAGTTATTTGACGTTTACTTTGTGTCTGAGCAGTCCGTAAAGATAACCGGTGAAATCGGCGGGTGTTCATATTATTTTGTCTAACCCCTGTATATGTATACACTATACCAAATGGCTGGTTACGCCTTCTTAACCAACTGGCCGATTTCTAAGCCAACAAGCCATTTACGCCTTCTAAGCCAGATTAAGCCTTCTAAGCCAACTGGCTGATTAATCCAACTGACTGATTAGCTTTATTATGCGTCTGGCGGACCCAGACGAAGGATGCTCTCTCTCTCTCTCTCTCTCTTAGGTTAGGTGGATTCCCCCCCAGCTTGTGGCAGTTGGTGGAATCCCACTTGCTTCCTTTTTTTTCCTTTCTTTTTTCTTTTTCTTTTGGCACCCTGGGGGGTTGGCACCTTGCAACAAGAGGGGAAGGGGATGGGTGTTGTAACAAGGGTGGAAGGGAAAGAGGTCTTGCAACAAGGGGAGGGAAGGGGGTCTTGCAACATTGATCAACATTGCAATTGCAATTGCCCTCTAACATTTTTCGCACATACTACTAGTGTAAATAAGTAGAAAGAGTTAAATAATTAAAAGCGAAAAGTAGAAATAAAGACTTCTTATTTTTATTTTAAGGGGGAAAAGTTGAAGGGATAAGGTTAATGAGGGGCGGGGCAGTGGAGTAATGGGGGATGATAAGAATAAATATAAAATTGAAAATATAAAATAAAATATAAATTTTGTATATATAGAGGGTGGGCCGAAAAACTATTACCCAACTTTTGAGAAAAAATATTGTGGCTCACCCTGTATATTGATCTTACTGCTGAGGCCGTATGTTGTACCTATTCTTTAACTCTTTCAAGCGCTGGCTTTGAATCTAGATTCAACGTCCCAGGAGTAGAGGTACAGCTCACAACTGGATGGAGGTTTCAGAATATGGTGCTTAATTGAAAGGCGGTCAAAGTCAGCAACTGATACTTTCAGATGACAGTCAGTTTCTCTATAAATAATTAATTTTCCTAATTTTTACACAAAATAATTAATTTATTTCCTTTTTCATTTCAGACCATCATTCTGCTATAGTTGGTGAACAAGTTATAACATAATGAAATACTCTTTGGAAAATGAAGTATTGATATTGAACTTGCGTAAGGAGAAACACAGGTGTGCAAAACAAATGAAGAAAGAGTTTCCAAATAAACGATGGACGAAACCTGAACTTCAATATCTCATAAAGAAAATGATATCACAGGGTCGACCAAACGAAAAGAAGGCAAGAAGGCAGTGGAAGGCCAAAAACATCACGTACTGAGGAAAATATTGACACGGTTTCATCCATGATATGCAGTCAAGAAGAACGGCCCAACACCCACAAGTCCGTTAGAGAAATTTGAAAAACTACTGGTATTTCTCGCTCTAGTATTCGTCGTATAGTAAAAGATGATCTGGATCTTAAATGTTTTAAAAAAGTCGAAGTTCATAAGCTCTCTGCATCAAATAAGCAAACAAGAGTTGAAAAATGTCAGCCAGAGAAGTGTCGAAAATATGGTTCAGCGACGAGAAGACCTTTACGGTTGCTTCAAAAATAAACACACAAAATGACCAATTTTATGGAAGACAGGACAAAAAATCTATCATCTAGATCGACTTTGCAGGGAACGTCCGCATTTTTCTCAAAAATTCATGGTTTGCATCTTTATTTCAAAGTTAGGGAAGTCAAAGATTGTTTTTGTTAATCAAAATGCCAAAATCACTGCTGCTTATTACCAAGAAAAAATCACTGATGCGGTACTGCCGTCGATAAGGGAGAAGTCAAGGTTGCAAGCGTGCATTGATAATGGAGAAGGGCACATTCCGCATAATATTGGACTCAATTAGGTAACTGTATAGAAACGGAAAGTTTTTCTACCCGTGTCTGCAAAACACCGAATTACAAAATAATGGTTACAGTTAGCAAAAATCCAACTTCACCACGAGATAGACCATGACATTCTATACAGGACACATATATTGATTGTACAAATAACATTTGATAAAGGTAAAATGATATTGTTCAAATTCAGGATAATATTTTTTTTGGCCCGCCCGTGTATATATATATATATATATATTATATATATATATATATGGGTGTCGAAAAGTCGCGCACCATAGGAAAATTTAAAGTAAATGTTCGAATTGCTGGCCATCAACCTGGATATACTTTTCGAATCGATGTAAATATGATGTTTAAATTTTTCTTAACACGCTTAGTCGCTTATGCTGATCTTGGCAACTCGAATCTGATTTTCTCCTTCAATTGTTCTATGTTTCCGGGACGATCAGTATAGACAATCGACTTGAGATGTTCCCACAGAAAGAAGTCAAGAAGTGTGAGGTCTGGTGGCCATTCGACTGGACTTCACCATCCAATCCACTTGTTTTGGGACGTCACATTTAAAAAGTTACGGACGATGATTGCAAAATGTGACAGTGCACCTTCCTGTTGGAACCACAGGTGTGCCCGTTGTGCCACTAGAATGTAGTACAGAATAGGCATTAAAAATGTCTGCAGTATTTGCATATAAGTGTCACCTGTCACATTACCATCAAAGAAGTACGGACCGATTAACTGAGCCCTCCATATCGCCGCCCACACCATAACCGTGGATTATTTTGCACATGAGTCGCTTCCATCCAATGTGGGTTGTCGTTGGCCCAATAGCGTGCATTATGTCTAGTGATATTTCCGTTGTGGTGAAATATCGGCTCGTCACTGAACATAATCCAACGGATGAGGTTGATTTGTTGTAAGAACCATTCACAAAACTCCTTTCTACGGCCAGTGTCATCACTGTGCACTCAGCGTGACGGTATGCAGGTCCTGAACAAGTTGGACTTTGTAGGGATGGAAATGATGTTTCCTTAGAATTCGCTGAATGGATCTCCTGTCGACTCTTGTTTCCTAAGGAAGCTTTCTCGTCGACTTTTTTGGATTTTGTAAGAGGTATCCTAATACCATTGTTTTGTTGCTTCGTCGGTTGAAGTTCTCGGCCTACCGCTATGCGGGAGGTCATGAACATTTTCCGTTTCTTTAAACCGAGTAATTATTCTTAACCTTAATTAATTAACCATAATTTTAGCACGAAGAATGAAATGTTACATTACTGATAAGTTAGAAACGGAAACCTAAACGTTTAGATTTGCTCCTGATGCAGACGATGGGCAAAAATATATCATAAAATATATTCTTTTATTTATAAAATACACAAAATTATAACATTTGCACCCCACCCTGTTCATAAATAAATTATTGCCTATCCAGTGATATAATATTTATATATATGCGTTGCGTATTAAGAGGACGCCTCTAAACTAGGGATTAACCGGACGAGTTACATTAGTGAAATTCTATTCTTCGGCCGAGTTGCTATGTTAAAGTTGACGTGACATAATTTTGCATTGTTTTTAACGGTCGCCACAGATTCCATTTTTCAGCCGAGTTAAATCAGTAAAATTTGCATATTCGGGTCATAAAGCGCGCCGCTTCCATTTCCGTTTCCGGTCTGTAATACGTGCTTCTCGTTTGTGCGTGTAGAAATTCCTTCTTTTCTTTTGGTATTTCCGGACTTGTTTGTGTCCTGTTTTCAGGTCACTGATCCATAATTCTTTCCAGACTCTTCTGCTTATATATTAGATTGGGAAATTAATTTAAAATTTTTAGATATGGCCCGTAACCTACGCGAGTGTTCCGACTGCGGCGGAAAATTTCCTCAGTACTTTTTCACCGAGCCTTCTTCTAACCCTTTAGTTTGCGGATTTTGCGTAAACCGACAGAAACTACGAAACGAGGTTATTTCGGCGATAAACGAACTTCGTCGGAGTAGGAGGGATGTAATTGTACTGAGCGAAGAATTTAGTGCTTTGGCACCAAGGTTTAACTCTCCACAAGATTTTGTTTCGGGAACTCTGGGCCCGAATTCTCACACATAGCGGAGATCGCGCGAAGACTGTACGACGAATTCACAACCAGGCGTCATTCGCGCCCCAACTTCTCCTTCGGGGGATCACAAAGCAATTCGAAATGGGGCCCGATTCAGGCAGCATAAATCTTGCTTAAGAGTAATTACAACTAATAGATTTTCTGTCTTAGGTTCAAAAACGAATCCACAACCAGCCGTTATTCCCGCCCCCACTTCTCCTTCGGGGGATCGACCATTTGAGGCAGTTCGAAATGGGGCCCGACCTAGGTAGCATAAACCTTGCTTAAGAGTAGTTACAACAAATAGATTTTCTGTCTTAGAGTCAGAGCAGAATGACAAGCAGGAAATTAGGCTGTTTGGCGATTCCATTATTCGAGGGTAATTACAGGAGTTCTGTGGTAGGAACCCAGCTCGGAGAAAGAGGTACTGCTATCCTGGAGCCTGCGTGAACGACATCACGGACTCCATAGACGAGTTTGTAAAGATGCTGATGATAGTACGATATTTATGGTGCATGTTGGAACTAACGATATTAAGATTACCAGGTTGGAGGAACTAATAAATTAATTTTTTCAGGAATTCTTCCAAGAGTCGCAGGATCCGGCAATTTTTTCAGCAGAGCTACCTACATAAATAATATTCTTCAATCCCTTTGCCAACAGGAAACTGTCGAATTCGTCGATCTGTGGAGTCATTTTTATAATAAAAAGGATTTATTTTTGCGTGATGGTTTTCATCTAAATGGCGTGGGAGCAGCTCGTCTTGGTAGATTATTGCATGGCTCTGCAATGGCTTTTCAGGCAAAAAATGGCGTAACTCCGATGAAAGCGAACAGCCTAACATAAATTTTCCTCAAATTGTATTCTATACATGATGCCAATGAGCGCCCGTTATAACTTAGTCTCGTCAACCCCATAATTTGTTACTCTTTTATCGCCTCATAAACCAATTAAGTGTAAGTGTTTTCTTTCTCTCCTTCATATTTTATTGTTTTATACATGTACCCATTCCCTCATATCCACTCTCTATCGCACATTCTTAAAATTCCATCACGTGCCCATCCCCTTGGGTCGACCAAATTTATAGGTACCAATTTCATTGATAAGATTCAAAATACCTATCAACGACCTCAACGCAAAACCGAATGATGGTCACTTATTAGTTTTAAATCTTAATATTAGAAGCCTTGCTAAACCTCATCATGATCTCAAAGATATGATACATTGTCTTAAATTCAAAAAGATTTCCATGTAATTACACTCACGGAAACCTTCATACAGAACCCGTATAAGCATCTTTTTTCTTTAGAGGGCTATACATTTTTTGACACTTTCCGCACAGAAAGAAAAGGCGGCGGCATTCGTACTTACATAAAAAAATGCCATAAAATGCACAAAAATTCACCCACTCTGTGCACTAGAAACCCAGATTGAAACATGTATAGTAAATCTTACCTCTCTCAACATACTGGTTACCACGTAACGGTAGTGCAAATAACTACATTAATTCCTTACAGGATCAAATCGGACATCAATCCCAAAAGAACTCGCGCTCTTTCTTCCTTGAGGACTTTAATATAGACTTAATGAAAATAAGGATAGATTTCATTGCCAAATCATTATGGAACACAATGATGAACAAAGATATAAGACCTACGCAACAAGACCACCACGCCCCGATACTGACCTTACCAAATCTTCCATTATCGATCACATATGTTCAGATATAGACCAACACTACATACAGGACACAGGGATACTCCTTGCATGCATAACTGATCACCTCCTGAAATACGTCACAGTCAAAACAACAGCAAACACTTAAAAGTACACAAATATTAAATTCAGGAAAACAAAGCATAATCAGTTTAATAAATTCAAAACAAAATTAGGCGAAACAGATTTCGACTTCATTGACAACCCGCATACAGATATAAACACCAAATTTGAAACGTTTCGGGAATCCCTTTGGTATGCTTATAATGAATCCTGCCCCAT
This sequence comes from Bathynomus jamesi, assembly GCA_023014485.1. Classification (NCBI taxonomy): domain Eukaryota; kingdom Metazoa; phylum Arthropoda; class Malacostraca; order Isopoda; family Cirolanidae; genus Bathynomus; species Bathynomus jamesi. The sequence continues at coordinate 247,963 of JAJOZX010004412.1, forward strand.
CATTGAAAAAATATTCCTTAGGTTCGAATCAACAATCCATGGTTGACCCCAGGTTTAAAGACATCTATTAAACAAAAATACAAACTATATAAAAATGTGAAGGAAAGTCTACTCCCAAAAGAAGTCTACAGTCACTATCGAAATAGACTTAATTCATTAATACACAAACCTAAAGCTAATTACTATAAACAACATAAATTCGAAGAATACAAAGGTGATCCAAACAGTAGTGGAACCTCATTAACAAAGCGATTAATAAAAACTAACAAAACCCTCTGCTTCGGAAAAGCTATTAGTGAATAATGAGCCCATAACGGACAAACTAAATATTTTATATATTTTCAACCATTATTTCACCGAAGTGGGAGCCAACCTTGCTTCTAAAATACCACCCACGGTGCGGTTTTTCGATACGTACGTAGGCCCTCCGTTACCGCACTCTTTCTTCCTATCCCCGACTACAACACACGATTTAATACAATTAAAAAATAAAAGTTGTACGCAGAGACAATCCCAAACAGAATTTACAAAGTGTGAAAACTTAATTGCGCCCGCGCTCTCAAAGCTCATAAACCTATTCATTGAAAATGGTGTCTTCCCAGACTGCCGAAAAAAGACTAGAGTATGTCCTATCTATAAATCGGGGAAACTTCCCCCTCAAACTACAGACCCATTTCCATCCTCCCAACTCTCAATAAACTATACAGAGAGTAATATACGTATAATCAAATTATAAAATTCATATTCAAATAAAAAATCATACACAAACAACAACTTGGCTTTCTAAGTATACACACGACAAGTGACGCGATAACCGCGATATTAGAGGAACTTTATAGCAATCTCAACTAAGAAAAAACTTCAATTAATCATCCTACTTGCTCTACCTAAGGCAGAGCTTTCCAAACTTTTAACGTTGGCGACAAACTATTTAAGCATAACAATTTTCACGACACATTAATTAATTAATTAATTTTTGTTATCAAATATCAAATATCAGATAATTTTTCAGTAGGTGGTTTATCTTGTAGCCGATTTTGTTGATAGAAAACTCAAAATTTTCAAAATACAAAAAACACTAATGTGTAGCGACACACCAGTTTGGAAAGCTCTGACCGAAGGCTTTTGACACAGTACCTCATGACATACACTAAAAAAACTCGAACTATGGCTTCAGGGGACTACCCTTAAGATGGTTCAGCTCATACTTGGCCAACAGGACGCAGTTTATAGCACAGGACTCTTTTACCTCACAAACAAGACGTATCTTCCACGAGGTACCCCAAGGGAGCATTCTGGCACCTATCCTGTTCCTCCTTTACATAAACGATTTTCACAGGTAACTAAATAACTTTTGCTGCTGCCAGTATGTCGATGATATTCCAATCATAACCTCACATAAAGACTCACTACGACTCCAAATGACCACCAACAATGAACTCCAAAGTAATGATTTAAGGATGAATGGCTTAATGCCAACAACCTATCCTTAAATATTAAAAAAACAGCTTATATAGTCTTCACAAAAAAGAAATTGTTGCCCCCTTTAAACTTACACATACATTCAATCCCTGTTCAGTGAGTGCACTCGGCCAAACTTCTGGGAGTTACCATCCATTCAAACCTCTCATTCAAAGAGCACAAAGAAGATCTATGCAACAAATTAGTCAAGGTTTCATTCATAATTAGGAAAGCAAGTGCGGCACTCCGAAAACAGGTTCTTCGATCCATATACTTCACCATGGTGTACCCACATTCAGTGGCGGATTATCATTGAGGCAATTGAGGCTGAAGCCTCAGGCCTCATGCTTGAGGGGGGCCCCCAATCAAAGTGGATCCAGTCAAGTGAGGTTGACTGTTAATTTCAATGGAGTTTATTTCAGCGTTAATATGCCAGATATTGCCAGTGGCCCTTGATTATTATTTTGCAAGCTTCATTGCTAATCTAAAATTTTATCTTTATAAATATTTTGTTTATATTTAATTTTTTGAACTGAAACATTTGTAAAAAGAAGCGTCTCACTATATCTTTTTTTTAAAGTTTGTGCTGTAGATACCCAAATTCACGCAGCTTTTCAAAGCTGAAGCGGATAAAGCAGAGCTTTCCAAACTTTTAACGTTGGCGACAAACTATTTAAGCATAACAATTTTCACGACACATTAATTAATTTTTGTTATCAAATATCAAATATCAAATAATTTTTCAGTAGGTGGTTTATCTTGTAGCCGATTTTGTTGATAGAAAGCTCAAAATTTTCAAAATACAAAAAACACTAATGTGTCGCGACACACCAGTTTGGAAAGCTCTGGGATAAAGGATGAAGCTAGAGCAAAAATTAAACAAGAACGTCCCACTGATGTACCGGGTGATTACAAATGATCTTCCCGATTTTAAACATTTATTATGAAAAACTAACAAAGCTACAGCGAAAAACAAGATACAGAAATAAAAAATATTTCAGGGAATTTTTATTTGTAATATTGAACACGTCAGAGATAGCCCTAAAGTCAACGTGTTTTGTGCTCTTACCGCTGAGAAAGTGTACGGTCCATTCTTCTTTGCTGAACAAATAATTAACGATATCATTTACCTCGACATGCTACACCTGTGGCTGGTACCCCAGCTGCTAGAGGAACAAAGCTGATGTGTGGTTTCAGCAGATGGTGCGCCACCCCATTTCCACAATGAGGTTACAACATCCCTGAATGAGCAATTGCCTGATCGTTGGAGCGGGCGTAGGGGGCCCATTCCTTGGCCGGCTCGTTCGCCCGATCTAACCCTTCTTCACTGCTTCCTCTGGGGCTGTCAAAAATGAAGCTTTTCATCCACCACTGGCAACAACTCTGGAACATTTGAAGGAAAGGATACGCGAGGCTGTTAGAAAAGTTCACTATGATATGCTACAAAATGTATGGAGGAAAACAGAATACCATTTTGATGTCTGCAGAGCGACAAAAGGAGTTCATATTGAACTTCAAAAGCTTGTAAATAAAACTTTTTAACTTCTTTATTTGTATATTTTGCTTTTCACTGTAGCTTTGCTAGTTTTTTCATAATAAATGTTTAAAATCGAGAAGATCATTTGTAATCACCCGGTACATAGAAAGTGACATTTTGCGGGAACTGAGTTTCAATGATATAATTCGAGATTTCGCAAACCAGAAAGCTCGAAAGGCAAACTTCTTTGATTAAATATGACAGAGTACACAAACTGACAAATTCCCTGTTTTATTTTAAGTTTCATAGGCCCTAAAGTAAAGTCTGTTTAATAGTTTTGTTTTAGCAAACGGCAAAATATACCGTGTTAAGGTTCTTTTATGTTTGTTTCTCAATTAGCCTTAGCACCCTACATGTAATTCGTGTAGGCCCTAAAAGTACTACGTACTGTACGTGTATTGTTAATAAAAATCAAGAGAAAAGGGCCCCCAAAATAAAATTAGCCTCAGGCCCTAAGTACAGTTAATCCGCCCCTGCCCACACTTACAATACTGCATTAGTGCTTATGGAAGCACACGTTAATATTTGCTACAGCCATTGGTTGTAAAGCAAGAAAGAATAATTAAGAAAATCTATAAATCGAACAAGCATAATGAAAGTACAGATCAAATGTTTCACGAGTTAAAAATTCCCAACCTATGAGAAATCTACTCGTACAAACTAAACATTGTGACTAAGTTTACTAAGTCATTGTGACTTAGTATACGTGGGAGAAACTGGAAGAAATATTGAAACCCGTATTAAAGAACACAAATATGCCTTCAGAAGTTGTAATAATAATAATGCCATTTTTTATCACGCCAGCCAAAATAATCATGCTATAGATTGGGAATCAAGTAAGGTACTTTATATATGTAATAATTATGTCAAAAGAAAAATAATAGAATCTGTATGTATAAAACGAGTAGATAATTTTAATTTGTGCGAAGGTACTTATAAGTTGGACCCTTTAATGAGATTATTGGTCAAAAAATCCCTTACGGAGTCTGGTGAACGAGTTCTAACCTAAGTGTGAATTTCTTAAAGTTCTCTGGATTATTTGAGGGGTCGCGCGTCTTAAGGTACCTAAGCGCCACCACAGGCGAAAACGTGTTTTTGATGGATATCACTATTTTCACCCTTCCTCTATTGCGTGGTTTGGGTTATATTGACCTTACGACACTAGAAGTATGGTTGAAAACCTTATGAAGCGAACTACTTTTTTCACCTCTATCGCCAGCCAAAAGTTCACCCAAAGTTCGCATAATAAGAAAATCAAAAAATTAAAAAATATATATATAAAATATAAAATATGAAAATCTATTCCAAAAACTCATCAACATCTTCATTAGCATACTTAGAACACTAATTTAGCCAAAAATGAACGTTCTAGCTCAATTAATAACAGAGATACTATTGCCAGAATATTGCTGAACTTTGGAGGCGATTCCTGACGAATTTTAATTTTGGCGCTTAAGTACCGTAAGACGTGGGAACCCTCATTTCCTTACTCGCTTTTGGTTCATTCGGATTTTTTTTTTTCGGTAAAATGTAAATGGAATAATAAACGTAAATGTAAATGTAATAATGGAAGTAATAAATGTGGAAATAAATATAAGTGCAATAAATGTAATAATTAGTGTAAAGGTAATAATAATAATAATAAATGTTAAAATAATGAAAATGCAATAATAAATGCAGTAATTATGTCAAAATAATAGAATCTCTATGTATAGAACAAGAAGATAGTTTTAATTTGTGCGAATGTACTTATAAGCGGGACCCTTTAATACAAATGCCTTCTAGGGTCGGGGGAACGGGATCTAGCCTAGGTGCGAATTTCTTAATGGTCTCTGGATTGTTTCCTTCTCGCCTTTTTCATTCGTTTTTCGGTTTATAATTTCTGTATAATAAACAACAATGTAATAATCAATGTAATAATAAATTTATAATTTATGTAATAAATAATAATGCAATATTAAATGTAATAAATTTAATAATAAATGTAATAATTATATAAAGAAAAATAAAAAATAATAGAATCTGTATGTATAGAACAAGAAGATAGTTTTAAATTTGTGCGAATGTACTTATAAGCGGGTTCATTTAATAAAAATGCCCTTCCAGTGTCGGGAGACCGGGATCTAACCTAAGTGCGAATTTTTTAATGGTCCCTGCACTGTTTTCCCTCTTGTTTTTGGTTCGTTCGTTTTTCTGTATCCATCCGAAGAGGATGCCAGTGGGCATCGAAACTGTTGTGGAAGTAAACTCTCTCTATTAGAGTGGGTTTATTTTATCATATTTTGACCTTCACGTAGAAAAAAGTGAAGTTTTTTGCATGAACTACATACTCTTGTTTCCATATTCATCTCCATATTTCTACATAGCTAATAAAAAATAATAATAACGTGTAAGACAAAACCAAACATGTACAAGGTCAAGGTACCTACAGTAAGATTGTTAAGATACTCAATAAGCAAGGTATTTAATATTTCGACACTTTAATTATATATTGTTTAATTAATAATTATATAATGTATAACCTTATTATATTATATACAATAGAATTATATCCAATATATACAATATAAAATATTGATATTGTATACAATATAATTATATCCAATATATTATAATACAATATATTATATTGTATTGTATACAACATTGATAATATTAATATTAATGATATTTAATTATATGACGTATAGTCTTATTATATTCACACTGATTGTATTAATAAAATAATTAATTTTTAATGTTAATAATTGATATTGGTATTAATTATATTAATTATATTTAATTATATTTCAGTGTCTAATATCCAAATAAATACAAAGGTATAATCTTAACTGAATACCTATACGTAATTATATGTAGTTATGTGAATGTATAATCCAAGCCGAATATCCTAACTGTAACTGTATGTGTAGTAGTATGGGCGCAAAAAGAGAGTACAATGCAATTGCAAATGTTGATCAATGCTGCAAAGGAAATATTGCATAAGTTATGCAACAAAGGTGGAGAGGGGAATGATGGAAGAGCAACAAGGGGTTATGCAACTTGGAAAGAGAGAGAAAGAGAGAGAGGGGGAGAGGTCTTCGCCTGACAGGAGCCAAGCGCATATTAAGACTTCAGCCGAGCGGCCGTTGTCTTAATATGTTCCTAATCAGCCAGCTGGATTATCTGGCTGAGTTACCAGATTGCGCTATTTATTTAATTAAAGCATATATTCTGGCTTAATCCCCCAGTTGGCTTAGAAGGCTGAGCTGCCAGTTTGCGCTATTTATTTAATTAAAGCATATATTCTGGCTTAGCCAGCCAGTTAGCTTATCTGGCTAAACTGCCAGATTCCGCTATTTATTTAACTAAAACACATATTCTGACTTAAACAGGCAGTTGGCTTAGAAGGCATAAATGGCTTGTTCAAGTGTACAGGGTGAGTTGCCAGATAGAGCTATTTATATAATTAATGCATATATTCTTTACAGTTGGTTTAGAAATTCGCTTTAGAAGCCAGCCAATTGATATAATTAAATGCCGTGTACAACCAAAAGAATTACATAAAAACCATTACATCATTCTGTTTATTTAGACGAATTAATGGAATAAACAATATATAGAAAATAAATGTACAATGGAATATATATTATCAAAAATAATAATATGAGAAATACGAACGAGAAATATATAATCAAAAATATACAAAACGTTGTATTATAACCATCAATATATTAGTACATGAATATATATATATATATATATATATATATAGTTATATTAAATAATTAAATATATTGAAAATAATATAATAAGAAACGTATAATCAACTGCATATTAGTACAGGAAATATATATACACACACACAATTAATTAAATAAATATACATCAAAATACTTTATGTTCTACGGGTTACATTAAATAATTAAATATATTGAAAATAATAATATACGAAACGTACAATCAATTGCATATTAGTACAGGAGTATATATATATATATATATATATACAATTAATTAAATAAATATACATCAAAACACTATGTTCTACGGTGCAAAACCCTAAACTCACAGATAATCGAGTCTACATTCACATCATTATTAATTTGTACTACAGGTAAAACCGTCCAAGCAACACTTCACCGTTCAAGTTATACGGATGCCTATACTCGACATAAATGGCTTTCATATCGTTCAGTACTATTTTTGTGCCCACTTTACATTCGGTTGGCAAGTTATCTTTAAGCACGGCTAGAACCCAATCAAGTGCACGCACAAAGAGGTCATCGTTAACTGCAACATCATTATTAAATACAAGTTTATAAACACCTTTCCAATCGAGGTTTTTTTTTACCGTCCCGAGCTTTTCAATCGTGAACTCTTCTTCACTCTGCATAGCGGCAATTGAAATAATCTTCCAAGTCCTAACGACAGCTATTCATTATATAGAGGTACAGCTCTTCAGGGTGAACAGTGTAGGCAAGCTCTGCCCTGTACCGCTCAATTGCTTTGTACCAAAGTTCAGGATATTTCGAAGAATCTAAACCTTTTAAATATACATCCAGCTCTAGACCATTCTCGCCTTGTTCATTCCTACATTCGATAAATCCGTCGAGCGGAGCGGTGTATGCGTATTCAAGAACCGTGTCAAAATAAATCATATCCGTAACACGAGCGTCTAACATAGGCTTCAGCTTGCGGAATCCGACGATTTCAAACATTCTGTCGAGGATGAAACAGTTTCGCATAGGGACAAAAACGTTATTATCAGATGCATTCTTCCACATCAGTCGTATATCAATGCATGGCTGTTCGTTATTTATGCACAACGTGCAAACAACGGCATATGAGGGGGCGACACTAATCTGCTCTCTTCTTGTACCTACACCTGCAGGTATTTTATAACGGTCCTCCCCACTTCTCAACTATCACGAAGACTCTATTCATCTCCTCAACACTTAAAAAAAACATTACGTTTACCAGACTTTGCTTGCCTGCAAATGTTTCAAGTACATAGTTAATGGTGCCGGTTTCACGCCTGAACACGCGCAATGACTTCGTCACGGAGACATCGTACGAGGCGTTGAGAATGCTTCTCAAAGGAAGTTCCATCGTATTCGCACGTCAGTCGGTTCAAGCTCTGAGATGACTATGAGCCACAGGTGGACGGATCGGCTCGATGGGTGGAGTGAGTCACGCTGATGAAACGTGTACGAGTTTGTTCGAACTCATGTGTTTCATGAGGTACACGGGTGGGCTGCTCGCTCGGGGGAGCGAGTCACACCATAAACTGCTGAAGCGTGTACAGGCTTGTTCGAACACTTGTGCCCTTGGACAAACAGAATTTTCCGCTACATGAAGCAATACCGGCTTTAATGTTTTATCACTCACCAGACGTTCATTTCCACAAACTAAACATCTTCACAATCCGGTGCACTATTTGAGAGAAACATATGTCCATATTTATCCTTTTTGTTTAACAAGCGATACTCGTCTCTAAACTCTGTTAAAAACTCACACAGCCCATTAGCAACAACCTCACTACAAAGCTCGTTATGATATATATTAATATAGTGGTAAAAATACTTAAGATTCTCCAGGATGACAAGATTTACATTCTCAACCGTAGGGTACGAGTAGTCGGTATGATGTAACATGACATAATATCGCTTGTCACACCACTCATCAACAAGACTCATTATCCATAACCGTTGCTTATCTTCTGAACGTTTTGCTTCTACTTCGCAGTATATGTGAGCCTTTATAAAGGTTAGGTCTACAACATACTTCAATACATCGTTTGTACTACGAAATCCTACAATGCCCTCGCCAGAATACCCGTAGAGTATTTGAACATCTTGGTCCTTCGCGCGGCTCAATGTAGCCTTAAAAGTATTAAAGGAGGGGGGAATAGGGAGTTTTTCAGTATCCACCACATCGTGGCACTTTGCCGAATACCACTTCATAAACGTTGAACACGCAGTATTAAATGTAGCCATTACTATTTTACTTCTACGCCGGAGAATACACGTCTGAGCTCAAGGGTATGCAGAGGTCAACTAAGCACGCAGGGATAGAGATATGCTCAGGTAGTAGCAGGAGTCACTTTGCCGATCTTACATTGGGCGGAGCTTAGCTTTTTAATGGTCACACACACGCCACGCAAAGGAGAAAATGAAACCTTAATTGAAACAAATATACGTGATAAATAAATATATCAATACACATATATATAATTACAATCAAGGATTAAGGTAACCAAAGGGCACGGTATCATAGGTACCAGGCACCTGGTAACGCTTCCTATAGGTGTTACGGCATACCTTCGTGCCCCTAAGTTCCTTCACACACCCCAGTTTCTGCGCCCGAAAATTGTGCGTCCCCACAGTCAGTTGGGGTAGCTGGTCACCCTCATCTTCCAAGCACACTAGCTCCTTCGACGATTCAAAGTTAACGACTCCTCGGTTCACATGGTTAAGCGTGATACCCTTAGCCTTCACGATATACTTCCTACCATCCCCTACTCTCACCCGTACCCCTTAGGTTTTTGGCCATGTTGACACCAACGAGTCTGCGTATGCACCACCACCATACTCATCCTTCATCTCGTCAGTTACCTCTCCGAGGAATTCCCAATAGCGGGCATGTATTCACCTTCTCTCGCTGTGAATATCACGTTATCTGTGTCAGTGTACAGCACCCTCCGTCCAAGACAGTGCAATAGGCCCCAAAGTTTGATGCGGGCGTAGGCTGTTGTGAAACTGGCTACAGGTATGTTTGTAAACCGTGAGGTATCTGTGGCCAGTTCGGTGATATTGTACTTTATTATGTAAGTATTACCTATATTCACGATCTCCATAACCTCTTTATCGGGAGCGTTGGCATAATCCCAGACTTCACTATAACTTTGTGCCAAATGGACGTTCCCTTTGCCGGTATTCTGTGCAAATTTCCCCAAAGACTGTTTAGACAACTTTGCACTAAAGCGCTTGCCAGGATTCTTAACAATTTGGGATCGGTCAAGCTGTATACCTTCATGGGCACGGTAACGCTGAATATAAGCCGTTTTTTCATCTTCGGTATCAACCCCTCGCGGATATCCTGATGCTCAACCTTATCCTTCAAAAAGCGTTTATATATGGTGTGAAAAGGTTGGGTAGCTTCTGAAACCTCCACACCTCATGTATCTTCAATATTCTATACCATGGCGAACGGCTAGGGCCAGCTCAGGCTTGTATATACACCTCTGATCTTACGCTGGTGGGTTGTATGGTCACAATCACCGTTGTTCTCTTCTGCGCACTTCACGCACAGGGGAAACATGAGCTTGTGATCTATAACGACGGGTAAGATCGGCATCCATAAATCGCGAGGGGGGAGCACGTCTACGAAAGAGAGTCCAAAGTAGCGCTCATTCAAGTTAGCTGAAAACTCCTCGATGGTTGGTATGGTGGGACCCACCATTTTTTCAGGTGCACCTACGGGGTACGGATTGTTCTTCATCACGTAGGGGTATAAAGAGCAGAAGTCGTAGTAGTGGAGTTTCACGCCCTCCGTAGGCGGAAAGTATAGCTTGAATGGGTTTGTGCGCCCTCCAAACAAGCTGTCACCGCATTTGAGGGGGTCCAACACCATTGAACGTTTGATGGCCCTTATTTCTTCACGGTACTGGGCATCTGTTTCCATCCGTGCATCATACTCATGCTCCCACACGATTTGTGAGTGAACTGGGAGCCTATAAGTTGATCACGGTTACGGGTCCATGCGAGGCTGTCGGGGGGATCTTCCATAAAGGTCCCCTGTGACGGCACATTCAGCGCGCGGGCATCCATGCCACCAGCAGCCGTTAAAGGAATACACAGTCTTCTCACCAGTGGCTGGATCCTCACTTAGGCCGTCAACCCAAAAAACACGACCATTGACCTTAACGGGTACTTCACCCGTGTTGGGCGCATTTTATATATACCCCGGTCTGTTGCTGTAGGTGTATGAGCCAGTAAATAGCCTTGTGCCCATAACTGCGGGGGTTTCTGTGAATGATTGCTAAGGTGTCTTTAGGCATGAAACACTGTAAAACATAATGAGGCGATCGTGGTCGCGACTTGCAGCGGATCGCATTTGAAACGGGTTATGTACATCCTTCTAAAGGCTTGAAAGCATACTCTAAGTACACGTACGTCATTCACGCAATAACGTTCACATTCATCGGCTATATTGTATGGATTAGCTTCATTAAAACTGTTGTAGTAGCGGTCAAAATCTTCACGCTCACTATCACTCATGTTGGTGTAGTTAAAGTAATGTTTGGGTGGAGGTAGTCCTACGTAATTCAAAGTTTCGTTAGTGAGGAATGTGTAAGGGAAATACCCTTTTGAAACTTCAGCGGCTACGCCCATGACCTTGGGCAGCTTTGCTAATTTACAAGGTGTGAACAGCAGGGTGTCTTTAAACTGTACATTACCTCTTATCTGCATCTGTATTAGTTTGTTGCCTCTTTTCAAGGGATCACCTGTAAATATCGCAGACGACTCGTGTTCAAGCAGCTCCTTATAAAGGAACTGTGTGTCAAATTTCGCCCCGTTATGGGCAAGAATATACACAGTCATTTTTTTTAACTTGTCCGCTAATTTGACAATATAGGATACAAAGAGTTTCACAGGGCTGTCGTGTGCATTCGTTTTAAAAACGTTTGTCCGTTTTCCACATTTGTGGCACTCATCACACTCGACTCCATGCACTCATCACAGATAGTCTGACTTACGAGTAAATGTGGAATAACCTCTTTGGTTTCAGCGTTCGTGTAAGTTTCTATATCGTAGTACACGGTTATACAAGGGCTATTTTTAGGTTTAGCATCTTTCATATAACATACATGCTTCACTCCATCCGCCTTATATTTTTCATGACATGTAGAACAGTGAATTTCATCGCATTTATGTTTGAAATTCCCCCAATTATCCATCATGTGAAACATACCGCACTTACAAATCCTCATTTTCCTGCAAGTGCCATTTGATTTATGGAGTTCAAAGCATTTATTATTGAAAAATGTACGTCTACACACATTACATTCCCTCTTCTCGTTTCAACTACACGACTTTCACATTTGGGGCTTTTACACTGCTCACATACCATGTAGCAATCCTTACAATGTTTCACCATATCATCAGCAAACTCGAGACAACCCTTACACAAATCATGATGCCTTCCATATTTTCGACTTTTATCATAACTGGCGTAGAGAGCCCTTATGTTACGGATGGGGAGATACGATGTTCCTGACAATCCTAAAATAAGTAGAGGTCTTGTACGATCTCTCACGCTGCTTTTAAAAACATACACAGTCCTACGACGATCATCCATTCCAAATACGACTATACGTGCATTCATTTCCTGCTCGGCCCTTCTCAGTTCTTCAGGACCCATATTACACTCAAACTCAAGCTTACAATCTGAAGCCAGTTTACGGGCACGCTGCACAACCGTGGGCAGCCAAATTTTTTGCGTCCAAGTATTTAGCACAGTGAACATATGAGCTAAAATTATTGCTATAAAACCACAACCACGATCGACGTTTAAATGCTTTCTGTAAATAACCGGAGAATTGAAATTAAGAGTATAAGGTGTGGCACTATGACCCGCAACCCGGAATACTCTGTCAATATCTACCATGAAATTGTCCATATTGAAGGATGTACCACTTTGAGAGGCTTGCATTATACGCCCCAATATATATTCTATATCTACAGCCGCCAAACGTCTGAACGGTATTACCACCCAAAAATCGTCCCCCTCATTTGACCCGAACCTGAAGGATAACCTCGTCCGGACTTCACGTTCGTCGCGTTTCTGATGGGGAAACTCCACAATACGTTCAACTACGCGCCGCAGTCCATTGGTATACAAGGATCCATGGTCAACCCTGACCACGTACCGATTTCTAGTCAGGGAGGGATGGGGGTAGCGGTGCGCACCAACTCGAATGTTATACCATCCTCCGCAGTATGAGAAGCTGTCGTGGAGGAAGTACCCGGAACTGAACAATGGGGTGTATTTGAGGAAGGTACTATTGTGGGGGTTGTGTCGTAAGACGTTGAGGGTTGGGTATCTATTACTAGGGGTCTAACAATCGAAGCAATCCTGGCACGCTTTATACCTGACGTGGAGGGCTCTTCATCATGCTTCCGCTTTGAACTGTCGCATGCTACAGGTGTCGCTGGTGAGGGTTCGTCAGCGGGGAAGGGTTCTGTAGCTGCACGGTTCGTCTGTGATATCGATGATGGGGTGCTGTACATCGTCGTCATTCACGGTTCTGTGGAAGAAGAAAGAAGAAAACAAAATATAAGGAACAGCACTCAAAATTTTTAATATTTTGTAAATGACCCACTTAGGGGTGTGTCGTGTTAGAGATGGAATCTGTAGGAAAATTCAGGTTCACAAGCCCCTCCACATGTATTATATCTGGCCCTACAGGATGTGGAAAAACTGATTTATGCTTAAAATCATTGAAGATAAGGGGGAGATGTTCTCAAAATTTGTGCATAAAGTAATATGGTGCTATTCGACGTATCAGTCAGTGTTCAACGAGTACCAAGCTGAAATTTTGTTCCACAAGGGGGTCTATGACGTTAATTCGTTAAAAGGTAATGAGCATAGAGTTGTTGTAATTGACGATCTCATGTTGGAAATGGATAAAACGTTTGCCGAGACATTTACAGACAGTGTTCTCCCACCATCTTAACATAAGCGTATTCTTCATCAACCAGAATCTATTTTTCAAAAATAGATACATGCGCGATGTGTCGCTAAATACACAATATCTAGTCTTATTCGCACAACGTAGAGATGTGTCACAAATTGGGGTATTAGCCAACCAAATGTTCCCGAATCAGCGTAAGGAGTTTTTGGAGCTTTATAAAGAAGCCACAAACCAGCGCTATGGATATTTGTTTTGTGACCTTCACCCGCGAAACACGTTTAGGGTGCTTCTAAGAACGAATATATTCCCAAGCGAACCTGAAACGGTGTATATTCCAGAATGACAAATAGGCTGAAGAAATATCGTGAATTAATAAAAATCTATCAACGATTGCCCCGGGCACTGCAACAGATGTTTGTTAAAAATATCGACTCGACTTTTTAAAATGCATCTGTGAAATCTGTCTTAATGTTATAAAATGTAATGTGCCAATGAAACCCTCTCAGAAGGCTCGCTTACGTCGTTACAAGAACATAATACGAGCGCTCGCTCATAAAAGTCAAACTGTGGGTAAGAAAAAGCGAATTATTGTACAAAGAGGAGGATCATTCCTACCCATCTTATTTTCAGTTTTGGGTCCTTTACTGACTAGATTAATATAATGAAGAAGGTGGTTGTGATTCCGCACGAGGTGTATGCTTCATTGCAAAGTTCAAAGATTCCAGACACGGCTCTAGAACCCCGTAAAAGTAGGCTTAAAAGAATGGAAAGCGAGTTGCTAGCCCTATTAAACAGTGAAAAGTCACCTGATGAGAAAAGGATCTTGTACCAAGAGGCTTTGCAGAAATTTCTTCATGAGTACGAAGATTATAAGAATCCGACAGAGCTCCCCGTGGTTATTAGGCACAGCGCGAGTAGCGTGAGCATGGCGACACAGGACCTGGCCCGACGTTAGAGATGACCAACCAAAGAACAACGGAACACAACACATCGAACATGTGTTAAAAAACAGTCTCCCACATACATTGAGGAATAAAGGCTTAAGTCTTTATAATCTATTGAGTGAGGACCCCATCATACAGTGGGCCGATACAGGCGAGGTCATTGTTGAAGGAACAAGGGTACAAGGATCCAATATCGTTGATATTGTTCATGATCTGGTGAGAAAGTGGGACAGACCCTCACCAACAGGATGGAAGCATATTAAAGCAAGACTACAACAAATAAATGTCCCCAAAACATTGATAGGTAATCTGAATAGGTTAAAAGACCTGGATCAAGTCTCGCATGTGTCACAACTGAGTACACCATCGCCCCCAGCAGCAGCGTCTCTGAAGAAGAGAAAGAAGAGAACAAACGGCCAACCTTATCCACGTGTCTCTAAAATACGCAAATGGTTAACATATTAAGTAAACGCTATTATGACATTTCTAACCCCGCCTCCTATGGTGGCGTTAATAGACTGTACAGAGGTGTTTACGGAGTAGGAAAAAAGATGTTGAGCGGTTTTTGCGGGAACAGGATGCTTATACACTTCATAAACCGGTGAGAAAAAGGTTTAAAACGGCCAAGACAACCGCGGATTCGATTGACTCTATTTGGCAAGCGGATTTAACAGACATGCAAAGATATTCAGTGTATAATGACGGATACCGCTACATCCTATTCATAATAGATGTATTCTCTAGATATCTGTGGCTAATTCCCTGAAAAATAAATCGCCTGAAACAGTTGCTAAAGCGACCAAAACGTTGATGTTAAAAGAAGAAAGGGTTCCTGGCTATTTTTGTACGGATATGGGGAAAGAATTTATAGGTCGCGCTTTTCAGAACATGCTGACAGAGTTTAATATCAGTTACTACACTAGCAGTTCTATACATAAGGCCTCTTTAGCTGAAAGAGTTCAACGTACCATAAAGGAACGCATGCATCGCTATTTTACACATAAAAACACATACATATATAAACGTTCTCGGGTCATTGGCATCATCATACAACCGTTCACACCACCGTACGATTGGCACAACACCTAACGAAGTTTTAGAAAGAGGTACGCTGCCAGAGGTGAGAAGAGATGGAGCACCGCCACCACACTCTACACATTTCAAAATCAATGATTATGTAAGGCTATCACGTTCGGGAAATAAATTCGCGAAGGGATTTGAGCAAGGATGGACACGTGAGATTTTTAAAGTTCGTGCTATGAGACCTAAAGGTGAGATAATGATGTATTACGTTGAAGATTTGAATGGGGAAGAGATCGCTGGAGGCTTTTACCGCGAGGAGTTGCAGAAAGTGACATTTAATTTAGGAAAAAGTGTTTAAAATTGAAAAAATTTTAGGCAGCAAAGGTTCAGGAAAGAGAAAAATGTACCTGGTGAAATGGCTGGGTTACCCAGAAAGCTTCAACACCTATATAAAAGCTGCTGCAATAATGAAGCTTAATTAGTATGCAACATGGCGCCTAGCCACTTCTATGTCACACTCCCGTCCTCTTCTTCTCTGTCTGTACATCCTAACAACACCCTCGCCAACTTTGTGACAGAACTCCACGGACCCATTGAATTGGAGCGTGATTCGTATGAGGTGGGTTATGTGAACTCCAGTTAGTCTCCAAATTTTTAACTCTTGAAAATGAGCAAATCATATTTCTGATCCTTAGAAGAATCGATGAGTGCGAAAAATTAGGCATAACCTTAGACAATACTATGCGATCAGTCCTGTTCGGTGAGGACAGTACTATAGCACAAATGTATCGCTAGGAATCGGCATTATGACAGCCATGGACATTGTGACGGGGTTAAACAAGAGTCTTGAAAAGTCGTACCTGACAAACGATTTACTTTTTGAAGTCGTAAACATAGACACGCCTGCATGCACATTGAAGTTAAAGTCAACGCTTAGTAGAAATATTAAAGATAAAGAGCTGTTCACAATTGTGGCTGAGGGCCGATATAGCGCAGCTCTCCAAAGAGATACCTTTCACGAGGCACAGCATGACTTGTCCAGCTTAATGTATCAATTGAAGATGGAGAAATTGGGTGAAAGCTCTCCACCCCAGACATGTGCTATATTTACAGCAATATCGTAGAGCACCAATTTGTTGGGGACACCCAGGCGCGCCTGCTGCGCATTGCACACATCCCCAACCATAGAGGGAAAAGTTTGAGCATTACATATGACAAGCCCCATTATGTGAATGTTGCGACTAATCTATTAACCAACATCTCGATATATATAAGAACGATTGAGGGAAAAAATTTCCCATTCGGTGATGGGAGCTTAACAGTGAAACTACACTTTCGCCGTTTATAATGACCCGAAGGCCATTCACAGTCTATCGAGGAGTGAGATACCAGCGTGGGAGTGGCTTGGATCCATTTTTTCATCCATACTACGCACCGCTGTCCCACTGTTGAAGAGGGGTGCCAGGTACCTAGGGCGGAAGGCGTTACAAACAGGTTTTAACGCGGCAGAAGACATAATGGGAACTAAGCCTAAAGAAGCTCTAAAAAACATTTAAAACGTACACGGGACGAAATCATCAAAGATGCAAAGAGAAAAATGCGTGGTGCGGAAAGAAGAGATCTGCCAGGAAGAAGGGGTTACCATCACGTGGCGCTAAACGTAAAAGGAAATAAAAAAGAAGTGCTCTAAGCGTATGAAACCTATGGCTGATCATTTTTTTAACTGATATAAGCTGAGGACACTACTCTCACGAATCATAGGCTGATTATAGTTGTCGAGAGGTGGCACTATTTCTGACTCGTCATGGCGCGTTTCATCCATCCGTGTAGTTCACAATGCTTTTTTTTTCTATTGATGACTTACTTTAACCCATTAAACACAATTAGTTCGCCGAGTGCCCTTAAAATTCATGATACCCAGCTCGGGCCCTTACTTTTTGGACCCGAGCTGCATGCACATGTACGCTAAACTGCGTATAGCCCATTCTGATGGAACGGACTGCGATGATAGTTACTCTGTGTACCCTGAAACCAATCTTTTACTCTCCATATTCAGCCGGTGTGAGGTTTATTTAAACCAGGTTAACATCTCGGCAGGAACGGGGTACTACCACCTACGAGCCTATCTGGAAAATGTCCTCAACTTTTCAAAAGAAGCGAAGGACACCTTTTTAACCGCGGAGGGATATTACCATACTAAAGAAGAAAATGGTATAAAGGATAAATTTAAAAATTCTAAAAAAAATATATACGAATGTTTTGGACGTCTTCATACAGATTTCACATTCCAGGAGAAACTGCTTATGAACGGAGTGGATATGAAGTTGAAGCTTACCCGCACGATTCCTGATATCTGCATAAATCTGGGGTCTGATCAAGAATAGGGCGCGAAACCCTTTGTGATTCACATCATGGAGACGTATTTGCGTATACGCCGAGTGAAATTAAGTTCGCCAAAACAAATAGAAATTGAGAAAGACTTAATACACGCCACAGTAAAATACCCAATTAACAGGGTACAGATCAAACTATACACGGTGCCCGGGTTGGCCTCGAAGCAACTAGAAAACGTGGCCCTTGGAGTCCTACCTAAAAGGATATTAATTGGAATGCAGGACCACGCCTCGACGAATGGAAAATATAAAAAGAGTGCCTTTAAATTCGAGAATTTCGGCCTTAAAAATATTACTCTATACGTAAATGGCATCGCTTTGGGAGGGACTATGATTACGGATTACTCATCAGACGCTGTTCCCGCTCTGCGCGAGAGCTTATAGTATCTGGCTCATAATACAGGTGGCTGTGATGAGCTTGGGTTTGGTGTAACGCAGAAAGAATTTGTCGAAGAATTTGACATTTATTCATTTGATGTTACGCCTGACTTCTATGCTGGCACAAATACGCATTTAAATCCACAACAGAGTGGGAATATCTCAGTCAGGTTTGAATATGCCAAGCCTATAGACGCGCCTAAAAGTGCTAGTTTACTTCGAATCACAGGCACTAATAGAAGTTGATCGTTTCAGGAACGTGGTCACAGACTTTTAAAATGGACGCGAATATACTCCAGAGAGTAATGAAAGGTGACCGTTTCACACGCTCAAAATTTATCGGTGTGTTTGCGAAGAATGAAATATTGAAGTTGCCAAGTACGAGAAACTGGTACGGGATTATCGTTAACACCGACATTGTGGGGGGTGATGGGATTCATTGGTTTGCGATCTATTTTAAAAATAGGGAAATAATGTACTATTTTGACTCACTCGGCTCCCAGCCCTGGAATGATTCTGTGGTTGTACAGTTTATCGCGCAATTACATATACCTGAGATTGTGTGGAACCCGTATCGCTTTCAAGGATATTATAGCGACACGTGCGGGATGTACGCCCTCTCATTTCTCATACACTTGTCACGTGGGAAGGGATTTATAAATTTTTAAAAATTATTCGATTTGTGCAACACTGAAATGAACGATAAAACTGTATGCAGACAGATTAAAAAAAAGGTTCCCATATGTTAGCACCAACTGTATTGTGTAAAGGGGTATATCTATATTGTGTAAAGGCCTATTTGTACCCGTTAAGACTTATTTAATGGACACTGGTTCCGCTTTGTACATGTTTTCTGCCATTTAATAAATTAAATAAAAATACAATGTGCTTTGTTCTTAACCTCAAAAATACTTACATTACTTCCTCGATGACTTGGCACTCGCTGGGCCGGATGTGAGCCAATACCTCGACTTCTGTGTTCAGATCGCTGGTTTGGTTGTGGGGTAAAGCATCCATATCATTTATTCCCCTTTCATCAAAAAGAAAAGTAGCTATAACACGATCAAGTTCCGCATCGGTCCTATAAAGTTAAGTAAAAATAAAGAGCTACAATAAGAGAAAATGACACGAATTTAAAAAATTATAATCAAAAGCAGATAATTCTTAAAAGTTTTGGTAATTTAAAAATCCTACTGTGGTGCTGTCTTTAAATTATCGAGAAAAATATTATTAAAGCTCCACATATATATATATATATATATATATATATATGTATATATATATATATACCGAAATAATCACGATGGAAACAGACAATAATTAAAAACATAATGGGCTTAATTTTTTACGTTGTAGAAAAATTCAGAATAAAGCTAGGTTAGACTAACAGCAAATTGTAACCATAAGCAGATATCTTGACAGTTTTCGAGTGCTAAGACATTGCCTGCAACGGGACTCGAACCCGCATGCAATTATTAATAGTTTTCATATTTCTAAAATCCTATCTGTAGAGCTTTCTATAAATTTTTTAATTATCGAGTAATATACAAATAAAAACACCGTGTATATATATATATATAGACCGAGAATAAACAAACTATATTTCAAAACAATTCTTATGGCACTTATAAGTTAATTAACATTGAATGAAACGATAGTAGGATATATTTTGTCCCTGTTAGGTTATATTATTATAAACGAGAAAGAGCCCTTGCCGATATATATATATTATGTCCCGGTTAGGATATATTATTATAAACTATAGTAGGATATATTATGTCCCGGTTAGGTTATATTATTATAAACGAGAAAGAGCCCTGGCCGATATATATATATATATACATATTATGTCCCGGTTAGGATACATTATTATAAACGATAGTAGGATATATTATGTCCCGGTTAGGTTATATTTTTATAAACGAGAAAGAGTCCTGGGCGATATATATATATATATATATTATGTCCCGCTTAGGTTATATTGTTATGAACGAGAAAGAGTCCTGGGATTAATTTTTTCGTTGTAGAAAAACTCAGAATAAAGCTTTGGTTAGACACTTATAAGTTAACACTGAATGAACCGCAGAATATAATAACAAATTAATTAATTACATCTCTAAGACGTTAGCGGGAAAATCGTGCTCGCTGCCGCAATTTTCTGCGTAGATAAAAGTTCATTCCGATCTGCAGCGCTGAAAATTAGACACGTTGCCTGAGCATAAAAATCTTGATCTTCAAACAGTTCGGGGGAGTCGTACAGCGATAACTGACTCATAGTGTATATTTGAAAAGCACTAAGGAAGAAAAATCAATGAACTAAGGCTCTGAGATGAAAGGGCTCCCTTTTATAAAGGGGGCTTGTGACCAACCCACAACACACAAACGCTAGCTTCCTATTGGCTATCAGTTAATTTTGGGCGGGCTTAACGCGTAGGCCTGCACAGCGGCCAAACAGAGGTTCTGGGCTCCGCCCACAGGGCTGTGATTGGCTGCCCCGTGAAATTTGGGGCGTGTCAGATATTTCCATTCGTGGAGAGACGAGAAACGTTTTGTTTTTTGATCTTGTGTTCGACCGAGAGAGAGAGAGAGAGAGAGAGAGAGAGAGAGAGAGAGAGAGAGTTGAGGGTGGCTTGTGAAACGGTTTATGGTCCCTGAAATATAATAGTGGAAGGTAATTAATTACCCATAAAGAAAACCGCTGTAAAAATGCATTGTAACGTATAAGAATTCCACGAAACAATAAATAAATTTAAAAATAACAGATGCGTGCTGGTTGCCGGTCATTAGCCCAAAGTTTACGATCTCGAGCAGATCGCTGATTAATATATATATATATAGCGAGAGATAGAGAGAGAGTGAGAGATTTGTACATATTTACCTTTGGTTTCGGTACAATAAATAAATTTAAAAAATAACAAAGATGTGTGATGTAGCGTTTCAATAAACACCAAATTTTATGATGTCGAGAGAATGGAAATAAGCTTCCATTTACCCAGGGATTCCTAACCTTTTTGACACGGCGCCCCCTTTTGGTCAATCTTGTATCCATGGCGCCCCCCTTACCCAAAGGGCGAACGTTTTCACCAGTTCCATATGGACGTCTAGAATCCAGATAATTATAGGATTAATAATAAAAAACATCAACGCTCATGTGTTTATGAGATTACGGATGTCAAGTTTTCCCTAACGAAGTAAATTACCCATATATATTTTTGGGAATATATATTTGAATGGCACTTGTTGACCGTTGACCACCTCACGCCCCCCATAGGAATCTCAAACGCCCACCCTGCGCGCCCCAGGTTGGGAACCGCTGCATTTAACCCTTCGACTGCTTCCGATCGAATTGTTCATTCTGACCTTTTCACAAAGACTCGTTTAATTATATTTAAGACTCAACCTTCTCATGGCTCGTATGCTGACCCGACGCTGGGCCGTATAATTTAATGACGCGTACCTTATCTTGAATCTTGGAAACCAGAGAAACGGCAACAAAGAATTAGATAAACAACATATATATATATATATATATATTTGAGAGAAGTTCAGAATGGAAGTGAGAGGGTGTTTATAGCCCGTAATTAGATTTTTTTTGTTGTAGAAACAGATGTTTTAAATTTTATTTTTAAGTGTGAACGAAGGTAAATATAACTCTCTCTCTCTCTCTCTCTCTCTCTCTCTCTCTATATATATATATATATATATATATATATATATATATATATATATATAGTATGAGAGAAGTTCAGAATGGAAGTGAGAGGGTGTTTATAGCCCGTAATTAGATTTTTTTTTTGTAGAAACAGATGTTTCAAATTTAATTTTTAAGTGTGAACGAAGATAAATATAACTCTCTCTCTCTCTCTCTCTATCTATATATATATATATATATATATCTCGAGCAGATATATATATATATATATATATATATATATAGAGAGAGAGAGAGAGAGAGAGAGAGAGAGAGAGAGAGAGAGAGAGAGATATGAGGAGGGAGAACGAACAAATGAAAAAATGAGGTAACCACCCGGGAATCGAACCCGGGATCTTCCGATTGCCGGTCAGATATGATAACCACTACACCATGGGCCTCACTCATTCAGAAGTCGTAATTCTCCTACATACGCGCAGAAACCAATGCCCTGAGGGGGCACCTCCCGCATGCCGCACATATATACATTTCAACTTCAAACAACACACAGTATAATTAACGTAAAGAACGACGCTTGTATAGAAGAACGTCCCGCGCAAGATGAGGAGGGAGAAAGAACAAATGAAAAAATGAGATAACCACCCGGGAATCGAACCCGGGATCTTCCGATTGCCGTCAGATATGATAACCACTACACCATGGGCCTCACTCAATCAGAAGTCGTAATTCTCCTACATACGCGCAGAAACCAATGCCCTGAGGGGGCACCTCCCGCATGCCGCACATATATACATTTCAACTGCAACTGATTGAGTGAGGCCCATGGTGTAGTAATTATCATATCTGACCGGCAATCGGAAGATCCCGGGTTCGATTCCCGGGTGGTTACCTCATTTTTTCATTTGTTTCGTTCTCCCTCCTCATCTTGAGCGGAACGTTCGTCTATACAAGCGTCGTTCTTTACGTTAATTATACTGTGTTGTTTGCAGGTGAAATATATATATATATATATATATATATATATATATATATATATATATATATATATATATATGAAGGAATTAACGGGTTTTACATTGATATAAAATAATTTAAAAGAATAATTATCAGAATTGGTAGAGGCTGAGTTAATTAATACAATTTGACGTGATTATAAATTTTGTGTACGTTTCTTGTACTAATTTTTATAGTTTTCAGAATTTTTTTAGATCGACTTTTTTCCGGAATTGTACATATATAGGCTTTCCTTGGTTTTGTTTGCTTCCGCCCGAATTGTTCATTCTGACGAATGTCAAATTTTTCGCCCCACCCTAGACCTACTTTTAACGGGGATATATATATATATATATATATATATATATATATATATATAATTTAGTGATGTAGGTCACATCCGCATCCGCGGAACATCCGCACATTTTCTCGCATCCGCATCTGCATCCGCATCCGCACTTTGGACTGCGGATGTCGTGCGGATGTGGACCGTTGAGATAAAACGTCATTAATAAGCGGAAATTATCAAATTCTACTATAATAATAGAACTAGTTCATTGTGCGCAAAAGTGATGCAAGCGACGAGACGAGAGGCTGTTCTTGTATAAAGTTACTCTCTTGCAACCTACTTAGATCCACGTTACAAAGCTAAGTTATTTTCACCTAGTACATTAGAACGAGTTAAATCATCACTTGGCAAAGCAGTTGAAGAGCTTCAATCTCTTGAATCTGTCGCTTCGCCACCCACCAAAAGAATAAAAGTTTCAGTGACAGAACCAACACCTTCAACAAGCAAATCTATCACAGAATCTGTCTCTCAGTTTCTTGAGTCAAGCAGCAATGACGAGACCTACGCGATGTCAAAAGATGTAGTAAAAATGATCGAGAGCTATCACCAAGAAAAACGCCTGGCTGCATGTGACAATCCTATTAGTTGGTGGAAAAATACGCAGAATATCTATCCATACTTGAGTAAACTTGCAAGGAAACATTTAGCACGTCCTCCAACAAACGTACCAAGCGAGATATTATTTAGCAGTGCTGGATTAATATATGATGAAAAGAGAAACAGACTGGCAGCAGAAAAGACAGAAAAATTAATGTTCCTTAAGCATAACCTTCCTATAATAAGTTTGAATATTAAACGATGAACATCTTAGTTTACTTTATTTTAATTACTCATTATAAATATGCCTAATAAAACTTTAAACTTAATATAAATAGTTATCAAGCTAATTAAAGATCTCTTTCTATAATGGAGGTTGGGGAAAGAGGTCGGGTAACACAATTATGGTTTCTAATTGTGGCTGAAACTCAACAAAATATAACGAATTTATTTGCAGACGAATTCACTAATTGATTTCTATATTAGTTAGATGCTTGCTATTATTTTATATGTTCAGGGAAAAGTACAGCAATTATTGTACAATTAATCAATTATACTACATTATAGCTACAGCTCTCTCTATATAATAACTTATTATATACGTTAAACACAACAAATCTCGAATATAACCTGAAAAATAACGAAAATGTAGACATCCGCATCCGCATCCGCGGATGTTGAAATCAAACATCCGCATCCGCATCCGCATCCGCGGATGTGAAAAAAATGACATCCGCTACATCACTAATATATATATATATAAAAGAGAGCGCTCGAGAGAGTTCCCTGCTAGGGCACTCTGGGTACCCATTTATCTACCAACCGTGGAAAGATATTTACATGAATTTTTTTAGATGAACTTTTTTCCGGAATTGTACGTATCAGGTCATCCCATAAATAATGTCGTTTTTTTACCTTTATTTCCAAATGAAAATAAAACTACATCAAAATAAATTTTAAGCAATTTTATATTTTCCTTCACTTTCTATGACTCTCTGCCATCTCTTTACAAGCATTTCAATTCCATATTGATAAAATTCCTTCGGTTTAGAAGCAAAAAACTCGGAGGGCAATGTTGATAGCCTCGAAACTTTCAAGTTCTTTCCCGTCAGGGTAGTTTTGAAGACTTCTGAATAGGTAGTAATCTGATGGTGCAAGGTCTGGTGAATTCGGAAGATGTGGAATTTTTTCCCAACCAAGCTGTTCAGTTTTGGCAGTGGTGATTTGAGCAGTGAGGATACGCACTGTCCTGTTGAAACACACCACTCTTGCGATTGGCCAAAGAAGGACGTTTTGTTTGCAATGCAACACTCCGTCTTTGAAGTTGCTGACAGTAGACTTCGGCTGTAATGGTTTGATTGGGCTGCAACAGTTCAAAGTAAACCACTCCTTGAATATCCCACTAAACGCAGAGCAAAACCTTCCTTGGGTGCAGATGTCCTCTTGGCTGTGGTGTAGCAGATTCCCCAGCACTAACCCACTGCCGATGACGCTTAACATTGTGATGAAGCACCCAATTTTCATCCCCAGTAATGAGTCGATTCAGAAACGGTGCTTGAAGTTGCCGAGAATGCAATGAAGAGCAAATGTTCACGTGATCTCTACAGTTGTCTGGTGACAACGTACGGGGAACCCACTTCCCAAGTTTCGACACTTTTCCCAGTCGTTGCAGGTGGCGATGAACTGTGGAACCGGTCGAATTTAGTCGCTGGGCAAGTTCTTCAACAGTTACAGCAGGATTTTCTTCAAGTGTAGCTATCAGAAGGTCATCATTGAACTCAACAGGTTGGCCCGAGCGCGTTTCATCAGTTAAGCTATAGCCACCAGACCTAAACTTCTGGAACCATCTTTGACATTTCCTTACATTTAAAGCTTCCTCCCCATAAATATCCTGAATATTTTTTGCGGCTACAGTCGCGTTATTTCCTTTTCTAAACTCATAAAGCATTATATGCCTGGTGTGTTCCTCTGACACCTCCATCTTATCCGTAAGGGTGAAATAAACAGAGATTGTTAACACGATGAAACTTCACTTAGAATGAGAAGTAACATGTCTAAACACATAAAAATTCGAGTTTTCCACAAAATATACAGAGAAACATGTGCAAACACGACGCGAGTTTAGCAATGCAAAAAAACGCCATTACTTATGGAATGACCTGATATATAGGCTCGCCTTTGCTTTCGATGGTTTCCGCCCGAATTGTTCATTCTGGCGAAGGTCAAGCTTTACACTCCACCTTAGACCTACTTTTAAACGGGTAAATATATATATATATATATATATATATGTGTATATATATATATATATATATATATATATTGGTATTATTATTGTTGTTGTTAACATTGTTTCATATTTTCTATTGTATCGTATTATACTGTCTACACATATGCTTAGGAATGCATTAACTGTCGCACTATTATATGTCTATATACAGATGTGTGTTATTATATGTCACGCTCTATATACCTTTTGTATGATTTACAAATGTAGCAAACAGCAATAAAATTATTATTATTATTATTATTAATTATTATTATTATCCTACAATGTTTTGCATGTTTAGGAGAGCATAAACTGTCTCACTATATGTGTACAGTATATATGTTAGTATATATTAGTCTCTTTATTTTATGTAGAAAGGAGGCGCTAAGGGCAAATGCCCGCAAAAACGCTCCCCCCTCATAAAAAAAAAAAAAGACAAAGTCAGGGGTCCAAAGTTTTTGAGATGCCTGGACACTTTGCGTTTGGAAAATTGGAGGTCATAGACATGGGGAAAGATGGATTGAGGAAGGTTGTTCCAGAGTTGACCGGTTGAGTAGATATATAAAAGATTAAGAATACCGAGTATACCGAGTAACCCTCACGTTATAGAGTTGGATAGAAAAGGGATGAGAATGTGTCAACAGTCTGGTACTGCTAGCTTTCATTAAAGGAGGAGGTATGCAGTTAGAGAGTTCAGGAGAGTAGTGTCCGTTATAAAAGAGATAGGAAAGAGAGAGTGAGGCAACACTACGGCGAAGAGAGAGGAATTGAAGACAGTCAGAAAGAGGCCGGGAACTGATAACACGAAAAGCCTTTGATTCCACCCGGTCAATTAGAATTGTGTAGGTTCAGCCACCCTACAAATGAGAAGCGTACTACACACACACACACACACATATATATATATATATATATATATATATATATATAATTTCACGAAAGTAACGTGTGAATAATATTTATAATGAAAATAACCAAGAAGGAAAGTAAAACACTAAATAGTGCTCAAGCACTTTCATCTAATGACATCCTCAGAAACACTGAAATTAATCACAAGATTGAGACTATATAAAAATTACAAAAAAGAAACAAAAATAATATGATTGGTTCAGAAAATATTTCAGGAGGAGCATACAGTTCAGGTGGAATATCTCCAGAGTTTTAGCCCTTGCCCTTCTTATCTAAACCTGTTCTGAATTAATTAAAAATAATGGGATCCAGCGAAAAAAAGGTCCTGGCTAAAACAATTTTGAAATTGTAAGTTGAAGAATGGTAGAATGGGATAAATAATGGCATTGTTAATAGAAACGTTCTTGAGTCTGCCAATATTCAACTTACAAGCAATTTCAACCTAAGCCAAGGCCTTTTTTCGATCGATCCTGTTATTCTGAATTCTTTCAGAACAGATAAGAAGGGGAAGAGGCTAAAACTCTGGAGATATTCCACCTGAACTATATGCTCCTCCTAAATATTTTCTGCATCAATCATATTTTTTTTTTTTTATAATTTATATATAGTCTCAATCTTGTTATTAATTTCAGCGTTCCTGAGGATGTCATTAGACGAAAGCGCCTGAGCACTATTTCGTGTTTTACGTTCCTTCGTGGCTATTTTCATCATACAGTGTGTGTGTATATATATATGTTACGGCCTTTTTGCGAAATCGGCCCATTTGCAAAAAAGGCCAATATGATGGCCTTTTTGCAAATGGGCCGGCCGGCCACAATGCCGGTCACTTTGCAAACAGGCCGGCATATTGGCCATTTTGCAAAATGGCTGGTTATCCAGCCGGTCATTTTGCGAAAAGGCAGAACTTCAGTTGAGAGATTCAATCCAGTTCGATTGAAATTATTGAATTTATTGAAATTTAAATTATTGAATGCCCGGTTAGGTTAACTGAATCTCCGGTTAGGTCAACTGTCCGCCATTCACTGTCCAGTTCAATGTGAAGTTCTGCCTTTACGCAAAATGGCCGACAGCATTACCAGTCATTTTGCAAAATGGCCAATATGCCGGCCTGTTTGCAAAGTGGCCTGGCATTTAATGCATTATGCAAAAAGGCCGGGTTTTTGGCCCTTTTGCAAAAAGGCCGATTTCGTAGAAGGGCCGTAACATATATATATATATATATATATATGCACACACCAAAGGTATATATAGGGTGTCCCAAAAAAAACTATATACTCTTTATAGCATCATATATTTTATAATTTAAAAAAACCCAAACAATATATTGTTATAGCAATTGCCAATGAAGGGTAAATTAGTAATCTAAGTGATCAAAATGTTATAGCGAGTTGTTTGCATATAAAATTTAATTAACTACGCCAAGTGCTCAAAATGTTCTCCGGCGGCATGAATGCACTTTTGAATGCGTCGACTAACTGATTCGCAGACATGGACTAATGTGGATGCTGTGATGGTCCCGCACTTTTCCCTAATTGCATCCTTAAGGTGTTCGAGTGTTGCAGGTCTTGTACCATAAACTGCATCCTTCAGGTAGCCCCACAAGTAAAAATCAAGTGGAGTCAAGACCGGTGAACGTGGAGGATACTCAACGCTTCCTCTTCGTCCTATCCAACGGTTAGGCAACGTTTCATCGAGGTACCTTCTGACATCACAATGATAATGAGGGGGGCTCCATCTTGTTGAAAGTAAAAGTCGTCGTTCCCAAACAACTTCCGAACTGCAGGTATAATTTCTGCCCGCAGCATGTCGAGATATGCGGCACCGGTAAGTGTCCCATTAAAGAAAAATGGTCCAACCAAACCCCTGGATGATAAACCACACCATGCTGTTAATCCTGGTAAATTAACATGATTATCCACACCTTAAGGATGCAATTAGGGAAAAGTGCGGGACCATCACAGCATCCACGTTAGTCCATGTCTGCGAATCAGTTAGTCGACGTATTCAAAAGTGCATTCATGCCGCCGCGCCGGAGAACATTTTGAGCACTTGGCGTAGTTAATTAAATTTTATATGCAAACAACTCGCTATAACATTTTGATCACTTAGATTACTAATTTACCTTTCATTGGCAATTGCTATAACAATATATTGTTTGGTTTTTTTTTTAATTATAAAATATATGATGCTATAAAGAGTATATAGTTTTTTGGGGACACCCTGTATATATATATACAATGCGCCTCGGTGGTGTAGTGGTTAGCGTCGCTGACTACGAATCCATCGGCCCCGGGTTCGAGACCCGACGGCAGCCGGCGCGCAGCAAAATCCAGCTGCTCATCCTTCCACACAATAAAGAAAGTGGTTGGTAGATAAATGGGTACCCTAGGTGGCCTAGTGGTTAAGACGCTGGGCTGCTGATGGGGCGTGGTTCGGATTCCACGTTAAACTGTAGGTCTAAGGTGGAGTGAAATGTTTGACCATCGTCAGAATGAACAATTCGGGCGGAAGCTAACCAAAAGGTATAACCAAAAGGTATATATATATATATATATATATATATATTTATATATATATATATATATATATTATGTAGGTAGCTAGCTAGATAAATAAATTAGAAATTGTTAAAGTGAAGCTTAAAATAAGTGTTTTTCTAAATAAGTTATATAAATATAAGCGCAAAGAAGATTCTTTAGAAATAAAAAAGTCAGTTTTTATTAATGAAAGAGCTTCAATCCCTTTTGCAATGAGACTTTTCTAATCCTTTAATAAACGTAATAAGCATTCGTTATCTGTTCATTAATATCTTTTCAGACGGTTTTTTCAAGGGAGGATTTAGAAGGGAGAACAGAATGAAGGTAAAAAAGCATTTTAAAGAGATTAGTTAAGGATAGAAGGGAGATAGCTGTTTATAAGTACCATACTTATATAGTATGTTTATGCATGAATCCTTTAAATTAATTCACCTATACACTTTTTTTCCGTCTTGCGCGGAATATCTCCTATACAAGCGTCGTTCTTTACGTTATTTATACTGCGTGTTCTTTGCAGTTGAATGTATATAATGTTACGGCATGCGAGGGGTGCCCCCTTGGGGCATTGGTTTCTGCGAGTATGTAGAAGAATTACGGCATTTGGAAGAGTGAGGTCCATGGTGTAATGGTATCGCGTCTGACCGGCAATCGGAAGATCCCGGGTTCGATTCCCAGGTGGTTACCTCATTTTTTCATTTGTTCCGTTCTCTCTCTCTCGTCTTGCGCGGAATATCTCCTATACAAGCGTCGTTCTTTACGTTATTTATACTGCGTGTTCTTTGCAGTTGAATGTATATAATGTTACGGCATGCGGGAGGTGCCCCCTTGGGACATTGGTTTCTGCGAGTATGTAGAAGAATTACGGCATTTGGAAGAGTGAGGTCCATGGTGTAATGGTATCGCGTCTGACCGGCAATCGGAAGATCCCGGGTTCGATTCCCAGGTGGTTACCTCATTTTTTCATTTGTTCCGTTCTCTCTCTCTCGTCTTGCGC
Source organism: Bathynomus jamesi (assembly GCA_023014485.1). Classification (NCBI taxonomy): domain Eukaryota; kingdom Metazoa; phylum Arthropoda; class Malacostraca; order Isopoda; family Cirolanidae; genus Bathynomus; species Bathynomus jamesi. The sequence goes on from JAJOZX010004412.1 coordinate 278,617, forward strand.
GGAATATCTCCTATACAAGCGTCGTTCTTTACGTTATTTATACTGCGTGTTCTTTGCAGTTGAATGTATGTATATATATATATATATATACACACACACACACAGTGACGCTCATAAGCATTCGTACAGAGAAATATTTGAGTTATATTCGTACTTATCCTTTGTACCATGTATAGGATAGTTATGTAAAGTTTACCATTCATTTGGAAAAATTTAACAAATAAAAAAAAATTAGTTTAACTCCAACATATTATGTAAAACATCAAAGAATTTGAGGAAAATAAAAAAGTTAAAATGCAAAAGTTTTCGTACATTTACTTACAAAATTATTTAATACTTTTTGTGCCTACCTTTTGATGGAATGACTTCAATGATTCATTTTAGGTATTTTTTTTACAAGGTTTCGACATCTCTCAGTAGAAATTTTAGCCCATTCTTCTAAAGAAAATTATTGCAATTCATTTAAATTCGAAGGGTTTCTCTTGCGGACACCTTTTTTCAAATCAAACCATAAATTTTCTATTAACTTGAGAAGCTTGAAATTCTTTTGTTGAAGCCATTTCATGATGCATTTATTTATAGGTTTTATATCATTATTTTGTTGCAGTACCGAACTGCGACCCATTCGCAGTAACCTTTTTTCTAAAATTTCCTGATATTTCTTCGAATTCAACATTCCATTGATGACAACAAGCTTTTCTGGACAAGAAACACTGAAGCATCCCCAAAGAAGCAAACTATCACCACCATAAATGCAAAAAAACTTCACTTTTTCTACGTGAAAGTCACAATATGATAATAAAAACCCACTCTAATAGACAGAGTTTATTTCCACAACAGTTTCGATGCCCACTGGCATCCTCTTCGGGTGGATACAAAAAACGAATGAACCAAAAACAAGAGGGAAAACAGTCCAGAGCCTTTAAGAAATTCGCACATAGATTAGGTCCCGTTATCCCGACAGTGGAAGGGCATTTTATTAAAGGGACCCGCTTTTTAAATACATTCGCATAAATTTAAAACTATCTTCTTGTTGTACACATATAGATTCTATTATTTTACATAATTATTACATTTATTATTAAATATGTTAAATTTAATATTGTATTAGTATTTATTACAGAAATTCTAAATTTATTATTACATTGATTATTACATTGTTGTTTATTATACAAAAATTATAAACCGAAAAACAAATGAAAAAGGGGGGCGAGGAGGGAACAATCAAGAGACCGCTACGAATAAATTAGGTCCCGTTCTTCCGAAACAGGAAGGGCATTTTTATTAAAGGGACCCGCTTATAGGTACATTCGCATGAATTTAAACTATATACTTGTTCTATACATTTATTATACATTTATTATTCAATTTATTACATTTAATATTGCAGTTATTTAATATAGAAATTATAAATTTATTATTACATTGATTATTTATTGATTATTATTGTTATTTACTATACAGAAATTGTAAACTGAAATCGGAAGGGCATTTTATTACAGGGTCCCGCTTATAAGTACATACGCTCAAATTAAAACTATCTTCCTGTTCATGCATAGAGATTCTACTATTTTGACATAATTATTGCACTGATTATTGCAGTTACATTTTTTTATTTTTTTATCATTTATTATTATTACCTTTATACTAATTACACTTATGTTAGAACCCGTTCACCCGACTCCGTAAGAGATTTTTTGACCAAGAATCTCATTAAAGGGTCTAACTTATAGGTACCCTTGTACAAATTAAAATTATCTGCTTGTTCTATACACACAGATCCTACTATTTTTCTTTTGACATAATTATTACATTTATAAAGTACTTTACTTGATTCCCAATCTATAGCATGATTATTTTGGCTGGCGTGATGAAAAATAGCATTATTGGTGTTACAACTTCTGAAGGCATATTTGTGTTCCTTAATACGGGTTGCAATATTTCTTCCAGTTTCTTCTACGTATACTAAATCACAACTTTTCCAGGGAATGCTGTGGACACAGGCTTGTTCCTGTTTTGCAACGTTATTCCTAACCAATTTACTTTTCACGGTGGATGAATATTTGAACGCCAAAGCAAACTTAAAATCTTTCGTCAACGGTTTAACTCTTTCTAAGCCGGCAATGTAAGGCAAACTCACATATTGTTTTTGGTTAACTGACGGTTCCCGAGGGGCATAAAAAGTTTTTCTGGCTTTAAAATACGCTTTTCTGATAAACCACTCAGGATATTTTAAATCCTTAAAAATGTTCCAAATCTTAGAATTTTCCGGGTCTAGCAAATGTGGGCTACAAATCCTGAGTGCTCTTAGAAACATGGAAGAAATAATTGAGCTTTTAATCCGTTCATCATGATATGAAAAATAATGAATGTACGAATTACAGTGGGTAGGTTTTCTATAGACCGTGAAATTGGGCTTTCCGCTTTCGTTAATGACCAAAACATCTAGAAAAGGTAATTGTTTGTCATTCTCCCATTCATATTTAAATTGAATAGAGGGAACAAGATTATTTAATGACTGAAAAAAAGTGTCAAAGTTGTTCTAGTGGTCAGGCCAAAATGAGAAAATATCTACATAACGAAACCAAATTAGATTCCTGAGACATATTGTTGGCAACAATTCCGACTCATAATATTCCCATAAGTCCGGCATCATAGGAAAAATAATAAAAAAAGCCAAAACAAAAGCTTTTATTTACAGAATGTGCTCAATATGTCCATTGTTTTCAATACACAAATTCAGACGTGATACCCAGTCAGCAAGGACACTGTGAATGATGTCAGGAGTAATGGTGTTACATGCCTCAATAATGCGCTGCCGCAAATGTTCAACACTCTTAATTTTCTCTGCGTATACCAGCGCTTTCAAGTGGCCCCAGAGATAAAAATCTAGTGGCGTGAGATCCGGGCTTCTAGCTGGCCATTCCACAGGCCCTCGACGTCCTATCCAGTGACCAGGGAATTGTTGGTACAGGTATTTCCTTACTTGGGTGCTGTAATGTGCAGGAGCGCCGTCTTGCTGGAACCATGTTGGGAAATTTCCTTCTTCGTTCAAGACGCTGGGAAATGCTTCTTCCTTGAGCATACGTAGGTAGGTGCCTCCAATGACATGTTCATCGAAAAAGAGGGGGCCTATGATGCGATCCTTCCAAATGCCACACCATACCATCACTCGAGATGCACCTTGTTCCTTTGAAGAGGTATACCAGTGAAGGTTGTTTTGAGACCAGTAGCGGGTGTTCTGTCGATTTACCTCACCATTTCCATAAAAATCAGCCTCGTCAGTGAACAGAATGGTGGACGGGAAATTGGCATCCCGAGCATAAGAAAAATATGAATTATGGTTTGTAGAAATAGAAAAATATGAATTTCTCCTATGATGCCGGATTTATGGGACACCCTGTATAATGTACTCAGTATTGGGGACAAAGGGGATCCCATTCCCATGCCAAAACGTTGCAAATAAAATTCTTCACCGAAGGAAAAGGCTTTATTGGTAACACAGAGTTTTATCTGTTCTAAAAATACCGTTGTGGGCATGCCTAGTTCTACATGTTGGCAATTTTCTATCTAAAAAACTATGTACATCATCAATGGGAACTTTCGTAAACAGGGACTCAACGTCAAAACTGATCATTCTTCCCCGTTTTAAATCTAAGGACAACTTTGTTAATAAAGTCACAGGAATTAGTGATGTGCGAGCCTGAAAATTTACCAACTAATGGGGATAATTGATCTGCAAGAAATTTAGATAACCTGTAACTAAATGAACCCCTGTGTGAAATAATGGGACGGAGTGGTATATTAATCTTATGGGTTTTGGGTAAGCCGTAAATGTGGGGGAGTTTGGGGTTAATCTGTAGAAATCTTTTAGGGTCAATCACGGGACATCTTTTAATAAGTTCCTGATAATTTTGTTGAATTCAGCAGAAAGACGCCATAAATAATCAATGTAATAATAAATTTATAATTTCTATATTAAATAACAATGCAATATTAAATGTAATAAATTGAATAATAAATGTATAATAAATGTATAGAACAAGTATATAGTTTAAATTCATGCGAATGTACCTATAAGCGGGTCCCTTTAATAAAAATGCCCTTCCTGTTTCGGAAGAACGGGACCTAATTTATTCGTAGCGGTCTCTTGATTGTTCCCTCCTCGCCCCCCTTTTTCATTTGTTTTTCGGTTTATAATTTTTGTATAATAAACAACAATGTAATAATAAATTTATAATTTCTGTAATAAATACTAATACAATATTAAATTTAACATATTTAATAATAAATGTAATAATTATGTAAAATAACACTGGTCTGCGTTTGAAATTTTTTTCCTGAGGTCAAGGTTTTTTTAGTTGTTTTTTTATAAGTTTTGCATGCTGAAATAAAAAATTAACTCATTTTGCTCAATCAGGTCAGGTTTTTATGCTATCTCAATTTTAAAAAAAATAGATAATTCGAAAATAACACTGGGCAACAAAAAAATTTTTTTTTGTGTCCCAAGAATGAAAATACCTTATTCTTATAGTATTTTCTGTGCTGAATCCAAATAAGTTTGTAAAATTTCTCTATCAGGTCTGGTTTTTGTGTGACATGCAATTTAATTTTTAAAAACCCATATAGTTACATACTTATTAAAATATGATCGAAAAGACATACCTGTAGTTTAAAAAGTAGCTTGTTTTGATTTTCTGCTGTGCTTTGCCTCAGGCATGTCTCTCTTAAGAGTCCAGCAATAGTCAGCCAGCATACTGGGGCTCCATTTGCCTTGGTAACGGTTTTCCATGGCAGAAATATCCTGATGAAAACGCTCACCATGTTCGTCGCTTACCGCACCCAGGTTTTCCGGAAAAAAGTCCAAGTGAGAGTCCAAGAAATGAACCTTTAATGACATATTGCACCCCATTGCTTGGTAAGACTTAAGAAGATCTACTATTTCAGAATAGTTTTCGGCCTTGTGATTTCCCAAAACATTTGTGCAGACACTTTTGAAACTCTGCCACGCAGCTTTCTCAACTTCATTCAACTCTCCTTCAAATCTCTCATCTCTTAACAATTCTCTGATCTGAGGGCCTACAAAAATGCCTTCTTTAATCTTGGCATCACTGATCCGGGGAAACTTATTTCTCAAGTATGTGAATCCTGTTTGCGCTTTATCCATCGCTTTAACAAAGTTTTTCATAAGTCCAAGCTTGATATGCAAAGGAGGAAGGTACACTTTCTCAGGGTCAACAAGTGAACTATTCACAACATTTTTCTTGCCTGGAACAAGTGAGGTGCGTTTTGGCCAATCCTTCTTAACGTAGTGGTTTTGCTTGTCCCTACTGTCCCACTCACATAAAAAACAACAGTACTTGGTGTAACCTAGCTGCAACCCTAGCAAAAGTGCAATGACCTTCAGATCTCCACAGATATTCCACTTATATTTCTGATACTGAAACTTTTCTAAAAGCAACTTCATGTTGTCGTATGACTCTCTCATGTTTGCAGCATGTGCAATAGGTACAGAAGGAAATTTATTTCCGTTGTGAAGAAGGACTGCTTTCAAGCTGACTTTAGAGGAGTCAATGAACAATCGCCACTCATCCACGTTATGTTCATGACCAAGAGCCCCCATGACTGAATTAACATCTTTACAAAACACAAGTCCATCTTCATGGGAGAACCATTCTTTGAATTCATCATGGCGGCTGCGGAAAAAACAAACTTTAGTGTCACGTTGCAGTAGATTCCAACCCTTTAATCTTGAACCTAAAAGTTCAGCCTGCTTCTTAGATAATTTCAAATCACGAACTAGGTCATTTAGATCTCCTTGTGACAGTAAATGTGGTTCATTGGAGGAACAGGTAGCCTGGAATGTTGGATCAGAAATGTCTTCATCTTTTTCCTCGTGATATGCTACAGCTACGTTTGATTCCTCATCACTTAAACTTACATGTTCAGGAGGATTTGGTACTGGAAGTTGAGCACTGTGGGGAACTGGTCTCATTGCAGACGGTAGATTATGGTATTTCATAAGGCTCTTTGTTTTTGAAGTGATCCCCTTTGTATTTACCAGGCAGAAATAGCAGTCTGTTGTGTGATCTTTGGGTTCCCTCCAAATCATTGGAATAGCAAATGGCATGTGACGTGAACCGTTTAGCCATCCTGTAAGTAGTCTTACACATGTCACACAACAAATGTGAGGGGCCCAACTCTTGTCCTGATCGCCTACTTTACATCCGAAATAAAGTTCATAGCATTTTTTTACTAATGGTGTAAAGTTACGTTTCTGGGATTTTAAAGTTAGATCACCACATACATAACAAAAGGAATTAGGATGATTCAGACAGTTCCACGGCATTACAAAACATCTATATGAATACAACACTGGTGTAAAATTAACAAGAAGCAACAGACACTAGCTGTTAACACTGTGACATTTACAAGCAGACTGACTTGGAGCTGCTCTACACACAGAAGCTAGGCTCATGTCTGAACAGGTACAAACATGTTTCAACCTGCACAGTCTGCTGCTCCGACCAAATTTATCCTGCCAGCATTATCAGAACTTTCTCCCTAAAGGAATAAATTGTACTAATTTAACAGAAAAATTAATACAACATATATATTAATATTAATATATTTTATTATAGTTATATTAATTAATATAATATATTATTATATTTATTATTTTTATAATGTTTTATATTATAATATTGTTATATACTTAATTATATATAATATGTTATTATTTTTTTATCCGGTGATCATGCTAAATGAGGAAAAAATGAACATAGCGTCACAAGTAAACTAAGCCTGATAGAAAAAAATCTGATTTCATATTTAGATTCAGCATGAAAGAGTACACTTAGAACACCCATCAAAACCCTTGTGACAAAATTGTTGTTGACCAGTGTAATCGTTATGAAATTAGCAAGTTTATTTTTTTAAAACGGACTTAAATTGACAGAAAATGTACAAAGTATATAAAAAATGGTACACGAGTACAGTTAATGTGGACGAAAGGGCTTTCTCAAAGACTTTCGTCTGTGTTCCACAGCTGGAACGTCTCTCTTGAGGCACCAGCAGTAGTCCGCGAGCATGTTCACATCCCAGCGGCCCTGGTACCTCTCTTCCATCACTCGAATATCCTGGTGGAAGCGCTCTCCTTGCTCCTCGCTGACATCACCGCAGTTGTCCGGAAAGTAGTCTAAATACGAGCTGAGAAAATGCATCTTTATGGACATACGTGCACCAAGAGCCTGGAAGCTCTGCAGGAGCTCCTCGACAACACGTTCGTACTCTGGACTTCGGTGGTTGCCCAGAAAATTCGTGACAATGGACTTGAATGCGAGCCAGGCATTGATCTCATTGTCCTCCAGACTTTCGTCGAACTGAGCATCTTTCATTAGCTCCCTGATCTGAGGGCCGTCAAAAATACCTGCTTTCAGTTTGCCCTCACTGACGAGTGGAAATTTCTGATTCAGGAAAGCGAAAGCTCGGCTTTCTTTGTTGAGTGTTCTGACGAAATTCTTCATAAGTCCGAGCTTGATGTGCAGCGGCGGATGTAGAATCATCTGCGGATTCACGAGAGCGTGTGACAGAACGTTGTGCGAACCTGGTTCCAGGCCACGTCTTGCTGGCCAGTCGCGTTGTACGTAGTGTTGCTTGTCTGCTCGGCTGTCCCACAGACAGAGAAAACAGGGGTATTTGGTGTAGCCGCTTTGTAGACCCAGCACTAAGGCTATAATCTATAAAAAAATATATATATATATATATATATATATATATTTGTATTTTTTTTGTAGACAAGAACATACCTTTAGGTCTCCGCATATCATCCAATTGTGATGTTTGTACTTCAAAGCAGTTAGCAAAAGCTCCATGTTACCATAACTTTCAGTCATCTGCACCGAGTGACCCACCGGAACAGACGCGACCTTGTTACCATTGTAGAGTAGTACTGCTTTCAAGCTTCTGCTTGAGGAGTCGATGAAGAGACGCCATTCTGTAGGGTCATACGCTAAACCCATAGCTACAATGAGGCCGTTGACGTTGTTACAGTAAACCAGCGAAGCTTCTTCGTCCAACGTGAAATATTCTCGAAACTCTTCTTCGCGGCTGCGATACGAAGAATGTTGTTTCTGGAGCTAACAAACGATTTTCGCGAAGACGTGACCCTAGCAACTGAGCAGATTCTTTGGACAAGCACAAATCTCTTGTCAAATCGTTCAACTCAGCTTGGCTCAAGAGTTTGGGTTGACTTGTCTCGGCAGTAGGTTGGTATGTACCAGATATGTCACCGTCATCTATTTCTTCATCTGAGTCGGACGACGAATCAAAGTTGTCGGGCGGTGTTGGAATTGGAGTTTCTGGTACATGAGGCACTGGCTTTATGGCTGATGGCACGTCTGGATACTTTACGTGTTGCTTGTTTTTTCGATTTATGCCTAAAAGGAAACAGATAAAGACAGATAAAGACAAGATAAAGACATATCTCATATATTGTCAGGCATATTTTTGTAAGTATAAAATTAAATTCATACTAAATTCATACTAACTTACCTTGTAGGTTTGTCATACAGAAATAACAGTCAGTAGTATGATCTCTTCCTTCCCTCCGCACCATTGGGACACCAAAAGGTAGACACTAGACACTCTACCTTCTTGTGGCTCCAGCGCCGCAGACTTTCAACGCACGTTTTGCAGCATATGTGAGGGGCAAAGGCTTTGTCCTGGTCACCAAGTTTAACTCCAAAGTAGGCGTGATAGCTTTTCCTCACAAAATGTGTGATGTTTGACTGCCGGTCTGACATAGTGACTTTACCACAGATGTAGCAGAACCTGTTTGGGTCATTCTTGCACATTCGATTCATGCTGAAAAACAGTAATGACAATCGTAATTAGAAATAAGTTGTGTCTGTTTATTATATAGAGCTTGGCTAACAATTGGCTAAAATGTAAGTCTGTTTTAAAAAAATAAACTTGCTCATTTCATAACGATTATCTAATTTTTTAAAAATTGAGATAGCATAAAAACCTGACCTGATTGAGCAAAATGAGTTACATTTTTGAATTCAGCATGCAAAACTTATAAAAGAACAACTAATAAAACCTTGACCTCAAAAATGACGCAGACCAGTGTAATAGAATCTATATGTATACAACAAGAAGATAGTTTTAAATTTATGCGATTGTATTTAAAAAGCGGGTCCCTTTAATAAAATGCCCTTCCATTGTCGGGATAACGGGACCTAATCTATGTGCGAATTTCTTAAAGGCTCTGGACTGTTTTCCCTCTTGTTTTTGGTTCATTCGTTTTTCTGTATCCACCCGAAGAGGATGCCGGTGGGCATCGAAACTGTTGTGGAAATAAACTCTCTCTATTAGAGTGGGTTTTTATTATCATATTATCACCACCATGTTTAACCGTAGGCAGGGCCGCTGAGAGCTGGCACTGGGCCCGGGGCAAGATGCATGATCAGGCCGCCATTCCCTAAATCTCCCTATCAACCAAATTTTACTATTTTTTTAAACAAGTTTTTTAAGTGACTTAGGGTTACTTAGGGTGAGAATGAGTGGCAATAACTGAAAAACATTTATTAGAACTAAATAGTTCTGTAATATGTTTATTAACAATTAAAACTGTTGATAAACGAAAAAACTTGACATTCTTTAGTAGTGTTAATACGTTTGAATAAAATCACATACCACCAAATCAGTCTAGTTGTGAAGTTGTCTACAAGTCTACAACTCAATTAACGATGCTTTGCGGCTTTTCTGTTAGCAAATGTTTCAATTATATAATCAAAATTTAGGTCTCTTGCAAGTCTGAGCTTTTTTTGCTTTTTCAGCTCTTTCTCACTTTTCTTTTCTCTTCTGTGCTCCAGACTTATATTTATACTCCATAATGCTAACTTTACCTAAAAACAATGAAGAATTGAGCCACTGCAAACTAACAGAGTTGTCACAACAGCAGCCTAACAACTGACTGACTGTGCAGCCAATGCAGTGCTGTTGGAAACATGTTCTAGTTACTGGTGCTGCTATCTACTGAGACAATTTTTAAACGTTAGTTATACCAAAAGTTATTTTGCAATGTATTTTTTTTTTTCACGGTTCGGGCCCCCTAGAGGCTCGGGCCACGGGGATTTTGTCCTCCCAGTCCCCCTTCTCCTTGGGCCTGACTGTAGGACGAATTTACTGTTTCCTCGAATGCAGTATTTGATTTTCGCCAAACATATCGTTGCTCGCTGTTCCCGAACAATTCAATTTTGGTCTCTTCTGTCCAGAGAACTTTTTTCCAGAATGCAAATCCATCATTTTGATGATCCTTGGCGTACTTTAAACGAACTTCTTTGTGTGCTTTCCGTAGCAGAGTTTTTCTTCGTGGAACTCTTCTCTGCAGACCATTCTTTCTCAATGTACGACGTACAGTAAAGAGATGACCAGCGATCTTAGACAGTCTTAATGTTTGGCAAATATGACCTGTAGTCACTCGTGAATTTGCAGTAGCCATTTTTTTCAATCCGTTTAGGTGTACGTTCTGAAAACTTGCAAGGTCGTCCACATCTTGATAGAGTTTTGATTGTTTCAAAGCCTTTCCATTTCTTTATAAATGGAATTCCAAGTTCTCCTATCTTCCTATAATTCTTTCCAGACTCGTGTGCAGCAATAAGAGATATCTTAAGATCTGTGGATAGCTCTTTACTACCACTATCCCACTGCCTGATTCACAGAGAAAATTTTCTAATTTAGAATTGCCAACAGTCTCTAATCAACAAACAGCCAACTACTGATAAAAATTTTAAATTCTTCAAGCCTAAGGTGGACACACAAAGTATTAAGGGAATAAATGTACGAAATCTTTTGCATTTTAACTTTTTTTATTCCCCTCAAATTCTTTGATATTTTACATTATATGTTGGAATTGAACAAATTTTTTTATTTGTGAAATTATTCCAAACAGTAAACTTTTTACAACTATCCTATGCATGGTACAAATGATAAAGGCCAATATGACTGAAATATTTTTCTGTACGAATACTTATGAGCGCCACTGTATGAGATGCCTTTAGAGATAGTGATTATGTCCCTAGTTGTGGAGTTAATTAAACGGTTTAAAACCCTACCAGTTGTATTTCTACCAATCTCCTGGGGAAACCACTCGTGGTAAGAAACTGTTTTATGAATTCTAATTCACTATGAAGCTTAAGGAAATCTGATCAGATGTTAAAGGTTCTATTAGACAATGTTAAGATTAAATTTCGTTCAAAATTTAAGAGGACAAAAGACAAAAAAATAAAATAAAATAGTGGTAAAAGTGGATTTGCGATGAACCGAAGTTTCAAAGGAGGACTGAGTTTTCGTTATTTTGATGTCCAAAAAGGACAAAACAAGTGTTAGAGTCAGCCTCAGAAATAAATTCAATATTGGGGTGCTTAGAGTTGAGATAGTTGGGGAATAAAGGGACATACTCCGGGATTTAAACAGAAGAAAAGAGTCATCAATATATCTTCTGTAAAAAACAGGTTTAAAAATGGTAGGGCAATCATTTTAGTTACTTAGTTTTATGGTGAAAGAAACCTGATCGAAACTAACAATGTCAAATGCATTGTCAGATTTAAAAAACTGTTAAAATTGGGTTATGTGCCGGTAAGGAACTTAACATCTGGAGATCTTATTTTTTATTATTCCTCTGGGATTCTTAATGAGACTAAAAAATCTGCACTGTGTAAAGGATTGAATTAGAGCTATGTAACTAAGCCGGTTGTTTTTCGAATCCGCATGATGCGCTTACTTAGGTTATATACAGGATATTTAGTAACTGTTTTGATTCCCTTCGGCACAGCGAGCCGCCTTCGCGAAAAGAAATTACCTTTGGAGAAGGCCTAACCTATCGTAGTTCCAGGTTTGACAAGCTCTATAACCGGAAGAAATTCACGTTGAAAGTTGTAATGGGTATCAGTCAAGAGAAGTTTTAATTATGAGGAAAACATATTTTCAAGGACTTAAGATAAGAAACCAATAATTGAGCTAAGAAACAGCAAAAACTAAGAATTTTTAAAAAGCTAAAACCACTGTTCCAGGCTCGTTGGTAACTTGGTACACTTAAACCTAAGTAGTCGGAATGATATACTCTGTAACATAAAATAAGATTTATATGTGACACATATCCGAAAACCAAAGTCACTTTTTAAGAAACTAAAAATCTTGCGAGCTTTAATACACAAAATTCACTTTTTCTTCCACCTGTTTTGTTGGTACACAGCAAAAGATTGATGACGTTTTGGTTCAAAGTCGTATTGCAAATGTACTCGTACTGTACAGTGAAAATGCGTGCAATAAATAGATGGCATCAGATCCATAATCACTATATTAATCAACCTCATTTTATTTTAGTTTTTTTATGGTTTAGCATATTTCAATTATATATATTAATAATTAATATTCAATTAATAATTATTGGTAATATTATATCCATTTCTAATATAATCGTAAAAAGTAAAACACGCGTATCTTTCATGGTGTTTGAAAGCAAAGAAAATATAAAGTATTCAATATATATATATATTATATATGTGTGTATATGTGTATATATATATATATATATATATGCGTTAACCCCTCCGTCTATGGCCTGGGTTGGTTCGAAGTCGACGGGGGTTCTAGTTAGGTGGCAGCAACGGATGTGTGACTTGCAGTAGTTTTCTTCGATATTACTCTCCGAGTTCTTCTATAGTGGCTCGGAGGACTCTGGTAGACTTACTAAAAATTCTGAAGATTCCGGACTCTTCTTATAGCGTATCCGGAAAGTTTATTATTTACCCCAAAACTGCTAACATCATTATTATTAAATGCTAAAAAGGCTGTATTATTGTTGCACAATATTTGAAAATAAAGTAAATTTTTAGCTGTGGTAAGGCTTGAACGAGTAAACAAAATATTTGAAGACGAAACCATATTTTTATCTTAAACTGCGACTTTTCAGATCTGATGTTATCATGATCTGCCAAGTTAACTAAAAGTGGAAATCGGACTATGCATGTTTACACTAAAATATGCGTATGAGTAAAATTTTAAGGTTTAAGATGTACAATTTAAGTGCTTAGGCAAGACATGATCCCATCTTTTATAACGAAAGAGAATGTATACAAAATATGAACATTGCAAAGCTTAAGCAGGATTCCTTATTATGCGAAATCTAAAAAAATGATTATGAGATTTTAAAAAACAACAGGTTACCAATTATTTGGCAAAGTAGAAAACAAATCAAATATTTTATCCAAACTCGCGTTGGGCGATTTTGGTCCTTATGTAAAAATGAATACACACACGTACATACATATGAGTATAGGCATTATATGAAGTTAAATATATAAGAATATACAGGATTATATAAATACATGAACCATATAACATGAATTTTTAAAATGGATACTTTTTCTAAAATGGATCCAAGAACGATATAAATGAATACAAGAATTACATGAAGAATAAGATAGTATAGGAATATGGGAATTATTTATGGTTCATTTTTACAGGGCTCTTCCCTCTAGAATGATATTAATATAATAATGTAACATCCTAACTAATGCTAACTAGATGATAACTATGGGTTTTATAATACAGATTTATATACACAACATAAGTCGGGTGGTTAAGTCTAGTTCACGTGGTCTGGGCACGCACTCTTGGTCGTGCATAAATAGTTTCATGTTGTTCGGTGTCTCTTGGTTTTCTTTGTTCCCAGAAAAATTGTTACCGGTTGTAGTATTTGTAAGGTTATTTTGGTTATCATCCGAAATTTTAAACCGGCTCAATTGATCATTCCATTCAGGGGCATGTAGTTCGGGTAGGATGGTTACAGGTTTTATGGAGAGATTTAAGATTTCTATGACGGGTTTAAATTTAATTTGCGACGGGAAGGGGTATGAGTTATTAAGGGTAACCTTGTATGGGTTGTATATTTGGAGGGCTGTTGAACGCAAGGAGCAACCAATTGGTAGCAGAATAACAATAGGGATTATGATGAGGGAATAATTCGATGGACACTCGAGAGTAGCGGCAGTCCTGTTCGCAAGAGAAACCCAGATGTCTGGTCCAATTCGTAGTTGGACGGGTTTAGGGGAATGAAATTTTTTAAATGAACATACCGGGGCATGCCGGTCACGAATTAAGTCGATAAAGCAAGACCTAGTAGTTGGAAGAATAACTGGTTTGAGCGGAGGGCAAACGAGTTGTTTATTTGGTTGCGGGAATCGGCAATGCCGGACGTCGCTATCTGACATCATAGAATAGGCTGACAGATCTTTGGTGAGGAAAAGGTAAGGTGGTACGGTGGGTAAATACAATCGATAGACATTAGAGTTGTTTTGGTAGGGTGTTGGGAAAGGGTGAAATTTATATACGTCGTAAGTGAGGACATCGAAAAATGGTATAATTATGAGGTATGTGTAGGGGCGTGGTCCGTGTACAGTCCAGGTGTATTCTAGAAATTGGGGGTAATTAGTGTGGTTGAGTGGAAATATGGGTGATAATTTTAATTGTGTCTGGGCGGTGTGAATCAAGGACTGAAGTGTTTCCCATGGTATTAGGGTGGAAAGAGTGATTTTTCCATGGGCTAGCTGGGTTGCACGCAAAACCTTGGAATGAATCGTAGTTATTCGTTGTAAGTATTTATCGACTAGGGTTACTTGTAGGTTAATTATCTCTATTAATTCTAGATATCTTTTGTGTTCTTTGTATTGAGCTAACATGGATTCAAAGTATGTGAATCTGTCCGAAAGGGAGTGGAGGAAGCGATTGTTTTCGTGTAATGACCTAATAGCTTGTTCTAACATGTGCCCATTATATTGTCGATTTCGCGCGAAGAGATTCAATTTAAGTTCAATTCTTTTAATATCTTCGGTTGCTAATCTGAATAAACCTTTGAACAGTTTCTCTCCTATATCTATAGTCTTCTTTCACTTCTTTGGTTAAAATTTTCCGAGTTTTTAGTTTCAGTTTGTATCCATGGTAAGGCTAATATTTCTGATAGGGCGCGTGCTCTAGTTTGAATATTTTCGAGGGTATTTTCGAATAGAACGCGACTAATCTGATCTTTTCCTTGGAAAGAATCCTGTACTTTACTTTCAAACGTTTTTAATTGGGTTTGTATCTGAAGGAGATTGATTTTAATTCTAGCAGGGGGTTGCAAATTTATATAAAGGTCTGCGTGCCCTTTCAAAAATTTACCTTCTGCAAGTTTTTCTATAACAACTCCGGTAGAAATTTTAATGCTAGGGCTACAAAAGTAAATAATTTGGAAAATTATAAGGGTGACAATTTTATTCATTTCTACGCCTTAGGTTATACGGAGCTGGGGGTAGCTGTGTGGATACTTGTGTTTGTGGGCGAAGGGGTCGGCCTCGTTTTGGTGGCAATGGGGGTCGACCGTTGAGCTCGGATTCTGAGCGGGTTCGTTTCTTATGTGAAGGTTCTAGTTCACGTGGTTGATGCATTTGCGGGCGGTATGTAGGGTCCGTGCGTCGATCATCAATCGGTGAGGGTGGTGACAGAGGAGATGGTGGAGTTGGAGGAGATCTACAGATCTACAGAAGCTAAGGCTAACAAAGACCCTAAGATCCACTCTAAGGTTAGCCCGAGAGAAAGGAAAGAGTAGGGGGTTAAGAGAAGAGAAGAGAAGAAGGGTTAAGTGAGGAGGAACACCTATCACTCGTGGGTTAACATTCATTCAGAAAAAGAGAAAAAAGACTCACCATCATCATTCGCCGGCCACTGCCGACAAGTCAGAAAAATAGTCGGAGAGAATAGGAGAGGGGTGAAAGATGAAAAGAAGTAAAATAAGAAGCTTACAAACCATGCAAACACAATCTTAACTCACTGTCATACCATGCAAGTAAAGAGAGTTACAGACATGCAAAGTAACGAGAGGATAAGAAAAAAAAAAGTAGGTAAAGTTAAACAAAAAATGGGTTAGTTTACGGTACGAGCTACATCTACGTTCGTGTTAGTCTAATTTTTTTTTTTTTAATTTTATTGCTGGCATCACACGCTGGCATGTCACAAGCTGGCATTAATCGTCAACAGACTCATCCTCGACCACCACCACCAGAGCTCATGTTGCTAATTTTTTTTTTTAAACAACGTTAATATTTTTAAAATGTCTGTCAAGACGGTTCTTAAACACATTAACGCTGGTAGAGTTCACGACGGGCGCGGCAAGATTATTCCATTTATCAATTACTTTAAACGTAAAGAAGTTTTTAGCGATATTAGTAATGAAACGTCTCCACGCAACTTAAATCCGTTATTACGAGTATTACTATTATCGAAAGTGAACAATTTGTCAAAATTTACGTTATCGATGTTATTAACGATTTTGAAAACTTCAATAAGCTCCCCCCTTAATCTCCTAGTTTCGAGTGAATACAGGTCTAACTCTTTAATCCTATCTTCATAAGGCTTGTTGCGCAATGACGGAATTAGTTTCGTGGCACGACGCTGAACCCTTTCTAACCTATCAATATCCTCACGCAAGTACGGGCACCAAAACTGAACGACACATTCTAAATGAGGCCTGACTAGGGACTTGTAAAGGGGCAATATAATATCCTTCGATTTAAATTCGAAATTACGCGCTATGAAGCCTAACATCCTATTAGCTTTTGCGTAAGACTCCAGGCACTGGTTCCTAACTTTTAAATCCTTAGATACGCGTACGCCTAAATCTACTTCCTCGTCAACGTTCGCCAACTCCCTATCATCCATCGTGTACATGTAATTATTGTTACGAGAACCTACATGCAAAACTTTACATTTGTCTACGTTAAATTGCATCTGCCACTTATCCGTCCACTCCATAATCCTATTTACATCGTCTTGGAGCCTATTTCTATCGTCCTCGTTAACAACCTTACCCGCCTATTTTAGTATCGTCCACAAATTTTGACACGTTACTAATCAATCCTACATCTATGTCGTTAATGTAAATTATGAATAGCAATGGGCCTAACACTGAACTCTGTGGGACACCGCTACCTACATCCAACCACCCCGATTCACTACCATTAACTACGACCCTCTATCTCCTAGCACGAAGCCATTCTTCTAACCAGTTAGCTACCTGACCGAGTATACCGTGCGCTTTGACTTTCGCAATTAATCTCCTATGCGGAACTGTATCGAACGCCGTTTTAAAATCTAAATAAATAACATCAGCCGCTCTATGCCT
This sequence comes from Bathynomus jamesi, assembly GCA_023014485.1. Classification (NCBI taxonomy): domain Eukaryota; kingdom Metazoa; phylum Arthropoda; class Malacostraca; order Isopoda; family Cirolanidae; genus Bathynomus; species Bathynomus jamesi. Next base: position 295,841 of record JAJOZX010004412.1, read on the forward strand.
ATCTTATTCGCGCACTATTTCGTTATAAAATTCTAACAAATTAGTTAAACAAGATCTATGTCGTCGAAACCCATTCTGACTACTATTAATCAAATCTCTACTTTCTAAGTGATCGATGATACGATCCCTAATTACGGATTCCAAAAGTTTACCTACAACTGACGTTAAGCTAATGGGCCTATAATTACTAGGTATCGTGCGGTCGCCTTTTTTAAAAATGGGCGTGACGTTAGCTAATTTGAAGTCTTCAGGAATAATCCCCGTTTCGAGTGACTGATTAAAAAATCTTCGTTAAGGGGCCTACGATAACGTCTTTCAAATCTTTCAAATGTCTGGGATAAAACACGTCAGGGCCTGGAGCCTTGCTAACTTTTAGCCTATTGATATAATGCGCAATCTCTGCCTCGTAAACAGTTATTTCATCCAAAATAGTCTTGCTACTAAATGGAAAGATATCGTCCACGTCGGGGACATTATTTACGTCTTCTACGGTAAAAACTGTCGCAAAAAAGTTATTGAAAATACCCGCCATCGCCTGAGCGTCAGAAACCAAAGCACCATTAACATCCACTAGAGGGCCTATGTTATCTTTTATCGGCTTACGATTACACTGCCCAACAAAAAAATATTTTTGCTGGTGATTTAATTCTAAGACCTGTTTCTGGATAATATTGATGTGCTGATTTCATAAATCACCTTAGATTTTGTCCATCACATCAGGTTTTCGTGCAATGTGCAATGCAATATGCCTATTTTGGGTGATCCATGAAGGGCACTTATCAAAATTGATGATTTTTGAGACCTGTTAACAGCTGTTTTGCTGTTAAAATTTTATCTGTGGAATACGCAAATCTGTGCATTAAATCTAAAGGTCATGTACAACATATTAAAATCTTGGGTATCTGTGATATCCCCAGGCGTGAGCGTGACGTCATGATCATGGATTCATTTTTTGCTTATTTAAACACTTTTAATCACTTTATGTGTCAATATTACCATTGTATATTAAAGTTCACTCCCTTCACAATTGTTTACTTTTCCATGCTGATTCTGAGTATGTAAAAACTTATTTTTTGAAAAGAAAAAAAATTGTGCATAACCCTGCCAAAATGCGATATCTCCAAAATATCCGTATTTGATTGCTCGAAAACCTGACGTGATAGGCAAAAACTAAGGTGATTTTTGAAATCAGCACACCAAAGTTATCTAAAAACAGGTGTTAGAATTAAATCAGCAAAATTGATGTTGGCAGTGTTATTGACGTATTCAAAAAACTTTTTTGGATTATGTTTACTATCCGCAGCTATAAGCATCTCTAAATTACGCTTGGCATTCCTAACTGATCTTTTAACCTGACGTCTAAGCTCGATATATCTATTAACGTTAGCTGCCGTGCCATTGCGCTTATTAAGTCTATACGCTCCATTACGCTGGTTTATGAACTCGCCTATTTCCCTAGTCCACCACTTGGGCCTGCCATGATTTCTAGCGCGCTTGGGCCTACGACGAATAAACCCCCTTTCAGTATTCCTAAAACTTTCTTTAAACGCCACCCAATGCAAATTTGTGTCATTACCCATAAATAAGTTATCCCAGTCCACTACTCTCATCCTATCCGCAAAACTATCAAAATTAGCCCTACGAAAATCAGGGACTTCTATTACGTTACTATCCTTAGTGTTTTCTATCGATAACTTAAACCTAAGAATTTGATGATCACTACATCCTAAACTCTCGCCTACTTCTAAACCTTCGACTATATTCTCGCCGTTCGTCATCACCAAATCTAAAATATTGTCACCGCGCGTTGGTTCTGTAACTATCTGTCGTAAACAGTTATCTTCCAAACTCAATCAATCTCAAACCCTTCTCATTACCAGTAAAATTTTCGTACTTAACATTAGGGCAGTTAAAGTCTCCGACAATTAAACTATTCCGATTGTCAATAAAATTACCAAGAAGTGAGTAAACTCTAGTATCTGTATCGAGGGGTTGAACGGGAGGTCTATAAACAACAACAAAATTAAAACTAATACTACGCGCCCTAACTTCAACACATATCGCATTAACTGCTGCCGGAAAATCTAACTTAACCTCGATAGCCCTAAGGGAATTACGAATGTACAGCAAAACGCCGCCACCAAACTTATGTAACCTATCATTAGTAAAGAGTTTAAAACCCGGTATATCAAGTTCCCCCAACAAGTCCCGAGTCACGGTATTTAACCAAGTTTAAGTGATAGCAACTATATCGTAGTTGCCGGAATAAATAATCGCCTTAAATTCATTTAATTTATTTCTAATACTACGCGCGTTACAATAAAAGACGTTTAAGTTATTTTTTACCACGGGCCCGCGTTTTAAACTATTTCTCACGTCGGGCCCGCCTTCCCCGGACCCACAACGTTTAAAGAAGGCTTCGACCTATACAGCTTTCGCACGTTTTCGTCTATTAACCTACCTAGCCTAGCATTACCTATTTCATTAAAATGCACCCCATCTTTTATAAAAAGGCTAGGATCACTGAATTCGGACCACAGCTTTACGAAGGGTACATTTTCCTTCTAATTTATTATTCAAAAACATTGTTTTTGGCGTAATCCTAAGACCCAACCCGTGCCTAGGGGTAATACCTAGAACTAAAGACCTATCTGACCTCGCCTTCAGGGACCTAATTAACCCCTATATCTCTCCAAAAGGTTAGGCACTCTCGTATCGGGCCAATACGAGTCGTTGCCTCCTACCATCGTCACCATCATTGAGTGACGGGAGGCAACGTCAATCCTATCCACTTCGTCTCTAACTCTGTCGACCCTGGCCCCTGGGAGACAGACCCTCCTCCTCTTGGTTGGATGCCGTTCAACGAACTCTTTGTCCATGTGGCTCACTAAAGAGTCCCCAATTAAAATAGTTTCCCCCTCATTCACGTCCCTTTCCAAATGGGCGAAAGGGTTCGAAACCTCGATAGGGGGGATTCCTATCACCTAACGTACGCGGCCTAGCTCCACCCTTAACTTCTCTAAATCCCTCGCTAGCTACTACTCTCGGACCAACTTTAACTCCGTTCTCAACTCTATCCAACCTTCCCGACAAGCTACCTAAACTAGAAACTAAGTTACGCACCTCACCCTTCAAATTACTAACGTCTTCAACGTTAGTGTTGGTTCGGCTTCCGTCAACCGTAGCCCTACCCTCATCAAGCGTTGCAAGTCTCTCCGTTACCTCACGTACACTGCGTTTTATGTCAACTATTTCCTCAATTAACTCGCAAAAGAAACAAACTGATCTCTCGGTAATCGCCATAGGACCGCCGTTATAATCTTTAAATTGTTTACCCTACACCTAACACACGACGCTTTCTGCGACGGCATCGCGCAGTTAAAAATTAGTTTAAACCGTCACAAGTTTAAGTTAAATTAAGCCGTCACGCTATGAAAACTTCTAAATCGCTAAAAACCACTAATATTCAATTATTTAACTATAACAACGTGAATATAAACGCAAGTACCGTATTTTCCGGCATATAAGGCGCGGTATTTTTCCCCAAAAAAGTCTCAGAAAATCACCCCGCGCCTTATATGCTCAAGGTCAGGGTCATGGGTAGGCTTTTGGTTACCGGCAAGTGGTGGTTTCGGTGCTGCGGTATCGATAAACTGAACTCCAAACACCTCCCCTACAAAACTGGTTCCCAGATTACTTTAGAGTGATTAGTAACTATTATAAATTATAATTTATAGATTACGTAATAAGCAAACCAGCTTCAACAGTTGTAAATAATCGTAAAGTATGAGGGTCATTAGCCCTTGTCCGACAAACCACTCGTTTGTGCATGTTGTCTATTTTATACAACTCGTTGACATTATTACTGTAAACAACAGGCAGCCATGTTTGTTTTGGTGGTTGGTGGGGCAGACAACAGGCTAGGTTGCGCAAGGTCCCACCACTTTCAGCTGCGCTGTGCGCATGGATGAGGATGGCGTAAAGCTGCTGTGGCTAGAAAAGGTGTGGTTACGGCGTCTTGGTGGACTCCTCAAAAAGCCGTCGCTTCTCGTGTGAGACCAGTTCCGGTCTCACATAACAAAGGCCACTAAGAGTAGAGTACACAGATTAAAAACAAAACTAGCTGTAATACCTGGGTGATTAACAGGTCAATTGCAACCCCTAGATGTGTCGATAAACAAACCTTTTAAGGGGTACATGCGTGAAGAATGGAACAAATGGATGACGCTCCCACAGCATGAACTAACACCAATAGATCGGATCAAGAGGCCTACAATAGCTCAAGTTTGCCAGTGGGTCAAAAATGCTTGGAATGAAGTTAAAACGGAGACAGTTGTACGGTCTTTTAAGAAGTGTGGCATTAGCAATGCCCTTGATGGCACAGAAGATGACCTTTTATTTTTTTTTCAAGAATATACCTGCCAAAATTGGGGTGCGTCTTATATGCTCGTGCGCCTTATATGCCGGAAAATACGGTATATAAAATTCAAAACTTTCAAAAAGTAAAATTCTGAGCAATATGCAAAAGTAGATGCAATATCAGAGAGCTCAGGAAATGCGTCCGTTCAGTACAGAGTCTGGCTGACGAATGATTGGAGTTCCACTGAGTGATCCTCTCGAAGGGGTTTCTCCAGGGTCTGGGTCCGATGGGACGCTTGGCTCTGGGGCCTTCTCTTGTTCAGAGATTGGCTCGAGTACTGGTGGTATTACGAGGTACCAATCTTCGTCATGGGTAGCGGTTCCCGCGGTGACCACTTCAGTTTTTTGATCCCTGCTCGATTTGTTAATACCTTGACCTTTTGAAGGATAGGCGGCTCGAACGCCTGGCAGCTGTTTTTTGGGAAGGTGTTGTTCGGAAGCTATCTTCAAATTGTCAGCGTGAATGATCTTTAGTTTGGAATGATCCCGGAGGTCGAGGATTTCATAACGATTTTTTCCGAGGTTTTTCATAATCCTATATGGGCCATCCCATTTTGGGTATAATTTGCGATGAGCACCTGGCGGTTTCACACTCTTCAGATAACATCGCATACCGACGATTATAGTCCGTTGACGGGGATGACGCCTATGTTGCTCTTGCTCCATCTGTTGGTTTCGTTGGTCGAGGGCATAGCGGATTATGTCAAAAATCTTGAAAGATCGTTCAGCTAGTTGCTGATTTGCTTCTGCCATTTCGGAAGATGTTAGAACTGCCGGGTCGTTTGGTCGGGCAAATCAAAAGGTAGACGCTTGTCGTAGTGATAGGACGAAATGAGGGGTGTCCCCGATGGACACATTATAGCCATTGTTGATGGCTGTTTGTACCATGGGAAGGGAATCATCCCATGTACGGGAGGATGCATCGACAACGTGGCGCAGGGCTTCTAAGATCTTTCGATTGTGCCTTTCCACTAAGCCGTTTGCCTGCGGATGGATGCCACAATGTGTGTTTTTTAATTTTACACATGTTACAGAGTGATTCGAACAGTTTGGACGTGAAGCTAAAGGGCGTTATCCGAATTAGGATGGAAGGAGTGGTATGATTCTGGATGACGCGTTCCACTATGGCTCTTGCCACAGTTTCCGAGTCTGGTCTGGAATGGCGCTACTTCGCTGTAACGCGAGAAGTGGTCCGTAAACACAATGATGTACTGATTTCCCTTTGATGTTTTGGGAAATGGTCCCAGTATATCCATTCCAGTTCTTTGCCAGGGCCTTTGGCATACTGGATATTTATGCATCGGAGCTGTGGATGGTACGTTGCCCTTATGTTTTAAACACGACGGACATTCGGCGATGTATTCTGTACCTTTCTGTTCATCTCGGAAAATGGTATCGCTCCAAAAGACTCTTGATGGTGCGATCCGGCCCCATGTGTCCATACAAAGGTGAGTCGTGACAAAGTCCAATGGCTATATCGACGAGATCCTTTGGTATCTCCACGAGGTCGTTTCCATCTTCGTTCCTGAAATGTACGAGCCCATCTTTGAGGTTGTACTGTTCTTTTACCTTCGATGGTTCCTTTTGTTCCAGGCGCGCCCGAAGGTTTTGGGTGTGTTGGTCCTGTTGTTGGGAGTATTGCAGACACTCGTAGTCGAACACAGGAAGAATTCCTATTTTATTCACTTGGCGTCGGGCTTGAGTCTCGACAATCCGTCTGGAATAACTTGCAGTTTTCCCGGTTTGTATACGATTTTTGCCGCAAAGTCCTGAATCAACAGAGCCCATCTACTCAATCGTCCTTCAAGTAGCTTGTCCTTGAAGAGGTACGTGAGTGGCTTATGATCAGTCTTGATGGTTACATCGTAGCCATAGACGATATTTCGGAATTTTTTCAAAGCCAATATACCGCTAGGGCCTCTCGGTCCGTAGTGGAATAATTCCGTTGAGGTGCAGAGAGAAGTTGACTGGTATAAGCAATGGGTAATTCCACACCGTCTACGTCCTGTAACAGGACGGCTCCTAGTCCATAGGAGGAAGCATCTGTGGCTATGATGAAGGGTCTTGTGTAATCAGGATATTGTAAATGGGATGACAGGTTAGTTTATTAATTAAAGTTTCAAAGGCATGTTGGTGATCGGATTCCCAGTTAAATTTCGAATTTTTCTGGAACAAATTAGTAATGGGTTTAGCAATATTTGAAAATTGGGGGATAAAGTTCCGATAGAATCCGACAAAACCAATAAATGCACGGGCGTCGTCGATGGTTTTGGGTACAGGGTACCTTTCCAGGGCTTCGAGTTTGGCTGGATCAGGTTTAATTCCTGTGGACGAGAGTAGGAATCCTAGGTATACCAGGGATTCTTGTAAAAAATTGCACTTTGCAAGCTTCAGTTTAAGGTGTGCTTTTCTCAAGCGTGATAGCACATTCTGAAGGCGTTGAAAGTGTGTTTTTATGTCCGAACTGTAGACGATAATATCGTCAAGATAAACAGAGCTTCGACACCTAATAGGTCGGAAAGGACTATATTCATCAACCTAGAGAAATTAGCAGGCCCATTTCGGACTCCGAAAGGTAAAACCTGGAATTCGTAATGGCCTCGGTTAGTGGAGAAAGCAGTCAATGCCCGAGATTCGGGACTGACCTCCATTTGCCAATAACCGATGCTAAATCGAGGGATGAAAAAAGTTCGCTTTCTACGTTCAGAATTGTTTCCTGCGTTTGGAATCGGGAAACGGTCTGGGATGGTAATGTTGTTCAGGCGTCTAAAATCTATACAAGGGCGAGATGTTCCGTCCTTTTTGGAGACGAGAATCATAGGAGCGGACCAGGGACCAGCTGAAGGCTGAATGACATCCTGCTCCAACATGTCCGTGATGTGTTCCTCAATAGTGACTAATTGGGAATGTGGAACCCGATAGGGAGGAATGAAAATGGGTTTGGAATTGGGTTCCAACTTGAATTCAAAAGGGACCAAATTAGTTCGACCCAGAGGATCTCCTTTTAGGGCAATCACATCTCTATTTCTTATCAGGAAATCGAGAAGTGATTCTATTAGTTTGGGATCCTGTAAAGCTGGTGACTCCTGAAGGGAGTGCTCCAGACATTTCTTATATTCTTCTTTTAATACTGAAGGACTTAACTCTAAGGAACTGGAAACACGATTTATCATACTGATGTGGAAATCTGAAACTACTTCTACTGTGGAAACAGTTCCTATTTTCTGATTTGAAGTTAATTCTATAGGGCTTTTTCCTTTATTTAAATAAACAATAGGGACAGCTGAATTCTGACTCTGACTAAGGACTTGGGCAATAAGAACATCTCTTTTGAAATTACTTTTCTCTGTAATCAGAGTATGCTCTGACTCTAATAATTTTCCTTGACTGTCGACTACTTTTGCTAGGAAACAAATCTTCTCATATGGTGCTACTGTTATATGCTCGGTAGGGCATACGAAAAATTGTGAGTCTGATTCTGGTTCGGCGACTAAAATTTGCCTTATGGGCGGAACTGAAGCTGGCTGAACTGGAACTGGCTGACTGGAAACTGGCTGACTGGAAACTGACTGACTGGAAACTGACGGACTGGAAACTAACTGACTGGAAACTGACTGTGTTGATCCAACTGGATTCAACAACTGGAACTGATTACCCTGGGGTCTGATTTCTGGAGCGGTTGTCCCTCTGGATACAACCGGCTGACTTGAACTACTATCAAGTGGAGGGGGTTTCCTATTTCTTTCGGAAATCTGAACTGGACTAATTCTATTGGCATTAAGTTGTCTGTCATTCTCACGGAGATGGTGTGTTCTATTTCAACATTTTACTAACTTTCCGGCTGGGGAAATCTCCCATTGATTCCGGTTAAAAAAATCCATACCTAGTACGATATCTGTCTGAAAGGTGGCGACTGTGTCCACTATACAACATTTCGCAGGGTATACCGCGTTTCCAACCTCTAAGTATAACTCAATTTCTCCGTATGTAGGTATGGGTGTGCCCGTATCTCCTCTGAGTTGGCAGGATGGTGCCTTAAGTTCATATTTGTTATTTGTACTCTCTAATAATTCACCGGTCTGCATGAAAATCGATTTCTTTATTTTGAGTTGTGATTCTGAAGCAGTTCGCTGCGCTGAATTAAAAAATGCTACCAGTTTTCTTTCTATCACCCACAGTTTTAAAGTTATTAGCAAAACAATTTTGGGGCGTTTTGTAATTTTTTACCTTTTTTATCTTTAATTAATTTCGTTTTTTCATATTTTTCAGATAAATAATTCTAACATTACGTCTTTAAAATTTTAATAATGGCTTCTAGAGGATGTACCCATAGTCCAGACATATTTTGTTATATTTGTGGTCGGTATGTTTTGTAAAACAAAGGACAAATGTAACGACCTTCATTAAGAGAGCTTATCATGCTTATTTTGGAATTAAATTAGGAGATCAAGACAAAAGTTGGGCTCCACACAAGGTTTGTCTTACGTGTGTTGCGGCACTAAGGAATTGGAGCAAAGGTAAAAAGAAAAGTTTGCCATTTGGGATCCCTATGGTATGGCGCGAGCCTAGAAACCATATCGACGACTGCTACTTCTGTTCTTGCAATGTTAAAGGTTATAATGCAAAGAATAAAGAGAGCCTTCAATACCCAAGTCTTCCATCTGCAATAAGGCCTGTACCCCATGGTCCAGAAGTTCCTATTCCCTGCCCACCCGAGAGTCTGGATCAATACAATTCAGATTCTGATTCAGCTCCAAATCCAGACAATGATGATGTTTATGAACAGCCAACAGCTGACCGAGATCCTCCTAAACCATTAACCCAAGCCGAACTAAATGACTTAGTCAGGGATTTGAATCTGCCTAAGGACTCTGCAGAACTTTTGGGTCTAGATTGCAGGAGAACAATTTATTGGCATCCGACACATACTTCGCTTGGTACAGAAATCGTGAGAAAGACTTCATGCCTTTTTTCGAAGAAGATGGTCCCTTGGTATTTTGCAAGGACATCACAGGATTAGTGTGCAAGCTAGGCATCGAATACCAAACCAGTGACTGGAGGTTGTTTATAGATTCCTCTAAAACCAGTCAAAAGGAGTGTTACTGCACAACGGTAACAAATATGCATCAATCCCAGTGGCCCATTCTACTCATTTAAAAGAGACCTATGATAACATGAAACTGCTTCTGGAAAAAATTCAGTATCAAAATCACAGATGGATATTGTGTGGGGATCTCAAAGTCCTTTGCATGTTACTTGGGCAGCAATCAGGATACACTAAGATGCCATGTTTCATCTGCGAATGGGATAGTCGAGCACGTGACCAGCACTGGAAGAGGAAAACTTGGCCTCCTAGAGAGAATCTTACCCCAGGATCAAAGAACATTTTACATGAACATCTAGTTGAACCAAATAAAATCCTCCTACCACCCTTGCACATTAAGTTAGGCTTGATGAAGCAGTATGTCAAAGCATTGAATAGAGAAGGTGAGTGTTTCAAGTACATTTGTTCAAAATATTCAAAGATTAGCTACGAGAAAATAAAGGAAGGTGTTTTTATAGGTCCTCAGATTAGAAAGTTATTGACAGACGATCATTTCCTGAACACAATGACCAATAAAGAAAAAGAAGCATGGCTTGGTTTCAAAGATGTTGAAAACTTCTTGGGAAACTACAAAAGCCAAAATTATGAAAGACTGGTGGAAAATATGCTTAAAAAGTTTTACGCCTTAGGCTGCAACATGAGCCTGGAAGTTCTTCTTATTTTCGCATCTTGACCGTTTTCCCGAAAATCTCGGAGATGTCAGTGAGGAGCAAGGGGAACGATTTCACCAGGACATCAAAACCATGGAAAGAAGATATCAAGGAAGATGGCATACAAATATGATGGCGGATTACTGCTGGTGTCTGCAACGAGATCAGCCTAACGCACAGCATAAGAAAACATCAAAGAATCACCGGTTTAGTCGTCATTAGTCAGATCTACCTTCGTAGTCTTAAGTCTTTGGAATAAGTCCTGAAATGTTTGCAAGTAAAGAAGGTAAATATATTTTGTTTCTTTCAGTTATTTTTTATTCTTTCATAAACAAGCAATATGCTTGTCCAAGAGGTAGGAGCTATTTAATTCTGCTTTAATTAGGTTTTACTCTATCACCTAAAGATTTCGTGCTACAAGGGGTGCTGTAATACCTCATCTGTCCCCAAATGTTAACCACCCATTGATAGGAGGGGAGAGAGTATTTTGCTGGGAACGGGATTGGTTGTTATATATATTTACCCTACATTATTATGTAAGCGTTACTGTAGTCTATAACAACAAAATTTATGGTTTAGCATGTGCAATCCAATGTTGGTCTCGATAAGATGGTTCACATTTGGGGATAAATGGGGGATTTATGACACACCCTGTAGTAAGAAAACCATACGTGATAGGGAAAAACTACTATATTTTTGAGATCAGCGCACTCAAATTATATAGAATCACCAACTAGTTTGTAAAAATCGATCGACAAGTTTTCAAATGTGTACTGGTGATAATTCATCTACACATTGTTTCTTAATTAACGTCGTGTGTGCTTCTGTATCTAGGAGAGCAGTTAAATCTTGGTTATCAGTGCTACAATTTATTATTAAATCTAGGAGGTCCGCACCTATTATCCTGATGGGGAGTTTGTGTGTGCGTATCTGGGTTCATTACTGTAATTTAAGAGGGAGGAGGTTGAACTGCTGCCTCCAAAGTAGGGTCTAAAAAAGGGCTCGAATGGTCTTCTATGGGAGGACCTGGGTCATATTCTACGGGATTACCATACGCTGGAGGGTGTTCTTGAAAACTGTACTCTGGAGAAAATGATTCCTCCACGGGTGCTTCTACGTACCGAACTAGCTGACCTTGCTGGTTGTACTGAGGTTTGTACATGGGGTAAGAGTGTGGTTGACCCTGTGGTCGTAATCTATTGGGTTGGTGTTTCGACTGAGGCTGGGAATGGACTGGTTTTTGGGGATTGGATGACTTTTGGGATACGTTTTGGGAACGTGGGTGGTTTGGTTTCTGAAAGTGGGGTCTATACCCTGCAGGGGCTTTATCAGCACACGTTTGGTGATCGCCACGGCGATGACCATGTTCGTGACAGTGGGCGCAATAAGAGGGATAATTGCACTGACTTATCATGTGCCCAAAGCTATCGCAGTTAAAACACTGTGGAGGAGGGCGTGTATTCTGGGTTTAGGGGGCTTGTTTCTGGGGTGGTGTTCCCTGCATTGGCCTCGATTTATAGGGTTGTTGTTGTTGCTGTTTGTGTTGTGGCTGCTGCTGTTGAATGTAATGTACAGGGGTTTCTCTACTCTTTCGGCAGTTCTGGTTTGCTTAATCGGGGTAATGTTCCCGTGTTTTGTTGGCTACACTTACAGGTTTGTCAACATTTAAAAACTCCTGAAACTTTTTTTTAGGTGCTCCGGGTAGGTTTTGGTAAATAGTTGTTGCTACTATTAGATTTCTTTGTTTCGAAGTGAAAGTAATGCCACACGCATTTTCAGTGGCACGGAGGGCTTCTCCTACGAGTTTATGTGTTCGTGTAATAAAATTGTTTAAATCTTCGTGTTCCTCTTTCTTCCATTTAGCTTGGAAGACTGCTTCTAACGTGGCTAAGGGTTGTGCAAGTGTTATTTCTTTAAAAAATTCTAATAAGTTTTGTATAAAATCGTCCCATGTTGTAGCTTCGCTAATTGATGGGACGTAGGTGACTGTGTCATGAGCATTCCTTTCTTTAGGGTCGATAAATCTCTTTGCTTCCCTAATTTTTATATCATCATCGGTGATGTTTTCGCGTAAGAAATGTTGCTCTAAAGATTCAATCCAAGGTCTTACGCGTGGTTCAACAAAGCGATTATCTATGGTCCCCTTAAAAATTAAAACAGATGGGCAAGGTTTACTAGTCTGCCTAAGTTAATGTATGCTGGGGCGGAGGTTTGAGACTGAGACATATTTGCTTGTTCTGGATCTGAAGTTTGTGTGTTTGGGAGTATGTTTGAAGGGCGCGGGGTAGGTAGAAAAATGGGTGTAGGTAAATTTTCGATGTCAGAAAGCGCACCGTCTGAATCGCTCATATGTGAAGGTACTTATTAATGTGTTCTAATTAGGTCTGCTTGACCGATCTTAATTTATGGAATGATCACTTAAGGGGTTTTCCTAACTACACTATCTAAAAAAAAAAAAATGCACAACAATTTGCCTAACTAGGGGAAAATTTGAAAAGATTGCAAACAAAATAATAATAAAAAAATGTAAACAAGATTTCACTCGAATGTACGTGAAGGTATGGTAATACTATGTTTGGTACATTAAATAAAATTATACTATACTAACTAGAATAGTAAAAATAACTGAAAATAACTCTCTGAAAATAACTCTGTGACAATAACTCTGTGAATTTTAACTCTGACATTAACTCTGTGATATTTAATTCTGTGACAATAACTCTGTGAAAATACTGTTTTCAATAAAAAAAATGTATCATTGGTGTCTGAAGTGTTCACTGTGTTTTGTGTTAATTCTGGCTCAATACTAAATATTAACTGTTAATAATACTGACTTTTCAAATGTTTAGAGATTATTTAAAAAAGAGTTTTGTACTTAACAAGATTCCTACGGCGAAATCCTTAGAGACGTGTCCTGAAGACGTGTCTTGCTGGCCACTTGTTCTTGGATGAAAACTAGGCGTGGAGAACTTGGAGTCGTGACGCACCGGTTCAAGGGTGGATGTGACGAACTAGAAGTCGTGACACGCCGGTCAACTGGGTGTTGGTTCTAGTTCCAGGGTCTGGAAGACTGGAAGAATCCTGGATGCAGAAGTTGTCAGTCGTGAAGATCCTGGTTAAAGGGTCGCCAGTTGTTAACCCCTCCGTCTATGGCCTGGGTTGGTTCGAAGTCGACGGGGGTTCTAGTTAGGTGGCAGCAACGGATGTGTGACTTGCAGTAGTTTTCTTCGGTATTACTCTCCGAGTTCTTCTATAGTGGCTCGGAGGACTCTGGTAGACTTACTAAAAATTCTGAAGATTCCGGACTCTTCTTATAGCGTATCCGGAAAGTTTAATGACTAAGTTCTTCTGAAGAGAGCAAGGCTCGAAGGATAAGATAAAGACTATCTTTTACTGTAATTTACTGCTAAAATGTACAGGTAGTGCTCAGCCTCTGAATTAGCTTCTGAATGACAATGGAAGATTTTTACTGGGGTTTATATACCCCAAAACTGCTAACATCATTATTATGAAATGCTGAAAAGGCTGTATTATTGTTGCACAATATTTGAAAATAAAGTAAATTTTTAGCTGTGGTAAGGCTTGAACGAGTAAGCAAAATATTTGAAGACGAAACCATATTTTTATCTTAAACTGCGACTTTTCAGATCTGATGTTATCATGATCTGCCAAGTTAACTAAAAGTGGAAATCGGACTATGCATCTTTACACTAAAATATGAGTATGAGTAAAATTTTAAGGTTTAAGATGTACAATTTAAATGCTTAGGCAGGACATGATCCCATCTTTTATAACGAAAGAGAATGTATACAAAATATGAACATTGCAAAGCTTAAGCAGGATTCCTTATTAAGCGAAATCTAAAAAAATGATTATGAGATTTTTAAAAACAACAGGTCACCAATTATTTGGCAAAGTAGAAAACAACTCAAATATTTTATCCAAACTCGCGTTGGGCGATTTTGGTCTTTATGTAAAAATGAATACACACACGTACATACATATGAGTATAGGCATTAAATAAAGTTAAATATATAAGAATATACAGGATTATATAAATACATGAACCATATAACACATGAATTTTTAAAATGGATACTTTTTCTAAAATGGATACAAGAACTATATAAACGAATAGAAGAATTACATGAAGAATAAGATAGTATAGGAATATGGGAATTATTTATGGTTCATTTTCACACACACACACACACACACACACACACATATATATATATATATATATATAAAATTTAGGGTGGTCCAAAATTATACAGTAAATTTTAAAAGTATCTGAATCTTAATCTTACCCTCGGAAATTGTACCTATATTAAAAAAACATTACTGACCAAAACTTATCAAAATTAATAAATATTTAGTGGTGCCAGACTCGACTTTAAATTTCTTAATTTTCTTGTTTCAAAATTCTTTGAATTCATATTAAAAAATTTCTTTAGTTTATCGCAGTCCCCCTCCATATTCAACTATAATGGAGTATTACCCACTCAGAGGTGGGGGGTCTCATGGGTGCCCATCTCCCACTCATTGTTGCTGCGTTCGCAGTTCCTGCTTCAAGTTTGATTCTTTTACATTAGGAAACTGCAGGCGATGTTGCTCCACTACTTGCAGGAGAAACTGCTTTTGACTTTCATTCTTAGTTAGATAGAATAATAGAATAACCTTTATTAATAATAAAATATATATTTTTTTTTTTCAATTTACAATGACATGAATAATTGTGAAGCTCGACTATTTATTTTATTTAATTTGGCCCTTAATCTTTAGGCTTTACTGGGCACTGAATTTTTTTATTAATGCTATTCCTCTTTCGGAGTTATCATTTGTTACCATCATTGACTTGACATACTCAAGGGCCATTTGATAATCGTGTCTGTTCTTCCAGTTTGTTGGATCATCCTCAAGAAAGGCTATTGGGAGTCCGACCTTAGTGAAAAATAGTTGAGACGAGCTAGTAACAAAGCTGGCTACTGTCTTGTTTTGAATATCGTTGGCAGAAAGATTCAAATTTATTCTTTTGGGCGGATGTTTAGATCCCCTTATGTCGAGTGCTTTTACCATGTCTCTTTTAACATCAATGGAAATATCTTCATCGAAGAATGAATGTGAAATAAGAAATTCACTTAGGTACCAAAGATGGCGAGAAAGTGCTTGAGATGCTGCAGAAGCAATGCTTTTGTCTTCGTATACTAGCAGCAGTTTTAGTAGCGAAAGATCAGTGGCAGGGGCAGAAGCAGCGATAGGTGCAGAAAACCATGCAGGAACATAGTGTCTAATGGCAAATTGTGCAAAACGTTTTATTTCACTTTGTTCCTTTAGAGTCATTTTAAACTGTGAGCAGAAAAGATTAATTTTTATTGCATAGATTATGCGAGACATCCACCTGGCACGATTCAAAGCACCTGGCTTTAGAAATTTGACTCCACGTGGTGGTACATCTCCTAGATAGATGATTGTAAGTTCCAGGACCTCTCTGTAATCATCTCGGATTTGTGTGGAGGTTAAATGTTTCTTAGAAATAGCAAGCAGTTTATCACGTCCTGGAGTATCAGGAAAGGTTTCAAAATTTTCTTTATTGATGGAGTTCCAGGCAGACTTAAAGCGTTTGAATATCGAAATATCAGGTCCGCTACTGGCGGAACAAAGACACACCTCAAAAACATTGGATGCAATAAGTTCAATTATTTAGTGTCTTCTCCAAGGTTTTGTTCTATTTGTGCAGTAGCTCCCTTTTTAGGACCCGTGTTCGTGGCAGTTGTGTCAAAGCACATACCTTTAATGCGATCAATTAAGTTCCAGTCCTTTAAACATTCGACAACAGCTGTTGCAGTGTTTACTCCTGTGCCAAACTCGAGTTTGGGTACTGCAAGCAACTTCGATTTGCCTCCTCCTAACACCAACACTGCTAATCTTTCAACTTTTTCATTTCCAGTTAAATCGATTAGCATTTTTCCATCCCAATGCACCATTAAAGAACATTCAGGATTAAAGGATTCTTTTAAATCTTTTGCGATTTTCTCACGTACATCCATTCTCTTTCGACGAACTGTACTTCTGCTTATGGACAAATCATCAAGATCATGATCTAATGCAGAGGCAGCAGCTGATAGCACATATACGGTCTGTCTATCAGAAATATTCGATCTATCCAGTGCAACTGCAACGTCTCGTGTTACAAGTTCTTTCTTACTTGGTTTGCTAGGAACCTTCTTGCCTGCATTATTTTTTGATGCCGTGTTAATTTTACACAACATTGTTTCATCTTCACTACTCATGCTCATTGTTTCATCTTCACTATTCATGCTACCTGATGAAGTCAATTTGGCAGACTTTGTTTCTTCCTCCTTTCTCTTACTTTCCCTACGTGCTAACCGTTCTTTAGCTGACTCTCTCTTCCTTTTACGATCTTCTTTCTCTAATAATGCTTTGTCAACGTTAGCCATATATCCTTTTCTTCCCTTCTGTTTTTGAGCTTGGAGGAATTCTCTGTCTTCTTTAATCTTGATCATCTCGTGCGCTTTTTGGTGAGCAATATCAAAGAGATCGTTTAAACTGTCCTGAAACAATCTCTCTTTCTCACGCTGAGTTTCGGAGCTCCGGAATTTTAATTTTTGGAGCGTTCCATACAGGGCGTTTCAAAAAGAGTTATACAATTTTAAACGTTTATTTACAAAGAACCAGAAACCTCATGAACGTGAACAAAACATTTTTTGAAAGCTTATGAAATTATATTTGTTTGGCAGTAAGTTTAAGCAAAATTAAGCAAAATGCAGTTAAGCATAATGGAGTATAATTGAGCATAATGTATTCCGTATATACTTTTTAAATCATTGCTATAACATTATAATCAGCTCTTGTTGGAATTCAAGCTTCTTCCCAAAATTCAATTACCTCTATGTAAACTGCTTTAGAAGCTTCTCTTAGAGTTTTCTTTTTCTTAAGTAAGTAAAAAAGGCGACGGAGCACATTACCTTTGGAAGGAAGTTTTCTCCCGCATATCATTTCAATTGGTTGTCCAATGAGTCATATTTCTGTATTTCTGCGAGTTTTCATTGAGGAACTTGCCATTTCTAATATGATTATTCACTATTGCAACACTGCAAACGAACTGCAAATGACTGCAAACAATACACTGCAAATGACTGTAAACAATACACTGCAAACGACTGCAAACAATACACTGCAAACGACAGGCTGGCAAAAGACAGGCTTGTGAATAAAAAATACGATTGTTATAGGAACGCCCTTTCAACACGTTTACGCAAGATGAGCACTTAGTGGGAAAAGTGACGAAATCTATTTCATGGAAAAACGTGAATACAAGTATCAACAGAACAGATGATGCGATTCTGGCCTCAACGTGTTCAGTACCGCTCATACAAGATGTGCTTCAGAATATTTAACCACAATAAGCATACAAAAATCTATATTATGCAAAAAAATGATGTATATCGAAATATTTTTCGTAAAGACACAATAAATCTATATTATAGGGAAGAAGCAAAAAAGGTTTTTAAAAACATCTAAATTCAAATGCGATGTGGCACCACTTAGAATTTTTTGATCTTATTAAAATTTCATATTTAGTTTTTTCAACATAGGTAACAATTTTAGGTGGTAAAACCTACGAATTTTCAACATTTATTTTTTTGGACCACCCTAAATATATATATATATATATATATATATATGGTGGTGGTGGTGCAGTGGTTAGCGTCGCTTGCTGACTACGAATCCATCGGCCCCGGGATCGAGACGGCAGCCGGCGCGCAGCAAAACCCAGCTGTTCATCCTTTAACACAATAAAAAAAAATGAAATTGGTTGGTAGATAAATCGGTAACCTGGGTAGCCTAGTGGTTAAGACGGTGGGCTGCTGGTGGGGCGTGGTTCGGATTCCACGTTAAACTGTACGCCTAAGCTTGACCTTCGTCAGAATAAACAATTCCGGTGGAAGCTAAACCAAGGTTAACCAAGGTGTATATATATATATATATATATTATATATATATATATATATATATATATATATATATATATATATATATATATATATATATATATATATATATGGTCACCAATTAATTCACATTTTCTACACCTGTTTCCAGCTTTTGACCAAATATGGCCAGAAATATGGTAGCTGCTAATTATTATTATTGTTGTTATTATATACAGCGTGTCCCAAAGAATGTATACCCACTTTGTTCGATAATACCAGCTGAAGGATAATAAATATATTACTTTTTATATGTTGTTTAATAAAGAATTTTCTCCTGAATCTAAATATGCAATTATTTTTATTAAAAATTGAAGAACAAAACGTTACAGATGTTTAAATTATAATATTATTTTCGAGACTTCATGTGCGATATTTTCTAATATTTTAACCGACTGTTTTGAGATACTTATGTTTAGTGTTGATATTGAAGCATAAATGTTGTAATTATTAGTTAATTCAAAAAATTTACAAATTCCATGGTTAAATGACACTTTATCTAAGATGTTCGACGTCTTCTAGAACGTTGTTTTTGTAAGTTTTGCACAGTGCCGTCGGTTTCAAATTTATCTCGTATACGTGCAAAAATATTAGAAAATATCGCACATGAAGTCTCGAAAATAATAATTATAATTTAAACATCTGTAACCTTTTTGTTTTTCAATTTTTAATAAAAATAATTACATATTTAGATTCAGGAGAAAATTCTTTATTAAAAAACATATAAAAAGTAATATATTTATTATCCTCATAGCTGGTATTATCGAACAAAGTGGGTATACATTTCTTTGGGACACGCTGTGTGTATATATATAAGCGCCTCGGTGGTGTAGTGGTTAGCGTCACTGACTACGAATCCATCTGCCCCGGGATCGAGACCCGGTGACGGCAGCCGGCGCGCAGCAAAACCCAGCCGTTTATCTTTCCACACAATAAAGAACGTGGTTGGTAGTGGTTAAGACGCTGGGATGCTGGTGGGGCATGGTTCGGATTCCACGTTAAACTGTAGGTCTAAGGTGGAGTGAAAAGTTTGACCTTCGTGAGAATAAACAGTTCGGGCGGAAGCTAACCAAAGGTTACCAAAGGTATACCATAAATAAACTGAAGTCTCCAAAGTCTCCATCTTTTGACCAAATATGGCCAGAAATATGAAAACTGTTAATTATATATATATATATATATATTAAATAATATATATCTATATATATATTATATATATACAGGGTGGGCGGAAAGTAGATCCTATTTTGGATTGGTAAAAACATACGTATATTATCCATTTATTTCAGAAGAAATAATATGAAAAGGTAGGCATACATGGTAGGTTTTCTCTAAATTCAATGTGGGCTCCAACTCTTCCACCAGCTTCTGGAGCCGCCCAGGAATGGCGTCCACTGACTTTAGCAGGAACTCCAGCGGGATGGAGGACATGACTTCCCGAATTCGGTCCTCCAGTTCTTCCAATGTCCTCGGTTTGGTGCGGTAGACTTCTTCCTTTACCCACCCCCAAAGAAAGAAGTCGCACGGTGTCAAGTCGGGGCTCCTGGCTGGCCATTGATGTGGACCACGACGACCCATCCAACGCCCAGGGAAGTGGGCATCCAGCCACTCACGGACAACAAGAGCGAAGTGCGGAGGGGCGCCATCTTGCATAAATATCAGATCGTCGATGTTCTCCCATGTGCTGACAACCGGCCAGACCTCGTTTCGCAACATAGCAAGGTACCGCTCAGCATTCATGGTGTTGCGCAGCGGGAACGGGCCCACAACCTGATCTGAGGTCATACCACACCACACCGTTACACTGAACCGATTCTGCCGTTTTTCAGCGGTAACCATGGGATCCTCTCCTGCCCAGTAGTGGCAATTGTGGCGGTTGACAAAGCCTCCGACGTGGAACACCGCCTCGTCGCTCCAGAGGATGTTGCGGAGGAGATGGGGCCAGTCTTCATGCCAAGCCAGCATGATTTCCCCGAACTCCATGCGAATGTCGCAGTCCTCGTCCGAGAGAGATTGGCAGTAATGCGGCTTCCACGCACGCCAGTTCAGCTCCTTCTTCAGCACAGTTCGCACTGAGTAGCGGGAGAGTCCACTTTCCCGAGCTGCCTGGCGAGTTGACTTTCGTGGACTACGTGCGAACATTTCCTGAACTGCCTGCACCGTCTCCTGGGCCCTGGATGTCGAAGGGCGACCACATCTTCGAACATCTGCCACAGACCCCGTGGTCATGAGCTTCGAGTGGCAGTTCTTGATTGTTTTCGGGTCCACTTGAGCACGTGGTCCGTGAATGGCCCGCCACCATCTTTGAACTCGAACGACAGATTGCCAAACTTCGTACCGTGCCGCCAATTGGGCACGCTCCTGCAGTGTTAAACGCTCAGCCATGTTACCCTTCAATCTGAAATGAAAAAAAAAAATGAACGTTACAATTGTACCACTTTAGAGAACACAAAGAGAACACTTTAGAGAAAAAAGATTACCGTTACAATTGTACCACTTTAGAGAACACACCATAACAATATAACAATACAATCACAATTTATACATAATTTATATGTAATTTAAATTAGGGAGCTACTTTCCGCCCACCCTGTATATTAGGGTGGAGTAAAAATGATAATTTACAATGACACACTAATATTTTATTGTAGTTTTTGCTGAGAAAAACGAATATGGTGATGCAAATTGTGTCAGGTTTCTCTCACCGCCCCATTTTTGCATGAAAACAATTTAACAAACACTGAAAATAGAGTTTTCATGTAGCATACATCCGTTAACATTACACCATATGAATAACCCCCATTAATGTCATTATGAAACCACCACATTATAAATTTTTATAACTTTAATATATTATTTTGCGTCATTCCCAGATTTAAGTATTCCTGCCAAGGTGTACTGTATAGTTGTATGCATCGTGTCTTCTGACTCCCCAGGCACCACAGTTCGCCTGACAGCTAGCTGCAATAGTTGTCCCCAGCTACAGAATCCAGAGGTGGTAAGAAGCTGGTGAGCATGCTATGAGAAATGAGATAAAAATATTCTGTTACACTTGTTACAATGTACATTTGATTGACGTGAGTAAACTGAGTAAATATTTGTTTACAAAAGAGATACAAGAGGAAGCTCTCAAAACAAGTAAGGAAAATAAAACCATCAATCGTTCCACTGAAGTTCAACCTTTGAGCTTGGTAGAAAATTCTCAGATGAAGACAGTGACAATGGGATAATGGAAACTGAAGACTGTGGTTTTGAAAATATTGGAAGCCAAATGAAAATGTCTATGCGACATGTTGCAATGCAGGCAGATAGATTTGGTGTATCAGATCGTGCTACTGCTGCTATTGCAACTGCAACTTTGATAGACGATGGTATGATCACCAAAGAAGATGACCATCTCGTAATAGACAGAAGTAAAGTGGGGAGAGAAAGAGAAAGACTTCGAAAAACATTGAAAAGTGATAAAGTGAATCCTATTACTTCCATATACTTCGATGGTCGAAAGGATCAGACTTTAAGTAAAGTGAAAGTCAATGATAGGTGATATAGTAAAAAGAAGAATGAAGAACACCATGTAATGATTGCTGAACCAGGTGGAGAATATATTACCCATCAGACACCAGCATCGAATAAGGCTGCAGACATAGTAAATTCAGTATTGTCAGTTATTAAGGAGAGACATCTACAAAATGATATAGGTGTAATAGGCTGTGGTAGCACAAACACCAACACTGGTTATAAAGGAGGTGTGATTCATGTTATGGAGAAAGCATTTGGTCTTCAATGGTTTATTTCTATGCTTCAAGAGCGAAGTGCGGAGGGGCGCCATCTTGCATAAATATCAGATCGTCGATGTTCTCCCATGTGCTGACAACCGGCCAGACCTCGTTTCGCAACATAGCAAGGTACCGCTCAGCATTCATGGTGTTGCGCAGCGGGAACGGGCCCACAACCTGATCTGAGGTCATACCACACCACACCGTTACACTGAACCGATTCTGCCGTTTTTCAGCGGTAACCATGGGATCCTCTCCTGCCCAGTAGTGGCAATTGTGGCGGTTGACAAAGCCTCCGACGTGGAACACCGCCTCGTCGCTCCAGAGGATGTTGCGGAGGAGATGGGGCCAGTCTTCATGCCAAGCCAGCATGATTTCCCCGAACTCCATGCGAATGTCGCAGTCCTCGTCCGAGAGAGATTGGCAGTAATGCGGCTTCCACGCACGCCAGTTCAGCTCCTTCTTCAGCACAGTTCGCACTGAGTAGCGGGAGAGTCCACTTTCCCGAGCTGCCTGGCGAGTTGACTTTCGTGGACTACGTGCGAACATTTCCTGAACTGCCTGCACCGTCTCCTGGGCCCTGGATGTCGAAGGGCGACCACATCTTCGAACATCTGCCACAGACCCCGTGGTCATGAGCTTCGAGTGGCAGTTCTTGATTGTTTTCGGGTCCACTTGAGCACGTGGTCCGTGAATGGCCCGCCACCATCTTTGAACTCGAACGACAGATTGCCAAACTTCGTACCGTGCCGCCAATTGGGCACGCTCCTGCAGTGTTAAACGCTCAGCCATGTTACCCTTCAATCTGAAATGAAAAAAAAAAAATGAACGTTACAATTGTACCACTTTAGAGAACACAAAGAGAACACTTTAGAGAAAAAAAGATTACCGTTACAATTGTACCACTTTAGAGAACACACCATAACAATATAACAATACAATCACAATTTATACATAATTTATATGTAATTTAAATTAGGGAGCTACTTTCCGCCCACCCTGTATATTAGGGTGGAGTAAAAATGATAATTTACAATGACACACTAATATTTTATTGTAGTTTTTGCTGAGAAAAACGAATATGGTGATGCAAATTGTGTCAGGTTTCTCTCACCGCCCCATTTTTGCATGAAAACAATTTAACAAACACTGAAAATAGAGTTTTCATGTAGCATACATCCGTTAACATTACACCATATGAATAACCCCCATTAATGTCATTATGAAACCACCACATTATAAATTTTTATAACTTTAATATATTATTTTGCGTCATTCCCAGATTTAAGTATTCCTGCCAAGGTGTACTGTATAGTTGTATGCATCGTGTCTTCTGACTCCCCAGGCACCACAGTTCGCCTGACAGCTAGCTGCAATAGTTGTCCCCAGCTACAGAATCCAGAGGTGGTAAGAAGCTGGTGAGCATGCTATGAGAATGAGATAAAAATATTCTGTTACACTTGTTACAATGTACATTTGATTGACGTGAGTAAACTGAGTAAATATTTGTTTACAAAAGAGATACAAGAGGAAGCTCTCAAAACAAGTAAGGAAAATAAAACCATCAATCGTTCCACTGAAGTTCAACCTTTGAGCTTGGTAGAAAATTCTTCAGATGAAGACAGTGACAATGGGATAATGGAAACTGAAGACTGTGGTTTTGAAAATATTGGAAGCCAAATGAAAATGTCTATGCGACATGTTGCAATGCAGGCAGATAGATTTGGTGTATCAGATCGTGCTACTGCTGCTATTGCAACTGCAACTTTGATAGACGATGGTATGATCACCAAAGAAGATGACCATCTCGTAATAGACAGAAGTAAAGTGGGGAGAGAAAGAGAAAGACTTCGAAAAACATTGAAAAGTGATAAAGTGAATCCTATTACTTCCATATACTTCGATGGTCGAAAGGATCAGACTTTAAGTAAAGTGAAAGTCAATGATAGGTGATATAGTAAAAAGAAGAATGAAGAACACCATGTAATGATTGCTGAACCAGGTGGAGAATATATTACCCATCAGACACCAGCATCGAATAAGGCTGCAGACATAGTAAATTCAGTATTGTCAGTTATTAAGGAGAGACATCTACAAAATGATATAGGTGTAATAGGCTGTGGTAGCACAAACACCAACACTGGTTATAAAGGAGGTGTGATTCATGTTATGGAGAAAGCATTTGGTCTTCAATGGTTTATTTCTATGCTTCATACAAATGAATTACCTCTAAGACATAGTTTTGAAACGAAACATTTGAGGTACAACATCTGGGGCAAGTACTTTTGTTGGTCCTATTGGGAAAGCCATTCAGTTTTTTTAAAACAATCCAGTAGTACAAATCAAGCCTATAACTAGTGGTAAAGAACTATTGTATCTGCCACAACGCATTGTTGATGATCTTAGTGGAGATCAGCAGTACTTATACCGCATTATTTCAGCAATCAGAAATGGTACAGTTGATGAACACCTTGCTCATGTAAAGCCAGGTCCTCTTCGTCATGCTAGATGGTTAACTCTTGCTAATAGTGTTTGTAGGCTTTATGTTTCAACAGTGAAACCAACAAAGAAACTTTACACAATAACACACTTCATTGTGACAAATTATGGTCCTAATTAGTTTGACATCAAGTGGAGACCTAATTGCATAGATGGCTCAAGGCATGTGTTTTCTGCTATTAATAGGATTAAGCATTTGCCTAGAGAATCAGTAGAGATTGTTAAGAAGTATATATCCCGAAATGCATACTTTGCTCACCCAGAAAATATTCTTCTGGCAATGTTGTGTGACTCAGCTAGAGAAAAATGTAAAAAAGCTGTTAGCAAAATCATGGACATGCGAATGAGACTGGTCAAAGTTTAGAATTTAGAGATTTCGAGGTCCCTAATCTTAATTTTGATGCAAAGGACTGGGATGAAATAATTAATTGGAATGATACTCAACTAAGTGAGCCACTTCTTACAATGAAGCAACAAAAACAGAAATTTTAGCTATCAAAGAAAACGCATCGAACATTCCAAATTATCCCAGTCATACACAGAATGTAGAGCGTTGTATTAAATTAGTGACGGACTCTTCAAGTTCGGTATTTGGGTTTAAAACACGAGATGGTTTTATCAGAGCTAGAATGATTTCATGTAGTCTGATGCCAGACGTAGAAACCAAAAAGGATTTTGCTAAAAGTTTGCCCTCTTTATTCGAATAGTTAAGGTTTTTTTTTGCAGTTACCATTTGTGTACTCAAATTTAAAAAATGGTTATTTTTCTTTCCTTGTTTCTTTATATTCCTTGCAGCAAAACACTAAATTCTAGAATTAGTGTAGAGGATAGCCAAAACAATCTTTCAGATTGTGATCGAAGCATAAAATTTGGCATGCATATACCTTAAGGCAGGCTTAAAAGGATGAAACCAATTGACATCAACAAAAATCAAAATGGAGGATAAAATTCAAGATGGACGCCAAAGAACGTTTGAATATTAGTAATTCCATGTTTATACTTATGAAACTAAATTATTTCAACTTTTATTCGTGCATTTTCTCACAGAACAATTTATTGCATCATTTTTACAAGAATATTGCTGTACAATTGCCCACAGAAGTTCGTTTACACTCTATGTGTATATTATGGTTGTAGAGATCTGGTAGCACTGTATGGTTAAGGCATACCAGAATTTTTAGCAGCTCAAATTACTAAGCATTTAAAATATTTCATGAATCAATGAATCTTTACCATGCAGTGTCACCAGACCCCTAGGCTCATGATATACATGGAGGGCATAACTGAACTGCTGTGGACAACTGTATAGTCGGGGACAAGTGATTCTTGGACACCGATATTTATTTGCTTCCACTCGACACTGGAATGAACCCCTTGTTGTAGAGATCCAAGCCGACACATAAATGTTTCCTATTGCCATGAGCATTTGGGTGTCCCATTTTTGACCAACCTCTTTTTTTCCTGGGTTCAACCTCCTAATATCATTATTAGTCCAGTCAAATTAGGATTTTTGGTGGGAAAAAAATTATAAAAAGATGAAATTTTGCATACATACTTATGAAGGCTTAGAAATAAAGATAAAAAGAGTTCCCCTCCGTCCGAGTGCAGCATCCCCCATTTTTTTTACCCCAAGCCCCCCTGAGGGGGGCTTACGACTACGTTTTCGCTGTTTTGTGCTAAACGGTGCATCGGAAGATAAAACTGTATATAGACAAAAATATTCAAAATGTAATTTTGAACAAGATTGTATATGTGCATTTTTCCCATATAAGTTACAGTTTTTGTGGAATTCATGTCTGAAGTGGGGACAGACTTTTAGCGTGCAGCGAGAAATTTGCTTCTGGTGCTCAGTTTTTGGCAAATAACTCACAAACTCCAAATTTTTCATTAAAAATGCATATAGTTGAAATTGTAGAGCGAAATATTCTCTATTGGGTTGAGTGAAAACCATATTTCTGTAAACTTTTTGAAGCTTTTTCTGACTCATTCAAAAGATTTTCTTTTGCAGGTATCACTTAGAATATGTCTGTGTTCAGTATGGCGTGCACAAGTGAATGTTTTTATTGTGATAAAAGTTTAGCAGATGGAGAAACAGTGGTTGTGAAAGATGGAATGGAGAACTTAAGACGTGTAAGTCAAATTCGAAAAGACCGCCATTTTGAAAAATTTAAGAAAGTGAATACATTTGAAACGCATAAAGTTTGCAGACGTGAGTATATTAAAAAGGAAAACATTGCCAGGGATTTGAAAAAAGCAGAAGCTAAAAAACTGAATGAGTGTATATTGCGATCAGAAGAACAATTTGATTTCAAAAGGAATTGTTTGTTTTGTGGTGAAAAATGTGACATTCCTGCGAAAAAGAAAAAGCCTGCAGAGAAACGCCAAGTAATGTGCGAGATTCGTACTTTGACTGTGAAAGATAAACTATTGAAGGATGCCGAACAAAGAAACGACGAGTGGGGTGAGAAAGTATCAAGACGAGTAAACAGCGTGATGTGTCTTGTAGCAGAAAAAGCGCGCTATCACGGAAAATGCTACTCTAAATTTGCATGCAACCGACCATCAACTCTAAAAAGAGGACGTCCACAGGATGAAGACATGGCTTCTGCTTTCGAAAAGCTGTACTACTTCATTGATGACTGTGAGGAATGTCAGTTTTCTTTACATGATTTGATGAGAAAAGTTGAAGAACATTTACCAGAAGGGTCATCGATGACTGAAAAAAACACAAAACAAAATTAGCAAACGCATAGGGGATGGAGTCATGTTTGTACAAATGAAAAAAAGACCACTAGTTGCTTGTTTCCGTGGCTCTGGACTTAAACTTATCAATTCCTGGTACGGAGAAAGAAAAACAAATGAGAAAGATGAGCGCTTAAGAATCGTCGAAGCTGCAGCTACTATAGTTCGAGGGGATATTAGGACAACTGTTTATAACACAATGGATTACCCGGATATTACAGACTTTATGAAGGATGCAGATGACGTGGTTCAAAAAACTTTGCAAGTATTTTTGGATACAGTTATCCTAAAAAGCAGAAAATGCGAAAAAGAAAAGTAGCAAAACAGTGTACTGCAATCGCTCATTCTACAGTATAATTGCTGCAACAAGACCGCGCTCATTTCTGTCTTCCATACTTCTTGGTCTCTCTGTGTATTTATTTCGGAAAGTGGGTTCCAAAAACATTGTCACTACAGTGTCAAATTTGGGATTTTGTTCAAGCTATAATGATGTTGCATTGTCGAGTCATCTGCTGTTAAATCTTGGAAACCTGATTGATTTGGACAAAGATTCTTTCTGTCAGTATGTTTTTGACAATGCAGATTTTAATATAAAGACCTTAGCTGGTAAAGGAACATTTTACTCGATGGGCGGAATAAAATGCATAACACCAGCAAAGATGGTAATAAATCAGGAAATTTCAAAATTGCGAACCATTCCTTCTTCAAAAGAGTTAGCAAGCATTGGGCAAATGAAAATACAAACTTTTCGAGGAAAACGAAATGCTGGTTTGAATGAATTGAAATTGCAATGATGAAGCCTGCAAGAATGTTACAATGCCCTCGACCCAGGATATTCTGTGCATGTTCGGAAAATTTTTGCAGACACCCTCTCTTCCATCGTGGTAAGGTTTTATGGAAGCCATGATGGGTACTCTGCCATATGAGCAGTCAAAGGTTCTTGCATTACCTTTCGTTAATCTGCCGCCAACAGAGTACAACACAATGCTAACTGTACTAAAATTTGCGGCGGAAGAAACAAAGAAATCGAAACAAAAAACGTGTTTTGTTACATTCGACCAACCATTATACATGAAGGCTAAGGATATTGTGTCTCCAGGAAATGAAAATCAAGAAGGTGAACTTTCGAACGTTATTGTGAGGTTAGGATGATTTCATCTTTTAATGTCGTATCTCGGATCAATTGGCTACATTATGGGAGGCAGTGGACTATCAGACCTATGGTCCACAGTATTTGCTTCTTCATCTGTACCTCATATGCTTTCTGGCCACGCCTATGCACGAGCCATTCGAGCACATTTGTTAATATACTGCGCTTTGGCAAAGATCATGTTTCATGAAGTCACAGCAGATAACACTGACAAACAATATGTACAACAAATTCTCACTACTTTTAAAGATCTGCCTCCAACATTTGACTCTGTGGAAAACGATGATGTAATTAATGAGCTCCATATGCAGTTCATAAATCACATGACATCACTCAAGCAAAAAGGAAAGACAGCTCAATTATGACTACAATATTTTGATCTTGTGACTATCGCTTTACATTTCATTCAGGCAGAGCGCATAGGAAATTGGAAGCTTCATTTAGATTGCATTAGAGCTATGCCGCCCATTTTTCATGCAAGTGGACATTTTTTTATGCCAAATATGGTCTGATATGACTATCGAGCAGACTTTAATGAAAAATATGAAGAGTGTTGAAGGCATCACTCACGGAAGAGGCTTCCCAGAGTGTTCTGGATCTTTGGTTTGCCAGTAGCTCACTACATATGCGAGAATGTGAGAGTTTTGTGGGATTCGAACCAGCAGTAGTTTTCAGTATATCGAATTGAGAGATTCAAGGATTAAGAAGGACGAAGAGGATCTTCAGAAGTTTGTTGTATGGCTTCAGCAGCATTCTCCATTCATCAGAACAGAAGAGCTCGTTTCGCTGTCGAATGGTCTGGTTGCAACTGAAAACATAAACTGCTACAAAGCTAAAGATATTGGCAAGAAATTGATGGATGAAGCCATAAAAGGCAAAGGCACTTTTAGAGATTTTACAGTAAAAGGCAGCAACAGAGTAAAGTCAATTTCTTACATGAATACCAGTGTCAAAGTCGCAGATGACATAATAGAGGTTGACACCACTCAATTATTTCACAGAATAATATTGCACTGTAAAGTTGCTGCAAGACTTGGAGACCTGTTTCAGTCATGAGTTGGCTTCATTTCCGCACTCCATATTTGACGAAACAGGTCAATTGGTCAATTGGTCAATTGTCAATTGATCTTATGCATTAATAGAGGTCTTAATATGAAAGCATGCCAAATTTCGTGCTTCTATCACCATCTGAAAGATTCTTAGTTCTTACCAATATCTCAATATATATAAGAACGATTGAGGGTGAAAACTTCCCATTCGGTAACGGGAGCTTAACAGTGAAGCTACACTTTCGACGCACTGAGTTATAATGGATAGAAAGCCTTTCACCGTCTATCGAGGGGTGAGATACCAGCGCGGTAGTGGACTTGGGTCCATTTTTTCATCCATACTACGTACGGCTGTTCCTTTGCTGAAGAGGGGTGCCAGATACCTCAGAAGGAAAGCGCTACAATCAGGTCTTAACACTGATTGGCGAAATCATCAAAGATGCAAAGAGAAAAATGCGTGGTGGCGGGAAGAAGAAGAGGGCTGTCCGGAAGAAGGGGTCACGTGGTATAAACGTAAAAGGATATCAAAAAAGAAGTGCTGTAAGCGAATGAAACCTATGGTTGACCAATTTTTTGACTGACATAAGCTAAGGACATTGATCTCATGAATCATAGTTTGTTTACTACTTGTCGAGAGAGGAGGCACTATTTCTAACTCGTCATGGCACGCTTCATCCACCCATGTAGTTCACAATGCTGTAAATCGGAGCTGTCCTTTTTTGAGATGCCTCCAACTCAAGTTTCTATTGAGCACAGTGACTTTATTACAATTAACCCTTTAAACACAATTAGTTCCCCGAGTGCTCCTATAGAATTCGTGATACCCAGCTCAGGCCCTTACTTTTTTCATCCAAGCTGTGTGCACATGTACGCTAAGCTACGTACAGCCCATTCAGATGGAACGGACTGCGATGACAAATATGCTGTATACCCTGAAACAAACTTTCTGCACTCCATATTCAACCAGTGTGACGTATATTTAAATCAGGTCAACATATCGTCAGGCACGGGATACTATCATCTACGAGCCTATCTGGAAAATGTCCTCAACCTTTCCAAAGAAGCGAAGGCTACCTTTTTAAGTGCCAAGGGATTCTAAAAAGAAGATATACGAGTGTTTTGGACGTCTGCACACAGATTTCACTTTCCAGGAGAAGTTGCTTGTCAACGGGGTGGATATGAAAATAAAGCTCACCCGCACGAGTTCTGAGATCTGCTTAAATCTGGATGCTGATCAAGAAGAGGGAACAAAGCCCGTTGTGGTTCACATTATGGACACATACCTCCGCGTACGGCGAGTGAAATTAAGTTCACCAAAACAACTAGAAATTGAGAAAAATTTACTAAACGCTACAGTGGAATACCCTATTAACAGAGTACAAATCAAACTATATACGGTGCCTGCAAGGTTGGCATCGAAGCAGATAGAAAACATCGCCCTGGGAAATCTTCCTAAAAGGATATTAATCGGAATGCAGGACCATGCTTCGGTGAATGGAAAATATAAAAAGAGTGCCTTTAAATTCGAGAATTTCGGACTTAAAAATATAACTCTATATGTTAATGGCATTGCGTTGGGAGGAACATTGGATACGGACTATTCACCAGACGCTGTGTTACCTCTTTGCGCGAGAGCCTATAGTAATCTGACCCATATTGCAGGTGATTGTGATGAGCTTGGTAATGGGGTAACGCAGAAAGAATTCATTGATCAATTTAACCTTTATCCGTTTGACATTACACCTGACTTATCTGCTAGCGTAAATACGCATTTAAGCACACAACAGAGCGGAAACATCTCAGTGAGGTTGGAATTCACCAATCCTATAGACGCGCCTATTAGTGTACTAGTATATCTCGAGTCGCAAGCCCTAATAGAAGTAGATAGATTTAGGAGCGTTATCACTGACTTTTAAAATGGATGCTAATACACTTCAGAGGGTAATGAATAGTGAACGAGTCACACGTTCCAAATTTATCGACGTGTTTGCGAAGAATGAAACATTGAGTTTGCCAAGTACGCGAGAATGCGGTAGTCTTATTGTGAACACAGATGTCATCGGTAATGAAGGGATTCATTGGATTGCAGTCTATTTTAAAAATAGACACCGCCTGTACTATTTTGATTCACTCGGTACTCAACCCTGGAGTGACCCTGTTATTGTAAAATTTCTCTCTCAGTTACATATTCCCGAAGTTGTATGGAACCCGTTTCGTATACAAGGATATTTTAGTAATACTTGTGGAATGTACTGCATTTCATTTCTCATGCATATGTCACGTGATAAAGAATTTATAAATTTTTAAAATTTATTCGACCCTTGTCACACTCGACGAAACGATGAAATGGTATGCAGAAAGATAAAAATCCGTTTTCCAATTGTGCGTACTCGTTGTATAGTATAATGTTTTTGTTCGTGTGTATATTTGTAACGTTAGTTTGTGTATTTTGTAGTTTAAGATGGTTATTGTACTGATTTCTTTCATTTAACAAATTGATGAAAATATATTGTCTTCCCCCCAAAAAAGATCGAAAAACACTTACATTATTTCGATGTGACATTCATTATGCTGACTGTTCAGTATATCCTCCGTATTCATGACACGAGATTCTTCAAAAGATTGTATAACACGTGTCAACTCCTCATCGGACCTTAAAGGAGAAAGAATAATGTTCATATTGAATCTTTTTTAATAAAAACATATACAGAGTATACATACTGTAAGACAGACCCCATTGTGTGAAGATATCTTTGGTTCACTCAGAGAAGCTCATTTAAGAGGTAATTCCGAATAACATTTATAAAAAAAGCATGCAAAAGATTGCCATAAAAAATTTCGATTTTAGCATAATGGTGAGTATCCAAATGAAGTATTTGACGAGATACTACATCTCTCCATATATATGAAATCATCTTTCTGACAGTTTGTGAATAAAAAATAAAAATAAAATCAGACACTTACATTTATATGGTAGTCCCTTGCGTCGGATTGTAAGGAGCGTCATTGCAAATATCATCAACGGTTTGCGTTGGAAATAATCCATCACGGTCAATCGCGTTAAAAAGATTAATTGCAGTCAATGCTGCAGTGTCACCTTCTTGATACAAATCCGGAAAAGTGTAAAGTTCGTGATCCATGGCGGAGGGAATGTTTATTCACTGGCAGAGGGAATGATTATTCACTGGCGCGAAAATAGCTACTGTTACTCCCAACTGAAAAACATTTCCTTTTATAAGAGCAGATGTTCGTAATGATTGGTTGGCAGTGTAGCTGGATCGAGCTATGATAAGTTTGTGTACCAATCGTAACACCGATATAACGGGTCCATGCTTTGGACGACTAATGGCATCTTTATATTTTCTCCAATAGATTTAATGCTCGTATTACCCCTTGCATTCTCTGTCACGACAATATTTGTATCTATACTTGGTTTTCTCCAATCCATCCCTTTATGCAATATTGTTCACAACAATATTTTATTATTTTGCGTCCATACTAAATTGAGTCTCCATTTTCGGTTGCAAGTTATTTTGCACCTATACTAAATTGAGTTTCAAATTTCGGTTGCAGGTTATTTTGCGTCCATACTAAATTGATCCTCAATTTTTCGGGGGCAAATTATTTGGCAACCATACTAAACACAGCTTTCCCAAGATTCCTGACTTGTGGATTTTTACTTCTCGCATAGATGTGTGAATAAATAACCACCCCGCCAGTGCTGAAGCTTAGTTCGGATTCCACGTTAAACTGTAGGTCTAAGGCAGAGTGAAAAGCTTAACCATTGTTACAATTCGGCGAGGAGTTAGTTATTATTATTATTACTAAAGAGAAAAATCTACATTGTTTTTGTGCATATCACATTTTGCAGCCACACTATTCCCGGATCAATAATCACTAATGTAATCGAGAGGATTTTATAATAAAGAAATTATAAATATATCCATTCCTTTATTTATATTTTTTAAAAAAGAAAAGAGTATTCGGTTTCCACGTTAAACTGTGGGTCTAAGGCGGAGTGAAAAGCTTAACCATTGTTACAATTCGGCGAGGAGTTAGTTATTATTATTATTACTGAAGAGAAAAATCTACATTGTTTTTGTGCATATCACATTTTGCAGCCACACTATTCCCGGATCAATAATCACTAATGTAATCGACTAGTCAGTAAAGGACCCAAAACTGAAAATAAGATGGGAAGAAATGATCCTGTTATTTTAAATGTTGAAATTATGATGTGAAAGAGTGAGCAATGATTCCCTGACGAGATGTATTTCTGATTCGGTTTCCACGTTAAACTGTAGGTCTAAGGCCGGAGTGAAAAGCTTAACCATTGTCAAAATGAACAAATCAGCGAGATGATGTGAAAGAGTGAGCAACCAGTCCCTGACGAGATGTATTTCTGATTCGGTTTCCACATTAAACTGTAGGTCTAATGCGGGGTGAAAAGCTTAATCTTTGCAATTCGGCGAGGAGTTAATTATTATTATTACTACATAGCAAAATTTGTCTTTGTGCATATCACCCTATATATATATATATATATATATATATATATATATTTTTATATATATATATATAGTGTATGTGTGTGTGTGTGTGTGTGTGTGTGTGTGTGCGCACGCGTGTGCGTGATCCTCATTTCTCTGACAAAAATCCGTGTGTGTGTGTGTTAATTTTGAAAAATGTATAATAATAATAATATATCTTTCCATTTTTTATTCATTCATTTCAATAAACTAAGAAGGTGATGCCATACAAATTTGCAAGTAAAGACATATAATCAACGCATTTAATAAAATAGAATTTTATATACATTTCAGTAGCAAGAGACCAAATTGAAGGAGTCGAGCGAAGGATTTGCCGAGACAGATCGATTCTTTGAGAGAGAGAGCAAGTTGACCCAAATTCCTTCTCGCCAGTTTGCGGTTTTAAAAGGCCTCGGGCTGGACCTTTTAGCTCGAACTCTTGGTTACCTGCCTCCGCTCGCTGTCGTCTCAACACACTGTTAAAACAAAACATTCTAAGAGTTAATATTTTGGATTCGTTTTAGTAACTGAAAGAAAGTAAATAGAACGGCGTTTAAATAATTAGTTTCTTATATTGTTAATATTTGTTTTAATAACTGATTCTCTTAAAAGGAGAAAATTCATTTGCTTTAAATTAATATACTTTTGCCATTTTTCTGATTTTCATTCACATGATATATACAGAGGTGTGTGTGTGTGTGTGTGTGTGTGTGTGTGTGGTGTGTGTGTGGTATAGATTTGAGAATGTTAATGGAACGATTTCTTTTGCTAAGCCAATTGTTTAGTGAATTTTTTAATGTTAATATTGTTTTAATTCACTTTAAGGTGAAAATCCGTTATATATATATATATATATATATATATATATATAAGGAATGACAAAATTAAATAGACAGAGTTAATATGATTCTTTCTATATATATATATATATATATATATATATATATAAGGTAAGGAGAAAGTTGTTCAATTGTGTGTGTGTGTGTGTGTGTGTGTGTGTGTATTTCGTCTGAACTATTATTTTGACGATTGTACGTATTATATTATTTTTTGGGCAGTAGAAGACAAACTCTATTTATTTAATTAATAATCATTTTCTTATTGTCAATTTCGATTTTCAAGAGAAAGTCTGTATGCTTTGGTAACGAATTAAAATGGTATCTAGCAACTCACCCTAATAATATATACCTGTACAATTAAAATAAAAAATGGTATCTGGCAACTCAATCATCATCTATATAAGACCCGCTTGGCTTCAGAGCTGGTAGTTTGATGCGAACTTCGGCCGAATAAAGAACTCTCTCCTTCCCTTCTTAGGTTAAGACTTAGCTTAGTTTCCCTTTGCGGGGTTAGGACATCCCACCTTGTCCCACCAAAGTCCTCCTCCGTCTATCCTTTCACTCTTAGGCTAAGGCAGGGGTCCCCAACCCTATGCCTGCGAGCACCATGGTGCCCGCCGACCCTTTTGCGTGTGCCCGCCACTGACTGACTACGATTGGTAAGTTTTTATTTACATTTTTAATAAAATGTTAAGTATGTTACATATTTTAAATATTTAGTTAATAAATATTTAAAATATGTAACGTAATTAACATTTTATTAAATTTTAGTAGTTAATTACAGAAACAGATGCTCATTTATTTGAAAATAATTATTTCTTTATAAATAAATTAAGTTATCATTTCGATCATTTTTTTAAGATTCTTAGTTAGCCCATCCTTGTTTTTTTTGTGAATTATGTTCATTATTTTACATAGGAATTAAATGTTTTTTTGTGTATTATGTTCATTATTAAGTCCAACTATAAATTTGCCTTGAAAAAGTAAATGGTGCCCGCCGCACTACCGGTAGTCTTGAATGTGCTCTTCGGCACAAAAAGGTTGGGGACCCCTGGGCTAAGGCAACCCCTTTGGGGGAGGTCATCTTTCCTTCTCCCCCCGAAGATCCCTCCCCTCTCCCCACTTCAGGTGTACCCCTCCCCCCTTGACTCCTTCTAAGCCAACTGGCTGATTAGGGGTCTATAAGACAACGGCGGGTCGGCTGAAGTCTTAGTGTGCACTTGGCTCCTGCCAGGTGAACACCTCTCTTCCTTTCACTCCTTCTCCTGTCTTTCTGTTGGGGACTAACGCCGCCTCCAAGTTTCATGACCCCTTGTTGCACCTGCAGCATCCCCCCACCCCCTTTGCAACATTAAGTTGTTGCATACCCCCTTCAGTGCATATCCCCACCCCCTTTGCAACATTGATCATTGTCTCTTGCAACATTGCAACATTCCTGCACTCTAACCTTTTGCGGCTATACTACTAGTGCGTACCAACTCGAATGTTATACCATCCTCTACAGAACGAGAAGCTGCTGCGTTGGAGGATGTACGAGGAATTGAACAGGAATAAGGGGGTATATTTGAGGAAGGTACTGTTGTGGGGGTTGTGTCCTAGGACGTAGAGGGTTGGGGCTCTATTACTGGTGATCTAACAACCGGCACAATCCTGGCGCGCTTTATACCTGACGTGGAGGGCTCTTCATCATGCCTCCGCTTTGAATTGTCGCGTGCTACAGGTATCGCTGGTGTGGGCTCGTTAGCAGGGTTGGAGTCTGTGACAATAACTACACTGTCGTCGAGGTCGTCTGTAATATCGATGATCGGGACATGATGGTGTACATCGTCGTCATTCACGGTTCTGTGGAAGAAGAGGAAAAACAAGACTGTAGAACAGGGGTCACCAACCTTTTTTTTGTTCACCGCCCACTTTTACGATTTTTTTAAAATTAAAAAAGCTTATCGCCCACCTTAGATCAAAAAGAATAAATCAACACAATCGATAAAATAAATAATGAAGTAAATGTTTAATTACCTTTAATGTGAGCCCACTAGTGGGCGCTACCGCCCAGGTTGGTGACCCCCGCTGTAGAATATAAGGATTACCTTTGGTTTCTTATATAACTTTTGGTTAGCTTCCGCCCGAATTGTTCATTCTGACGAAGGTCAAGCTTTTCACTCCACCTTAGACCTACAGTTTAACGTGGAATCCGAACAAAGCCCCATCAGCAGCACAGCGTCTTAACCACTAGGCCACCTAGGGTACCCATTTATCTACCAGCCACTTTCTTTATTGTGTGGAAGTATGAACAGCTGGGTTTTGCTGCGCGCCGACTGCCGTCGGGTCTCGAACCCGGGGCCGATGGATTCGTAGTCAGCGACGCTAACCACTACACCACTATTACCACCTAAATTTTATTATATTTTGTAAATGACCCACTTAGGAGTGTAACCTGTTAGAGATGGATTTTGTAGAAAAATTCAGGTTCACGAGCCCAGCCACATGTATTATATCTGGCCCTACAGGATGTGGTAAAACAGTGTTTATTCTTAAAATCATTAAAGAAACATCTGAAACATTTATATGAGATAGAAAATGTGAAATAAACAAATTTGCTTCAGCAAACTTTTTTGTAAAAAGAATACTTTTCGAGTTATGAAGGGTATAATGTTGTTAGTACCGTCGTCTATCAACATGATGGTGCTCCTTGTCACTATGCCAAAATTGTTCAGGATTATCTAAATGGACGTTTTCCAAATCGCTGGATCGGACGCGGAAGCAACAGACCTTGTGTCGCGAGATGACCAGATTTAACCCCTTTAGATTTCTTTGCATGGGGCTTTATCGAGTCGCACGTCTATCAGACGAAGATTACGAGTCTTGAAAACTTATGTACACGTATACGAACTGCTGCAGATAACATAACCCCGCAAATGCTCCAGAATGTGTTTAGAAATGCTGCGGAACGATTTGAGCTGTGCAGGGATACTGATGGGCGTCACGTCAAATCCTACTCTTAATTATTTAATAAATGTTACCACTTTATCATTTTATGATTGAATTCCATATAATTTCCAAGTGCTTCACAAAAATAGATCCTGACTTTATGTACACCCTGTATATTTCTCGTTCGTATTTATTATATTATTATTATTTTTTAATGTAAATTTTCTTGGATCTTTTGAGTGAACTTGTCAAATTAGACAGTCAGTTGCACGAACTTTTACAAAATGCAAATGTTTCAAAACACACTTCTGCTACTATCCAAAATGAGTTGATGGACTGTATGCTTTTCGTTTATAAAGTTGCTCTACATGAGAAAGTCAATGAAGCAATGTTCGTGCCAATTTAGGCTGATGAGACCACGGATATTTCTAATACATCACAACTTGTTATTATATTGCGGTTTGTCATGGGCACTGAAATAGTGGGAAAATTCCATGGCTTTGTAGAACTAAAGCTATCTGTTGCTAGCAGAACTCAGTGCATTCTTGAAGAAATCGAGGTGTGCAATTTGAAAAATAAGTTGGTTGCACAGGTTTATGATGCTCCAGTGATTAGTGGCGAACGTAATGGAGTACAGAAATTGATAAGGGAAGCCTATCCTCATGCTCATTTTGTACAGTTATACCCATCAATTAAACCTTGTTATGCAAAACGTTTGCCCTGCTGTTGCTCCTGTTAGGATATTCTTCGCTACCTTGACTTAATTGTCCTCTTTTTTCTCACATTTTTCCAAAAGAACAACTATGCTGCAAGGAGTTTGCGGAGAACGTCTGCCTCGTGCGATTGTAACCAGATGGAATTTTCAGAGCAGAATCGTAAATTCCGTGTATGAAAATAAAGCATCATTGAGGTAATGCTTCGAACGAAGCAGGAATGAACCTGCCGGACTCAGTGTCAATAACACAAGCAAGTGCTCTATTGAACTTCCTGGAGAATGATCAATTCATTTTCTTTCTTAATATATTTAGTGAAATTATGCCAGTAATTGAGTTGTTCTATAACATTCTTCAAAAAAAAAAAATTACAAAGCCTGTTTCTGTCAAGCAACATCTTCACTCATTTTGTACATCTATAAAAGAAATTCGTCAAAATGTGTCAGAGTTACCTGATGATTCGAAACAAACTACTGAAACGAAACGAAGAAGAAAAGACAACAAAAAAGCCTGAGTAATCGAATACTGTGATCTTATGCTACAAGAAGCTAAAGATCGGTTTGGTGCTACTGAACATCTCGAGTGCTTCACTTTTGTTCTTGATCCTATAAAATTTGTTGCACTCAAAAAAGAATTTCCTACAAATATACGTGAATCTTGTAAATTCTATCCATTTTTTGAAGAAGAAAATCTAAAAGGTGAGCTACTCGTTCCATACAACAGTGAAGAATTTAAAAATATAAAAACAATTAATGAATTGTAATGCTATCTATCTGAAAACAATTTGATGTCTGTTTTTTCTGAATCAGTTAAACTGTTAAACATTGGCCTAACATCGCCCATCGTAACAGCTCAATCTGAAAGATGTTTCAGTTCTCTTGAAAAGAGTAAAAACCTGCCTGACGAACACCATCGGACAAGACCGGCTAAATCAGTGGTACTCATTGCGCGGTTCGCAAGATGAGAAGATGAGAGCTCGACTCCAGATTTGTATCGATAGGAATGGCGGTCATGTTGAAATAAAACGAAACTAAGCATAACTTTTGCAATAAGGAATAAAGAAAAATCTGCTTTGTATCTTATTAAAATTATGTTAAAGTATCTATTATTATGTATTTGTCTTTCATTACATCGATAGCACACACATTATTTTTTCACTGACCAATTTTGCGCAATCCATTTTTTGTACCCTTCAGTTAAAAGCAGATGCTTAAACACTAAATCGTTTAAACATGAATAAACTTGAACGTTAACAAAGAATAATTTGCTATATTAAATCAAACAAACAGATCCAAAATATCAATTTTTGGAGGAGTTAGTAGTTAGTACAATCTAAAGTTGGGTGTACTTTTTTGTGGGACATACAGTATATATATATATATATTATATATATATATATATATATATATATATGAATAGAAACGACATAAGTATTAAGGAACGTTTCTGCACACGAGGAGGAGAGATAACGAAATAATGAAAAATGAGGCGAACCGCCTGGGAACCCAGGAATCGACACCAGGTGTCCCAGAAAGTGTCACTATTTCTACATAAATGTTCCAAGCTAAACAAAAGGAATCTAGACACAAAGACAGACACAATATGTACGTAAAACATAAAAGTTTATTAACCTTAATTAAACATCATATTCATTGTAATCGCCACTTTTTTCTAACACAACATTCAACTTTACACAAATGTTTGAAATAATTTTTGGAAATAATTCGGTTGGGATGTTGTTCATTACCTCATCGTCTTTGGCCTTTAGGTCTTCCTATGTCTTATGCTTGGTAGAATAGATCCTGTCTTTTATGTAAACCCACAATCAAAAGTCAGGGGGTATGAGATCAGGAGAATATGGGGGCCATTCCATTGCCGCATGAAAAAAAAAGAAAAAATCCTTCCTCAAAAAGTTACGAGTTTCACAAGCAGTGTATGAAGGTGCTCCATCCTCCTGAAACCACTGAGAATCTAGGATAACAGTTATTTCTTTTACGGGGCAAATTAATTAGTTGTGGTAAGTAGAAATCTTGCAGCACCTGACGATATGAATTTTCCGTTACAGTTACTGCTTTTGCAGTTTCATTCTCAAATAAGTAGGGACCTACTACATCATACCATCCAACAGTGACTTACTACACCATACCATCCAACAGTGACCTACTACACCATACCATCCAACAGTGACCTAAATGTTGAGTTTAGCAACAGTACGTGGAAGTTCTGTTGGAATGCCAACATGTCTTCCCCAATAACGAAAGTTTTGCTTATTAATCTACCTGGGCTACGTAGGTCACAGCTAATGTCATAATACCACTTCCCGTTGATTAGCGAAGTTAAGCGACATTGGGTCGGATAGTAGTTGGATGGGAGACCGTCCTCTGCGTCCAGACTATGTGACGACCCATGGCTTGGATCCCACGTAAAGCTGTAGGTCCCCTCGGTTATATGACCTTAGATGTTGCGAAGGAGATTAAACATTCCCATCATAATTATTAATCTCCCTAGGCAGACGTACGTAACATTTGTCAGTGAAATGGATGAGTTTAAAAAAACTCAGGATCTTTCTCTAGCTTTGCTAACATCCATATTGCGAATTCCATTCTTTTTGGGGTTTGAACATTAGACAGTGAAACTTGTGAATGAATATTGTAGGGAAAAAGGTTTAATTCGGTGCGAAATATATGAGGCATAGATGTTCGCGAAATACCCACTTCTGATCACAAATCTCGAATTGACTTCTACGTACTGCGCGTAATAATTTCATGAACAATATTTACGTGTTGCCCAATTCTTGTGGATCGTCACCTGCCGCTATTACTCTTATGTTGATTGCTTACATTTTCTTTTGTTTGAAATTTTCTAACAATTCGTGATATTGTCGGTCTATCGGGTGAATCTCTGCATCCATATTCTTTACAAAAGTTCTTCTGCGCGTAAGTCACAGAATTTGTCACAGCTGCAAACACGGTATCACTGTTTGAGGGTTCAGCCATATTGTTCCGTATAAATATTTGATAGAAGTTCCATGCGTCGGTCTCTCTTCACACGAAGGTCAAACTGGTGGCCCCACCTCTAGACCTGGCCTGATGAAGGTGCGAGTTCCTCTCTTGCGATCTCCATCGCACATAGCCAGGCACACCCGGCTCATCCTGTACCGTCCTGAACCAGGCATCTAGTCTTCGTTTGAAGATTTCAACGTTGACACCTGTGATAATCCTGAGGTCTTTCGAAAGCTGATTAAAAAGTTTTGGCCCCCTGACAGCCATCTATTTTTCTTCAGTGTTGAGGGTGTCCCTTAACGGGCCTTTAGTTTGGGAGCACTACACATTCTGCCTTTCCTATTTTCCAGTGTTGTTTGGATGAATACTGGGTTCAGTTTGAAGTTAAGTAGGGGAAGGTGAGGCAACTCGGGAACCCGGAGCAACTCGGAACACCCCTTCTACAGCCCAAACTAGTGCTGCCATCTAGCTTTAATCTATCTCCGTCGGTGCCAACACTGATCAGTGGCCTTGAGACGGTGGTACGGGGCGAGTTACGCACGGTTTGGGTCTTAGGATTACGTCAAAAACAATATATTTGAATAATAAATTTGGAGAGATTTGTGCCGAGGAAAATGTACCCTTCGTAAAGCTGTGGTCCGAATTCAGTGATCCTAGCCTTTTTATAAAAGATAGGATGCATTTTAATGAAATAGGTAATGCTAGGCTAGGTACGTTAATTGACGATAACGTACGAAAGCTGTATAGGTCGAAGCCTTCTTTAAACGGCCCGTGGTAAAAAATAACTTAAACGTCTTTTATTGTAACGCGAGTAGTATTAGAAATAAATTAAACGAATTTAAGGCGATAATTTATTCCGGGAACTACGATATAGTTGCTATCACTGAAACGTGGTTAAATACCGTGACTCGGGACTTGTTGGGGGAACTTGATGTACCGGGTTTTAAACTCTTTACTAATGATAGATTACATAGGTTTGGTGGCGGCGTTCTGCTGTACATTCGTAATTCCCTTAGGGCTATCGAGGTTAAGATAGATTTTCCGGCAGCAATTAATGCGATATGCGTTGAGGTTAGGGCGCGTAGTATTAGTTTTAATTTTGTTGTTGTTTATAGACCTCCCGTTCAACCCCTCGATACCGATACTAGATTTGGTAATTGTATACAATATCCCCCTCACCTCAGTTTCTAATAAAAATTATTGCAATGCGTTTCTGTTCTGGCTATTTTTTTTTCTAATTGGATTCAGTTTGCGTAATACCTCAGTTTGGTCGTGTTTGTGATAGAATTATGACTTGTTGTTCGTGTGGTTTCGACTTTGAGAACTTGATTCGTCATGTGCCCTAGATGAAGACTAAAAAAGTGCATAACTTAACATGTTATTACATTATCATTTGTATAATTTAGGTCTCAGGGCTACGGGGGCAGAGCCCCCGTAAAAATCACGCATCACAAATTGATCGGTATAGGGTTCACTTTGTGATGCGTGATCTTTACGGGGGCGGAGCCCCCGTACCCCCGAGACCTAAATTATACAAATGATAATCTAATAACATGTTAAGTTATGCACTTTTTTAGTCAAAAATACATTTTTCCAGGTTAGGTTAGGTTAAATTAGGTTAGGTTAGGTTAGGTTAGGTTGGTTTTCGAAAATAAATAAAGTAATTACATTCTATAAATAAAGGTTTTACATCGATTGTGAAGTCAATTTCATAAAATTGAGGTGAGGGGGATGTTGTATACAATTACCCTAGATTTTACTCACGTCTTGGTAACTTTATTAACAATCGGAATAGTATAATTGTCGGAGCCTTTAACGGCCCTAATGTTAATTACGAGACTTTTACTGGTAATGAGGAGGATTTGAGATTGATTGAGTTCATGGAAGATAATTTTTTACGACAGATGGTTACCGAACCAACGCGCAGTGCCAATATTTTAGATTTGGTGATGACGAACGGCGAAAATATAGTCGAAGGTTTAGAAGTAGGCGAGAGTTTAGGATGTAGTGATCATCAAATTCTTAGGTTTAAGTTATTGATAGAAAACACTAAGGATAGTAACGTAATAGAAGTCCCTGATTTTCGTAGGGCTAATTTTGATAGTTTTGCAGATAGGATGAGAATAGTGGACTGGGATAACTTATTTATGGGTAATGACCAGTGTTGGGCACTAAAGCGTTAATCCGATAACAGTTAATTAACGAAGTTAACTTTTTTAACGGACTATTAACGGAAGTTAATTTCCATTTATCGTTATCGGACCAGTTAACTTCCGATAACTCGATATTTAGTCTGTTAAAGTCCGTTAACACGTTAACTGCGAGGAGTCATTCACGAAAGATCACCGCTCCGCGAATGAATTCAAACCGCCATAACTTCAGTCTGCCAATTCCGTCCTCTACCGCAGTGGAACGGCTCTTCTCTCTCGGCAAGGACATCCTGAGGCCCAAGAGGTCAAGACTGGCAGTTGGGCCTAACTTTGAGAAGTTGGTCTTTCTGAAGGGCAACCAGCACATTGTGTCATAGTCTTTAATAAATGTGCCTAAAATTTAATTTTACCTTTCAGTTCCCGCCGTAATAATTCTCTGGTAAATTAAAATTTAGTTAATGGTTAGTGGTTACAAGGGTTTCAAAACATGTAATCAG
Source organism: Bathynomus jamesi (assembly GCA_023014485.1). Taxonomy (NCBI): domain Eukaryota; kingdom Metazoa; phylum Arthropoda; class Malacostraca; order Isopoda; family Cirolanidae; genus Bathynomus; species Bathynomus jamesi. The sequence goes on from JAJOZX010004412.1 coordinate 339,903, forward strand.
TACATTTTTTATTAAAAATAAAAAAAAAGTTATTAAGCAAAAAAGTTGCAAAACTTGATAAAAATACAGTTAAATACCTATTTATTGATGGATTTTGCATAAATAAACATTTGTTATGGGTTTTAAAGCTTTTTCCTTGATTTTTTTAAATGTTAGTAAAGAAATAGTTATCGTTAACGGATTATCGTTAACTTCCGTTAACTTTGTAGTAAAATTATCGGATTATCGTTATCGGAGTTAAAAATTGGGATTAACGGATTATCGTTATCGAAGTTAACTTTTTGGTTAACAGTGCCCACCACTGGTAATGACACATTGGGAGGAGTTTAAAAAGTTTTATGAATATTGAAAGGAAGTTTATTCCTCGTAGGCCCAAGCGCGCTAGAAATCATGGTAGGCCCAAGTGGTGGACTAAGGAAATAGGCGAGTTCATAATCGAGCGTAACAGAGCGTATAGACTTAATAAGCGCAATGGCGCGGCAGCTAACTTTAATAGAAATATCGAGCTTAGACGTCAGGTTAAAAGATCAGTTAGGAATGCTAAGCGTAATTTAGAGATACTTATAGCTGCGGATAGTAAACATAATCCAAAAAAGTTTTTTGTATACGTCAATAATCGTAAGCCGATAAAAGATAACATAGGCCCTCTAGTGGATGTTAACGGCGCTTTGGCTTCTGACGCTCAGGCGATGAAGGGTATTTTCAATAACTTTTTTGCGACAGTTTTTACCGAAGAAGATGTAAATAATGTTCCCGACGTTGCCGATATCGTTCCATTTAGTAGAGAGACTATTTTGGATGAAATAACTGTTTACGAGGGTCAGGTTGCGCATTATATCGATAGGCTAAAAGTTAACAAGGCTCCAGTCCCTGACGCGTTTTATCCCAGACATTTGAAAGATTTGAAAGACGTTATCGTAGGCCCCTTAACGAAGATTTTTAATCAGTCACTCGAAACGGGGATTATTCCGGAAGACTTCAAATTAGCTAATGTCACGCCCATTTTTAAAAAAGGCGATCGCACAGTAGCTAGCAATTATAGGCCCATTAGCTTAACGTCAACTGTCGGTAAACTTTTGGAATCCGTAATTAGGGATCGTATCATCGATCACTTAGAAAGTAGAGATTTGATTAATAGTAGTCAGCATGGGTTTCGACGACATAGATCTTGTTTAACTAATTTGTTAGAATTTTATAACGAAATAGTGCGCGAATACGATAGGCATAGAGCGGCTGACGTTATTTATTTAGATTTTAAAAAGGCGTTCGATACAGTTCCGCATAGAAGATTAATTGCGAAAACACACAGTATACGCGGTCAGGTAGCTAACTGGTTAGAGGAATGGCTTCGTGCTCGGAGACAGAGGGTTGTTGTTAATGGTAGTGAATCTGGGTGGTTGGATGTAGGTAGCGGTGTCCCACAGGGTTCAGTGTTAGGCCTATTGCTATTCGTAATTTACATTAACGACATAGATGTAGGATTGACTAGTAACGTGTCAAAATTCGCGGACGATACTAAAATAGGCGGTAAGGTTGTTAACGAGGACGATAGAAATAGGCTCCAAGACGATGTAAATAGGATTATGGAGGGGACGGATAAGTGGCAGATGCAATTTAACGTAGACAAATGTAAAGTTTTGCATATAGGTTCTCGTAACAATAATTACACCTACATGATGGATGGTAGAGAGTTAACGAGCGTTGACGAGGAAGTAGATTTAGGCGTACGCGTATCTAAGGATTTAAAGTTTAGGAACCAGTGCCTGGAGTCTTGCGCAAAAGCTAATAGAATGTTAGGCTTCAGAGCGCGTAATTTCGAATTTAAATCGAAGGATATTATATTGCCCCTTTACAAGTAACTAGTCAGGCCTCATTTAGAATATGCCGTTCAGTTTTGGTGCACGTACTTGCGTGAGGATATTGATAGGTTAGAAAGGGTTCAGCGTTGTGCCACGAAACTAATTCCGTCATTGCGCAACAAGCCTTATGAAGATAGGATTAAAGAGTTAGACTTGCATTCACTCGAAACTAGGAGATTAAGGGGGGAGCTTATTGAAGTTTTCAAAATCGTTAATAACATCGATAACGTAAATTTTGACAAACTGTTCACTTTCGATAATAGCAATACTCGTAATAACGGATTTAAGTTGCGTGGCAGACGTTTTATTACTAATATCGCTAAAAACGTCTTTCCGTTTAAAGTAATTGATAAATGGAGTAATCTTCCCGCGTCATTCGTTAACTCTACCAGCGTTAATATGTTTAAGAACCGTTTAGATAGACATTTTAAAAATATTAACGTTATTTAAAATAAAAAACAATTAGTAACAGGAGCTCCTGGGGTGGTGGTCGAGGATGAGTCTGTTGACGATTAATGCCAGCTTGTGACATGCCAGCGTGTGATATGCCAGCAAAAAATTATTATAAAAAAAATAAAAAAAATTAGACTAACACGAACGTAGATGTAGCTCGTAACGTAAACTAACCCACTTTTTGTTTAACTTTACCTACTTTTTTTTTTCCTTCTTATCCTCTCCTTACTTGTATGTCTGTAACTCTCTTTACTTGCATATCTGTAGTTTGCATGGTATGACTGTGAGTGAAGACTGTGTTTGCATGGTTTGTAAGCGTTTTTATTTTACTTCTTTTCATCTTTCACCCCTTTCCTATTCTCCTCGACTATTTTTCCGACTTGTCGGCAGTGGCCGGCGGATGATGATGGTGAGTCTTTTTTTCTCTTTTTCTGAATGAATGTTAACCCACGAGTGATAGGTGTTGCTATTTACTTAACCCCTTATTCTCTTCTCTTAACCCCCTACTCTTTCCTTTCTCTCGGGCTAACCTTAGATTGGATCTTAGAGTCTTTGTTAGCCTTAGCTTCTGTAGATCTGTAGATCATAATTCCAAAACTGTAAGAACTTATTTTGTTGCTTTTTGTGTGTAGGCTACTTGTGAACCAGCGTTTGATTTTCACGTATCGTCGTGTCTGAAATTTCATCCGTGACCGCGTGATACTGAAATTTTGGAAAATGGGCAAAAATGGACCCCTGGATTCAGAGCTGCCCAACGATTTTTTTTAACTAAAAATTGCAGCAGCTTTCTCAAATTCCAGTTACACCTAATGCAAAACTAGACCGCTATAAAAGGTGATACAGAATGGAAGACAGAAGGTAAAGATAAATTTTTTTTTATTTAATGGGTCCAAATACTCGTCCTTATGCCTACAAAACTGTGATTTTCTTACGGATCTGCAATTGCCCCACCTTCCCCTATCAGTTTTTTTTTTATAATTTTTCATGTGTAATTTATGGTGTATATCTCTCTTCTTCTTTCCACTTAATATAGATTTTCATTTATGTAGTCTTTTCCAGTAGTTGAGTTCTTTGCAGCAATCAATCTTGGCTGTGAAATTCCTTTGGATTTCTTCTAGGTTACTAATTTCTTTTTTGTCTGGGGACGTCAAGACTGAGTAGTATTCAAGTTTTGGTACGATAAGTATTTTCAGTAGGGGAATCATTATATTCTCATCCCTTCTTTTGAATTTTCTCAGTAGCTGTCCCATAACTCTTTTTGCTTTGTTTATCCTTATCTGATTCTTTGTTTCAAATTTTGCATCATCGGTCATTATTACCCTTAAATCTTTTGCTTTCGTGCTTCTCTAAAATTTCTGTCTATCTGGGGTATGCTATGTGTTTAAGTTCCTCATTTCTTCTATATTTCAAGAGCTGAAATTGCCCGGTGTTAAAACTCATGTTATTTTCTTCTGCCCATTTTTATATTCTGTTTGTGCCCTCTTATACGGCTTCCACCTCTTCTGCAATGCCGATTTTCCTGCTAATTTTTATATCATCAGCAAAAGATATTACTATATTGTTGTCTACTACTTCAGTGTCTATGTCTATCAGCGTGATAATGAATAGGAGTGGAGTTGACACTGTTCCTTGTACTGTAGTACTGAGCTGCGTATTTCCGATTCTGATGATGATATATCTTGAATTTTGACGACCTGTAGACGTTCTCTGAGGAAGTTGTAGATCCATTTACCCACTTTGCCTGTTATTCCCATATGTTTCATTTTATGAGTTATTATGTCATGATCACACTTATCGAATACTTTAACAAAATTCGTGTATATTACATGGTAGTTATCATTGCTCTCGAGTGCGTCTAGGATATTGCTATAGTGCTCTATTAGTTGTGATAGACACGATCTTCCTGATAGGAATCCGTGCTGGTTCTCATTGAATTGTTTCTGTATTTCCAAAAAGTCATATATTTTCTCCCTGACTATTTTTTCAAATATTTTGGTGAGATGTAATGTCAGTGACACCGGTCTATAGTTCCTTGCTTGAGACCTATCCTCCCGTTTGTATATAGGGACCATTAATGTTTGTTCATTTTAGTATGCTCGGTATTGCCTTTGTGTCCAGGAATCTTTTCTATATCCAATAAAGGGGTGTAGCTAATTCATTCTTACAGTTTTTAGTCAACAAAGCATTTTACTTGTCTGGTTTCAAAAATGGTATTCTTAACAGGTATTGCTTTGTCTCTTTTTGGGGTACTAAAAAACCTGATTAATATTAAGCTCTCAATATTTAAGATATTTTGTTTGGATCGTCGGTTAGCTCATTATTTTTTTTCCTTAAGGGTGCGATAGTGGCCCGCGTTGTTGTTTTTCTTTTCGCGAAGCTATAGAAGTATTTTGGGTTATCTTTTAGTGTTCGCTTTTGCCTCTCGAAATAATTCCCCTTTCCCTTTGGCTGTACTTTCGGAACATATTTTTCTCTGATTTCCAACGTCTTTTCATTCGAAGTTATTAGCATCTCTTTGGTTGTTTAATTCCCTAAGACTGTTTTCCACTCTATTTGTGCCATATTGGATCTGAATTTTCCCAGTTTATAGTCGTAGAGTTTCAGTTAAAAATGTCAAATTTGCTTCTTTCTTCAGTATTAGTATTTACTTTCAGTGTTCTTGTCATATTAGTTGATACCTCGATAATGTTGTGGTCTGAGATATTTGTTGGTGTTATTTTTATATCATTGATTAAGTTGGTGTTATTTGTGAATATTGAATACCATATCCAAGCAGTTATTTTTTCTGGTGTTATCTGTTATCTTTGTTAACATAAGTTCATTTGTAAGAGCTATCAACATTTTTGCTTGTTCCTGGTCTTCTCTTGTGCCTTCCCTTCCTGGTGTATATCTACATTTCTTCTCATCCTTTTGTATTTTATAAGTGGGAAATTAAAATCGCCGCAGAGTATTATAATTGGGGATGGGGTGTTTAAGGATTTTATTTGGTTACTGATGTCGGCAATGGCTTCAAAGAACTTTGCAGTTGGAATGTTCGGAGGTCTGTAGATGACTATTAGTATCACGTTAAGTTTCTCAATTTTTACTGCTAAGAGTTCCACGTACAGTAGCTGTTTGATTTACTTATTATTGTCTCTGTATATGGCTCTCTCGTATGTATGTAGCACAGCCACCTTTCCGTCTTTCTGTTATGTCAGCTCGTAGTATGTTGTAACCATCATTTTTTAATTTCTTTTTTATCTTTGCAGTATTCGCAGTTTTCACAGTTTTTTTGGCAGTCTTTAAGGTGTGTTTCTGTGAGACATGCAATGTCAGTCCTTGTTTCTTCTATAAATCCTTTCAGGTATGAAACTTTGTTTATCGTATAGTTGGGTTTTAGCCGTTGAATATTTGCTAGGACTATATTTATGTTTCTTATTCTGCGTTATCCTTCGAATATTCCAAATTCAGTTTTTCTTTAGTGTCGCGTATTTTATATTCCTATGGTCCTCCAAGAAGGCTCCGTTTCCGGTTCGGCTCGGAGGTTCTCAGCTGTGTCGACTGTATGTGCTGCATGAGGCTTAGCAGCCGTATTGAGTCTGCGACGTCAAGAAAATTTGTTTCGTGGTTTGTACTCATAGGTTTCTTGCCGCTTTTCTTATTGTTCTTTGAGTTTGTTCGGAAGTGATGATAGTAGCACTTCTTACCATACTTGCAGCCCTCCTGCCTTGCATAGCACTTGCAAATGGTGGAGTGATAAAATTTGCAGCTGTCTTCAAATTTACAGTGACCGTTATTATAATACAAATTATCACACATAGTGGGATGCTCATATATATACTGTCCTTCCTTATATCTGCAAATGCTCTATGCATAGTATTTACATACAGTTCTTTCCACATTATTACTCGGGGCCATGGTGTTTGTTGCTTGTTTCATTTCCTTTTTTGGAGATAACCTCAGTCAATTATCGTGATTTCCCTTTTGTTTTTCGCTATTTACTCTATTCACGCTAGTATTCTCCGACTGATCGAAGTGTGTTTCTTTTAGTGATTTTGTTAGTCATTTTTTCGCCTTTGTGTGTCAGTATACCGACATGTAACGTGTTTGTATCTGTTTCACTTTTCTTCGTTTCCTTTCCTGTTTCTGCTCATCATTTATATCCTCTTCTTTTGCTGCTTCTTCAGTATCTCTTTCTGTTTGATAAACCATAAGCAAATTTATTTCCGTTATGCTTTTTTCACAGAAATATTTTACTCCATTTAGTAGTTTGGCACTTACTGTAAGAGCGATAGCTTCATCTTTTCAATTTAGGCAGTTAGAGAAATTGACAGAGATCACATCTAATTGCCTTTGATTCATCGGTTGCATTGTTGCATTAATTACAAACCTTGCAATATTGTAGAAATCGGTTCCCCATTTCCATACTATTTGCAAACCATAGTATATAAAGGTTGGTGATCGAAAATAAAAACCCCAATCTGTTACTTTTCTGAAGAGGAAACTCCAATAATAAAATATACATACATTATTGTAGGAAACTGGCAAATAAAAATAGGTACATTTTTGGGACACTATATATACCGTATATATTAAAACAAAATCGTTAATGGTTTTTCCAAGCACGGTCATATCACGTACAATAGCTAAAATAATGAGATATTTTTACAGTACATTTTTCAATACTTTATGATGTATAAATTTGTTTTCAGAATGTTCGTGTCCAAAATTTATAAAACTTTATATAAAAAAAAAAATAAACGTAGAAGTTTTTAAAGTTTTATACAGAGTTCAAGTTCTCCAGAAAAAAATTATTTTATATATATATACATATATACTGTATATATATGATGCACACAGACCGTGCATGGAACAAGGAACTCTTCTGGAAAAATTAAATCCACTGTAGTTCGAATAAGTAATGGTAAATGACAGACACTATAGTTTTTCTTTTTCATGATGTTACCCCGACGTCGGCAACGGGTCACTCGTAAAGAGGCCCCAAAAATATAGCTTTCCTCACCAGCTATCTGCAAAGCAGATAGGATCCAGCTTTGAGACAGGATCTAAGGTTACAGCAGTTGTAACCAGGGCCGCCGAGAGCTGCCCCGGGCCCGTGGAAGGATTGGTATATGGGCCCCCCTGTTTACTCAGTATTTTATTATGAATGTTTTTTGTGTACATAACATGCAAACTGATTATATGTCCAAGTCACTATTCAAAAATACAGTATGAATAAACAACTCAGAAGAAAATGACCATTTTATTTTTCGAATCAATTATATTAATTCTATCACCATACAATTTACAAATGCAGTACCAGTCCATGCAGGCAAGACAATTGTTTACTGCAAGATTTTCATAATTAGAAGTGTACTTTCTTTGCCTTCTCTCTAGCAAAATGGTAAATGATTCTGATGAAATTTAAAGTACGGGCTAACTGGCTTTCAATTACAATGGTTCCCAGATCTGTCAGTCGGTCTTGGGCATTGGTGGACCGCAGATAATATTTTATCTGTTTCAGTTTGACTATGATAATCTCTATAAAATGCGTGTTCATTATTTATATTTCCTCTCTGTTATTTAATCAATTGCTTTATTAATATTTTTAGATTTTATCACCCCTCTTTCCGGGCTCCCTACAGCTCCGGGCCCCGGGGATTTATCCGGCTTCCCCGCTCTCTCGGCGGCCCTGGCTGTACCCTAGATCTTGTCCCAAAGCTGGATCCTATCTGCTTTGCAGATAGCTGGTGAGGGAAGCTACATTTTTTGGGCCTCTTTGCGAGTGACCCGTTGCCCACGTCCGGCTAACACCATGAAAAAGAAAAAAACTATAGTGCCTGTTATTTACCATTACTGATTTGGACTATAGTGGATTTAATTTTCCCAGAAGAGTTTCTTGTTCCATGCACGGTCTGTGTGTATCATGAAAAAACCTCAGGGAACCATTCTGAGTTCAATCTCCCATATATATATATATATATATATATATATATATATTATATATATATATATATATATATATATATATATATATATATATATATATATATATATATATCAGGGATGGGAAATCGAAATCTTTTTCGATTAAATTCGAATCCGATTTTCACGCAATTAGAAATATAGATTCGAATTCGGATTCAAATTTTTCGGTTTTTATCGATTCGAATTTTTTTCCGATTCGGATTATTTCTTTTTCGATTTCGATCCGATTCGAATCCGATTCGGATCCAGGCCTAATTTTTCTTGATTTTTATGAGTTCATTTAATAAAATTATACCTATCATCGTTGTTTTAGTCAAGGGGTGGCTATTATTAATAAGTTTCATTTTTAATAAATAATACAGATAATTCTCAGTCTATTAACGATCTAAGTAATAACTTTAGATTTACTCTTAATAAGGTGCAAAAAAAAATCATTCATATAAGCTAATTTATTAAACAATTAAGGCTCATATATACAAGAAATATTAATTATAGCATACATAAAAATTAAAATATGATAATAATACTTTAAGAAATATACCCACTGTATAGATACAAATTTACAAATTAAAATTAGCCCTGACAACTAAGATATTTTCAATGTTCGAAGGCAAAAGGTTATTTCTTTGAGGAGCGTGTGAAATTGTCACTCTCGGACAATACCAAAATTTAAGGATTAGGATTAGCACCTTAATGGATGGACCGATGGAGTATAGGATTAGTATGATTTTTGTCCGAGCGAACAGATTCTCGGAAAGGTCAGTCTTTACCTGTGGTGAAACCGGAAACGTTAATAAGCCTTATAAGTTATTTATAAGTTATAACCAAATTTTTAAAATCCGGATCCATATTTTTTATCGATTTGAATTCGAATTCGGATTCATCGTTTCTTTTCGATTCGGATCAAAATTTCGATTCAGATCCGCGCCCGTTTTTCGATTCGAATTTTGTTTCGATTCAGATTTCTCAAAAAATATCGATTAATTCCGATTATCGATTCGAATCCGATCCGATTTCCCATCTCTGATATATATATATATATATATATATATATATATGCGCCTCGGTGGTTAGTGGTTAGCGTCGCTCGCTGACTATGAATCCGTCGGCCCGGGGATCGAGACCCGGTGACGGTAGGAGGTGCGCAGCAAAACCCAGCTGTTCATCCTTCCATACAATAACAAAAAAAATTGGCTAGTAGATAAATGGGTACCCTGGCCAGCCTAGTCGTTAAGATGCTGGGCCGCTGGTGGGGCGTGGTTCGGATTCCACGTTAAACTGTAGCTCTAAGGTGTAATGACAAGCTTGATCTTCGTCAGAATGAACAATTCGGGCGGAAGCCAAACCAAGGTGAACCAAGGTTATACTTACTTTAGTGTTGAAAATGGAAATATGGGCATATTCACATTCGTAAAACAGAATTAAGGTTCCTAGTGGCAAAGTGCCAAACAGTATATACCTTTACACAAGCACTTAAAAGTGGGTGTCAAGTTTTAACACTGAAACATATCAGAGGTTTTTACTGTTTTTTATTAAATCAATTAAGTAGATATTCTAATTGTTACACTGAACATATCGGTAATTATTAATTAAAAACTTTGAAAATGCGAATGAATTAATTTAAAAAATCATTTAAGGATCCTTCCTGATCATTTGTGATCCGCTGACTCTCATTTTGCATCCACGCATATTGTCGATGCTAAAAGTTTCAGCAAGTTTTGATGTAATCCTTTGAGAAAGCCTTTTTAATGACCCTATCAGTTTCATTATTTTTGCGCCCCAGAAAGCAGTTATCGTAAATTCTGTTAAGTTTCTTTGGTGTCTTCCATACATCAACTCGCTTCCAGATAGTTACTTTTCGAAATACCCATTCTTGCATCGCTGGTATAGAAAAACGGGAATTTGTTTGAGAGCCCTTTCCGTATCTCAGATAGAGGAACTGAATTGTTTTTGTACGTCAAAAACACGTGGAAACAGTATTGCTTTTTCTTTCGCATATTGTTTTTCAGTCATTTAAAATTTTCTTTAAACTTCGTTTCAACTGTTTTCTCTTTTCGTTCACACCCACACCCACACAACCCCACCCGGGTGGTTACCTCATTTTTTCATTTGTTTCGTTCTCTCTCCTCATCTTGCGCGGAATATTCTCCTATACAAGCGTCGTTCTTTACGTATATATATATATACAGTATATTTATACTCGGAGCCGGATTTACCATGGGTGCAAGTGGTGCAGATGCACCATGGCCCCCACAAAATAGGGGCCCCAGATAAACTAACTGGCGACTAACTGATGACTAAACTAGTGTAACTGATGAGGAAACTAACTGATGAGGAAATTCGAGAAACTGCAGTGAATGTACTTCAAACATACCCTTCAGACTTAGAAAATAGTCTTGGTGATGAAATGATTCAGTTTCGCAAAGTTGTTCAACTGTTTCTTGATGAGAAAAAGTAATGTAACAGTTTGGAAAAGTTCATGTACCGTCTTATATGTGATAAGAATTTGAAAGCTACTTTCCCAAATGTTGAGATAATGCTTCGTATGTACCTGAGTTTGATGATCAGCAACTGTAGTGGTGAAAGATCTTTCTCAAAGCTGAAACTCATCAAAAATGAACTACGCACTACGATGACTCAGAACAGACTCAACTGGTTGTGTTTGATGAGCATTGAATATGACATTTTGCGCAGCCTTGATTTCACAGATATTATAAACAAATTTGCTGCTAGAAACACAAGAAAGGCAATTCTGTAAATTAATCTAGTCTCTGTAATTAGTTTGTCAGATAAATTGTAACTTTACACATTGCTTACCCCTCACCGTAGACCTTCAAGCAAGATGAATCGTTTAATTTTTGTTTGATGATTTGTTTATTTTTTTGTTGTTTACAACTGTAATATACTGAAAACAATAAATTATTTGCCAGCAATTGCACCTAAGGAGAGAAAGTCTATCAGTCACTTGCAACCCAAAAGGGTTTTATTTTGTACCTGTGTGGGCCCCCGCATGCCAATTGCACCAGCGCCCCCACACTGCTAAATCCGGCCCTGTTTATACTAGAACCCCCGCTGCGGCTTGCTCAGTAAACCTCCCGAAACACAACCTAGGAGGGGAAGAGAGGGTGTGTTACTAAAACCTTCCCTGGTTTTCCCTTAATGTGTATACAGTAAACCCTCGTCCAACGCGTGTTTGTCCAGCGCGAATTTGCTTATACACGGAAAAATAAATGCAAACAATTACACTGCCCAACACCAATTTTGCTGATTTAATTCTAACACCTGTTTTTAGGTAACTTTGGTGTGCTGATTTAAAAAATCACCTTAGTTTTTGCCTATCACGTCAGGTTTTCGAGCAACCAAATACGGATATTTTGGAGATATCGCATTTTGGCAGGGTTATGCCCAATTTTTTTTTCTTTTCAAAAAATAAGTTTTTACATACTCAGAATCAGCATGGAAAAGTAAACAATTGTGCAGGGAGTGAACTTTAATATACAATGGTAATATTGACACATAAAGTGATTAAAAGTGTTTAAATAAGCAAAAAATGAATCCATATTAAAGCAAGCACGGGACCAGTTTTCTTAACATTGTCTCTTTCTTGTTTTCTTACTTTTCAGTGCTGATAAATTTTCTCTTATAGGACTTCCTAGAATGAGAGATGTCAAGACAATCTCTTTGCAAGCTCCAGCAGTAGTCAGCCATCATATGGGTATCCCATCTTCCTTGGTATCGTTCTTCCATCACTTTGATATCTTGGTGGAACCTTTCACCTTGCTCTTCACTAACATCACCAAGATTTTCTGGAAATTTATCCATATGACTGTTGAGATAGTGAACTTTAATGCTCATGTTGCAACCCAACTGCTGAAAGTTTACAAGTAAATCCTTTACAAGATCTTTATAATTTTCAGACTTTTTGTTTCCTAGGAAGTTCTTAACTACTGCCACAAAAGCATTCCAAGCTCTTGCCTCCGTTTCGGTCATTGAGTTACTGAACTGCGGATCTTTCATCAGTTTTCTTATCCACAGATAAAATTTTAACAGCAAAACAGCGATTAACAGGTCTAAAAAATCATCAATTTTGATAAGCGCCCTTCATGGATCACCCAAAATAGGCATATTGAATTGCACGAAAACCTGATGTGATGGACAAAATCTAAGGTGATTTTTTAAATCAGCACATCAATATTATCCAGAAACAGGTCTTAGAATTAAATCAGCAGCAAAAATTTGTTTTTTGTTGGGCAGTGTTATTTGCCAAAAGCGGAAAATTTGATTATATACGGTCCGCCAAACACGCTCTAATACAGTAGTACTGTACGCGTGCCAATGCGCGCTCTAGTGTTTTCTCAAACACTCTCCAACACTCCCGCATCTCCCTCACTCTCGCGTCACCCCTCGCATCACCCTTTGTCTCAGTCCCGCTACCGCGTTAAGTTCAGTGAAGTTGTGTTGGATTGTTTTTGTCGTATTTTGCCGTTGCTATCTGCAAGTGATAGTGAAGAGAAGAAAAGTCTAAGGTTATGACATTAGCCGAAAAAAATCCAGTAAAAAGTGTCTTAGGTCCATTGAAAAATGTAAATGGAGATCTAGTCTCTGAAAACAAGGAAATGGCTACCATGCTAAACGAATTTTTTACGTCAGTTTTTACTATAGAAGATGTAACGAATATCCCTACGGTCATAGACATAATACCTTTTGATAATGGTAATATTTTGCATAATATTGTCGTTAGTGAAGGGGAAGTAATGCGCTATATTGATAAAATGAAAACGCGTAAATCACCGGGTCCGGATTCCATATATCCCAGACAACTAAAAGAATTAAAAGATAGCATTGTTGTGCCGCTAACAAAGATTTTTAATGCGTCTATTTCTCAGGGGTGCGTACCAGATAATTTCAAGTTAGCAAACGTAACACCTATCTTTAAGAAAGGCGATAAAGGTGCGGCGGGAAATTATAGGCCGATCAGTTTAACATCTGTTGTAGGTAAGCTACTGGAATCAATAATTAGGATCGTATAGTCGAACACTTAGAACTGCAAAATCTGGTTAGAAATACGCAGCACGGTTTTAGGCGAAACAAATCTTGCTTAACTAATCTTTTAGAATTTTTCCAAAGCGTGGTTGACGTTTACGATAGACATCGGGCGGTTGATGTAGTGTATTTAGATTTTCAAAAAGCGTTTGACACCGTGCCGCACAAAAGACTCATTGAAAAAACTAAGGCTCATGGAATCAGGGGTGTAGTAATAAATTGGCTAGAAGAGTGGTTGCGAGGCAGGAAACAGAGGGTGGTCGTTGATGGAGCGGAGTCGTGCTGGGCTAATGTAGCGAGTGGCGTTCCTCAGGGTTCTGTATTGGGCCCCTTGCTTTTTCTTATATATATTAACGATTTAGATGTCGGCCTAGTCAGTACAGTTTCAAAGTTTGCGGATGACACGAAGCTGGGTGGTAGGGCGATTAATGACGAAGATAGAGGTAAAATTCAGGAAGATCTGAATAAAATCGTTGATTGGTCACTCACATGGCAAATGAGATTTAACGTGGATAAGTGCAAAATTTTGCATATAGGTTCGCGTAACGGTAATTTTGCGTATAGTATGTCAGGGAAAGATTTAACAAGCGTAGAGCAGGAAAAAGATTTAGGAGTTATAGTCACTGGTGATTTAAAAGTAGCGAAACAAAGTACAGCAGCGGTCAATAAGGCGAACAAAGTGTTAGGTTTTATAGCTCGAAATTTTGAGTACAAATCGCGCGATATTATAGTTCCTCTTTATAAATCATTAGTTAGACCCCATTTGGAGTACGTGGTCCAATTTTGGAATCCGCATATGCGCAAAGATATAGACAAAATCGAAAGAGTTCAAAGACGAGCAACTAAGATGATTCCGTCTCTTAGGTCAAAGTCGTACGAGGATAGGCTTAAGGAGTTAAAATTGACTACTCTCGAGACTAGGAGGTTAAGGGGTGATCTAATCCAGGTTTTCAAAATTATGAATGGGTTTGATAACGTAGATAGAGATAGCTTTTTCGAAATATCTCAATATAATAGGACTAGAAATAACGGGTGTAAGTTGACAAGTAGAAGGTTCGAGACAGCAGTTGCGAAAAACTTTTTTACGCATAGAATAGTAAATAGCTGGAATAGTTTGCAGGTAGAAGCAATTAGTAGCACGTCTATAAACATGTTTAAAAATCGATTAGACGCATATGTTGATAGATTGGGTATAGTTTAAGGTAATAAAATTAAGGCTTTGTGGTTCGGAACCCACGTAAAATTGTAGGTCCCCTCCGCCACCACGGAGGACATACACAATACACAATTACGAACACAGTTAGGTAGACCAGCCATGAGTGGATCCTAGGGTCTTTGTTGGTCTGAAACATTATAACATTATAACATTATAAGTTGCGGGGTGGTATGAGCAAAACATCACTTGGCCGCGAGTATCACGTGAATGAGTCTTACCATACGCACCATCCGAAAGAGTGAAGAAAAGATACATGCTATTTTCATTTAATATATTTTTATTTATCATGTGTAAATATCATTATGTTTATGATTATATTATGCTCTTATTTCATATACAATATAGGTAGGGAAATTGGATCACCTGAAGATCCGTCACCCCAGCCGTTTTTAGTTAGCTTTATAAGGCTAACTAACGAAAATATCACGACCTAACCTAACCAATTGTCAAGAGCGTACAGTTGACCTAACGATTGGTTAGGTTAAATCGTGATATTTTCGTTAGTTAGCTTTATGAAGCTAACTCAAAAAGGCTGGGGTGACGGATCGTCAGGTGAGCCGGGAAATTCATTTATGTGTGAATAAAAAATTTACGTCTCTAAGTATTAATGGGAGACTTTACGCGGCCGCATTCACGTATCACCATATAGATAACACAAGGATAAATAACTTAGTTTATGCCGATGATATGGTGTTAATAAGTCCCTCTGTTAAAGGTCTGGCTCGGCTACTAAAAGTCTGCGAAGTGTATTCGCAGAAACATGATATTCTTTTTTAATGTTACAAAAACTAAGGTTATGCAATTTCATCCTAAAAGCTATAATCAGCCAGCTGACATAGGTTTAAAATGAAAGGTGAGGCAATTGAGGAAGTACAAGAGTTTAAGTATTTGGGTCAAACTATTACCAGCTCCTTGAGTGATGACTCAGATATAAGAAAAAATTTCGAACCCTTTGTGCTAAAGCGAATATGACTATAAGGAACTTTCGGTTCTGTGCAAGTGAAGCTAAAGGCACTCTCTTTCGTACTTTCTGCAGTAACATATACGGACAGCAACTCTGAGTGAATTATAAAAAAGGTTCTGGCAGAACTCTAAATTTGCTGAACAACAGGTCTTTTAGACGCTTCTATAAATTACCCCCGAGATGCTCAGCTCCGCAAATGTTTGCTACCCGCAATGTCCCGAGCTTCCCGGAGGTAACAAGACGTGCTCAATACAGTCTAATGCAAAGAATTAAAAAATCAACCAACCTCATTGTCCAAGCTATCCATGAAATGAAATGAAATGAAATTACCCCCAGACTTCAAAGTAAACAAAAACAAGCCAATTGCTCTTAAAATTGTTGCATATGGTGTCTATCATACCGCACGCATTACCCCCAAAATGTTTAAATGTACCCCATTTGGGGTAATTTACCTCTGTTCGCCGACCACTGCTCTAAGCTATGGACTTCTTGGTACGAAAACGTCTGTCTGTAGCTCCACTTAACTTAGACATTACTGTATTATTTCTAATCAATTGTATATATTTTTATCCTTAGTATGTGAACTGTCATTGTATTAATAATATTTGTCATATGGACTATAGTCTGCCAATAAACCTTTTCATTTTCATTTTCATTTATCCCATAAGGTATTAAGTTTATCCAACGCAGACTTACCTAACGCGCCGTTCTCGAGGAACCTGACCCCCGCATTGGACGAGGGTTTACTACTGAATTTCGTGCAGATTACCCAAGCAGTTTAGGCGTGTACAAACGAACATAGAACAGACAGACAGGGATCAACATATATATATATATATATATACACACGAGTATATATGCTAAATTAGCATAATTTGACTTTTTTCAGGAAGCATTGTGTAGCGACAACATTCTATCTCATTCAAACTTTATTTGATGAAAGAAACAGCTTGTTTGAGATAAGAGTAATTGCAGCAAAAATAGCGTCAAAGAAGACTAATTATTTATTTATTTTAATAAGGAAACACGGTTGAGAGAAACAAAAATTAAGTTAAGTTGCTTTCAGGATATGTTACATCATTTTTTAATACTGTATTTATATCAAAGGCCAATGTTATTTATGAATTCGTGTGAAAAAACTCGTGTCTTCATATTGAACAACATGAATTATTTGTAAGGGGACTAAACATTTTCACAGAATGGTCCACAGAATGGGGTAAAAAATCGAAGTTCAATTTCTTTTCCTCCCAGGCTATAATCTGGTTCCTTTTAGCTAAAATATATTTCATGTAAAATTTAAGGCAAATTGAATAACGTTTAGGGGTGGCTCAAAGCTGTTTTTTGTATACCATTATGCCCTTTATTAATATAGTGAATAATTAAAAGAAACATTATTTACAGATACATTAACTAATGATTATTTTTCTTTCAGATAGATTTATTAAATTTACAGGTTTTGCAATGTCAAATAAACGTACATTTTACTTAATGAAAAAGTCAGAGGAAACAATCACTGGAGCCAAGCTGCCTTCCCGTGGCCAGGTCCTCCGCATGTTCCTCCACCATCATCAAGTCTTGAAGAAGGAGATCAAACCTAGTTCAGAAGCTGTTTTTGAAGAATTGCGTCTCTTCTGGAAGAGAGCCCGAATCCCTACTCAAAGGAAAGACCACATTCTTCACAAAATTCAGGCTCTACACTTGGAGTGGAAAGCGATTAAGAAGAATGCTGGGAGGAAAAGCAACTCTCAGTTGAAAAAGAGAAAACCTTTCAGGAAGAAATGGAGAACCTATTTGATGTCGCCCATGCTGATGCCTTTACCTTAATCAAAAATGAAGAAGACCGGCAGTTCTTGATCCAACAAAGGAAAGCGGGACGAGTGGGATCAATGGTCTCTGCAGATATGGTGACTGACAAGGCAGAAAAGAGAGCTGCTGAGAAGCAAATGAAACTGGTAAATAGGAAGCGGAAAGCTGAAGAAGAAAAATATGCTGCTTCACAGGAAGTTATGCTAGATCAGGGAAGTTCTTCTTCTGAGTCTTTATGTGAGTCAGAAAGAGAAGATGAAGATTACCTTATTAATCCCCCATCTACCAGCGGACCAACTCCACCAAAGAAAAAGGCAGCAAAGAATATCATATCTCCTGAATTGGCTGCTGCTCTGGACAGGACTGGCATCAGTGACAGGAGGGCCACCTTTGTATTAGCTGAAACTGCATCTAGCCTTGGTCAAGATCTTTCAGAGGTGAACATCTCTCATTCTTCAATCAAAAGGCACCGAGAGAGGCATCGAAGGCAAATAACCCATGCCATTAAAGCTAGCTTTAGTCCAAGTATTTCGATTGTCCACTGGGATGGGAAGTTGATCCCTAATCTACTTGCCAAGAATGAAAAGGTAGACAGACTCCCAGTCCTTGTCTCTTCAGTTGAATCAGGTGATTCAAAACTGCTTGGTGTTCCCAAACTACCAAGAATATACCGCGCAAGATGAGAGCGAGAGAACGAAACAAATGAAAGATCCCGGGTTCGATTCTCGGGTGGTTACCTCATTTTTTCATTTGTTTCGTTCTCTCGCTCTCATCTTGCGCGGAATATTCTCCTATACAAGCGTCGTTCTTTACGTTAATTATACTGCGTGTTTGCAGTTTAAATGTATATAATGTACGGCATGCGGGCGGTGCCCCTTTGGGGCATAGGTTTCTGCGAGTATGTAGAGGAATTACGGCATTTGATTGAGTGAGGGCCGTGGTGTAATGGTCATCATATCTGACCGGCAATCGGAAGATCCCGGGTTCGATTCCCGGGTGGTTACCTCATTTTTTCATTCTCTCGCTCTCATCTTGCGCGGAATATTCTCCTATACAAGCGTCGTTCTTTACGATATATATATATATATATATATGTTATACGAGTATATATATTAAAAAATCGACCCCACCAGGGTTCAAACCCACCACCTCTTGAATAGAAGGTGAGGACGCTAACCATTATACTACGACGAGATAAAAGTTATCAGAATCTGCCATATATTTAAACAACAGAGGAAACGCATAACGTTTTCGCGTCCGTAGGCATTTCACTGTACGCGTTAACCCTCCCGCACTCAAGGTAATAACCAGCATTTCCTTCAAATTATTTGGTGCAACGCTGGAGTCCCATATGTGGAATATCATGCATGAACACGCATGGATTAACAAAATTAACAAATAGTGATTGAAGGTAAAAAGGTATTTTAACAAGATAGGGTCCATCTTCTACATTCCCGAACTGTTATTGAAATTATTTACAAAATAGATGAATGCACGTTCCAGAATATTCCTTTCAGTTATGTTAATTTTTAACAAGAATTTTAGAACTCTCCCAATTAATACTACCATTATTTATATATATATATATATATATTAGGGTGACAACTTCTTATAGGGATAAAATTTGAAATTCAAAAGAATTTGCCGGCCATTTGTCCAATGCTGCCACCCTATGAGGAAACACCGTAGACGAAATCTCATGGAATTCGGAAAGCATTTAGGGGTGCCTCGAGTCACATGAATGAAACTGTCGCGCGGAAGAAATTTCAAGAATGAACGAGTTTCGACAACGCTTCAAAAACAAAAATGTTTCGAGAATGCAAGTGTATTATATAATTTAATAGAATTGTTTCCTTTATTTCATACTATAGATTATGCAAATCGATTAATTTATTTCATTAAATTAAAATTTTCATAAATAAATCGTTAAATAATATGATGTGTATCAATCTTTGGATGATCAGCTTTTGGTGCTTCAAGTTCATTTTGCATACGACTGCCTGACTGAAAACAACGCTTAGAAGTTCTCTCCCGATTCTTTTAAGATATCTAAGGTAATATTTTTTATTTTGATACATTGATTATATTATTATTGGCGTACATGGAATGCATGGGACCATCATCTGGTCCAGATATCCTCCTATTCTCCCGCTTCAAAGAGACGTGGAATACAATTTGCCAAGATAAGTACAAGACCCTGTCAGACCTTCCATCGAGTCTGAATGAGAATCGAGAAGAACTGATCGCTTGCTGGAATCTATATCTGACAAAACATCAGCCGAGGGATGATTACCGTGAATTCTTGGAGTTGTCGATTACAATCCTTGGAGGTAATTTACCTAACTTTAGGTTTCGGCGACCTGGAGCACTTCACCGAGCACGTTGGATGGCAAAAGTAATTTATTCATTAAAAATCCTGCTGCTTTCCCATCAGTTCAGACTTACAACTCGTGAAATGTCTGGCTTAAAACGATTTGTATTTTTTGCCCTGGAGTTATATGTCAGCGCGTGGTTCACGGCCAGCAGTCCTTCATCTGCTCCCGCGAACGATTTGAAGCTTCTTCAAGACCTAGCAAAGTACCACGATGAAAAGATCTCAGCATCCTGCCTTAGTGTCCTCGGTCGTCACTTATGGTACCTCAGCGAGTACTTGATTGGTCTCGCACTCTTTGATAAAGGTATCAATGCAACGACGAAAAAGAATATCGCTCGATCAATCCTCGAAAAAGAAGCTGCTGAAGATCCTCCAAAGCGAACCCCAATACCTGCTGTTTCTTCCATTTCAACAAAGCAGCTCTCGGACTTTGCCTCGAAAGGATCAAAGCTTCTCTTTGAACTTCTAAAAATTAATGATGGTTTCTTGTCCAAGGAACCAGAGACCTGGCCGGACGACGAAGATTTCAAGACTGGTTTGACTATAGTTGAAGGACTAAAAGTCGTCAATGACATGGCAGAGAGGGGAATTGCCTTGATCCAGGCCTTCAATACAAAGATTACGAAGAATGAAGAACAGCGCCAACATCTCTCGCAGGTTGTTGAGGATCATAGGAAGTCTCAGCCTGGTACATTGAAAAAGGGGTATGGCTTGAGGAAAAGCAAGAATTAATGGGTGGTCTACAATTGAATGAAAGACACCCTGGAATATATTTAGTAAATATATTATTTACTTATTACGATTGGAGTACGCCTGCACTTAAACCTTATGAACTAAAACTAACGTTTATTTACATTAATTAAAAAAAATATTAATTTATTTTTACTAGGTAATGAATAATTAATTTTTGTATAAGGAGAATTATTTACCTCACTTGAGACACCCTTAAATATTATCTGAATGACCTAATATTTACAGTAGATTGTTTTCTCATGTAGTAGCAGCATTGAACAAATGGCCAATAAAAAACTCCAACTTTCGATTTTTATTGTCACCCTAATATATATATATATATATATATATGAAAAATTATTTCACGAAAGTGACACGTGAAAAGTATTTATGATGAATAAAACCACGAAGGAAAAAAGAAACACAAACGGGTGCTCAAGCGCTTTCGTCTAATGACATCCTCAGGAACACTGGAGTGAAAGGACAGATCAAGGCAATATATAGGTTACAAAAATAAACATACATACATACATATTCATATATATATACATATACATATATTATATATATATATATATATATATATACATATATATAGTAAGCATAGAAAAAATTGTGGGAGGAGCCAACATTTATAGTATGGTCACAAAAGAATAAAGAAATAAAAATAAATATAAATATAAATTGAGAAAAAATTAATTACCAAATAGTGCCTTAGTGATATATATGTCACAGCCTAAATAATCATAAAGAAATAAACAGGCAAATAAAAAAACCACAAATATATATACATATATATATATATATATATATATATATATATATATATATATATATATATAAACACTTTTAGCACTTTGGCCGACCTTCAATATAAATTCAAATGGCTTGTTTATGGAACAGGTCACAAAAGAATAAAGAAATAAAAATAAATATAAATATTGTAAGTGGAGTCTATAATTCAAGCTCAAAGGGAAGTTTTACAATCAATTTAATAGATGATGCCAAATTGATATATATGTCACAAAAAAAAAAAAAAAAAAAAAAAAAAAAAAATTAATTATTAAAAAAATAATAAAAATAATAATAATAAATTGAAAGATAAATTTTAAGAGAGGCAACCAATTTATAAGGGAAAAATTACCACATATGCATATTATAGTCACAAACGAATAAAAAAGTACAAGTAAATATAAATTGGAAAACAAAATGATGCCTAGATGATATATAAAGAACAATAAAATATATATACAACATATATACGGTATATATACGAAATATAAACGCAATATATACAGAATATATATATATATATATGCATAAGGGAAAAAAAATTACCAAATTTGTTTTTATAATTATTGTCTGAAAAACGGTAGGTCGCAAAAGAATAAAGAAATAAAAATAAATATAAATTGAAAAAATTACAAATAATACACGTACCATGTATACCCGCATAACCAAATATATATACATATACACACATATATACAAACACACACACACACACACATATATATATATATACACATACAAGCTTGACCTCGCGAAATGAGAAATCATCGCGCAGAACCTTTGTGAGGTTGTAAGGTAAGGTAAGGTACATACACATATATATATATATATATATATATATACGTTTAACTGCATACATACATACATACATACATACATATACACACATACATACATACATATACACACATATATACATACAAACACATTTAACTGCAATGACCACACACATACTCACATACACATACATACATACACATACACGCATACAGCAAAAAATTGAAAAATAAAAAGTGAGAGAAACAAAGACAAAAACAAATTTTTTACCAAAGATTTAACAACCTGCCCTTTTTGTTTAAATCCATTCTGAAGGAATTCAGAGCAACGGGATCGAGTTGAAACAGACCTTTACTCATGTTAAGGTTATTTGTAAGTTGAATTATAGCCGACTCAAGAATATTTCTATTAACAATGTTGCTAGAGTGAAACAAAACTGAAACATTATTCCAATCAATACAATGGGATAACTCTGACAAATGGACAAAAAGGGCACTGGACAACTGTCCCGTTCTAACGGAATATTGATGCTGTTTTACACGCGTTTGCAAATCCTTTCCCGTCTGACCTATGTAAAAGGAATCACATTGCTCTACACCCAATTTTATAGATAATGCCTAAATTATTGGTAGGGCTATTTTTTACTATGATGTTTTTCACAATATTGTTATATGAAAAAACTACACTGATATCCAAAAGTTTAAGTACATTAGCAATGCCTAAGAAGCCCGGGAAAAATGGAAGTACTAAAATATTCTTTGACAAGGTGCGAGTGTTATTATTCACACGATAGAAGGTTCGTTTAGCCTTATTAAGACAAGATTCCATGAACGCAGATGGGTAACACAACTCACTTCCAATACCGTTGATATTTTCCAATTCGGCATCGATGTATTCCGGACTGGCGATCCTAAGAGCGCGGAGAAACATTGAGGAAAATATGGCCTTTTTAATAGGGGTGTCATGTCCAGAGTAAAAGTGTACGTAGGACAAATTGTTTGTTTTTTTCCGATAGATACTAAACTTAAAACCGGGCTATCCCTATGAACACGCACATCCAAAAACGGGATTGAGTTGTCTTGTTCCACTTCTAAAGTAAATTTAATGGAGGGGACTTGGTCATTTAACTGAAGGAGGAAGTCATCCAGGTCACGATTCATGGGCCAGATACACAAAATATCGTCGACGTACCGCAACCAAGGGATGCCAACCCCCAGGATTCTCGGAATGTAAGTAATTTCAAAAAACTCCATATAAATATTGGAGAGAAGGGGCGACAAAGGGTTGCCCATGGCCATCCCAAAAACTTGTTGATAATGCTCGCCATTGAAAGTGAATTTACAATCCTTGATACAAAGCTTAATAAGCTCCAAAACAGTGTGTGCAGGTAATGGTAAATCATAATTATGTAATTCTCTGGCGAGAAAGTCAAGCATATCATCAATCGGCACTTTTGTGAACAATGAACAAACGTCGAAACTGATCAATCTATCGTTGGTATTAATGCGAACATTATTCAATTTTTCAGTGAGATCCATGGAATTTTTTACGTGTGAATCAGAGACAGTTCCAAGAATGGGGGACAAAACATTAACAAGCCATTTGGAGAGTTTATAGGTAATAGAGCCCACCGAGCTAATAATAGGGCGCATAGGGTTACCCGGTTTGTGGGTTTTAATAAGACCATAAAGATAAGGCAGAGCAGGTGAAGTGGACAAAAAAAGGGAATTAAATCCTTATGATCTTTGAGAATGCGTTTCAAGCCACTATTGAATGATTTGATGACATCATCCTGTGGGTTCTTCCTAAGTTTCACGTATGTGGCGGGGTCCTGAAGCAGCTCATTCATCTTTCCAATGTAATCCACTTTGTCCATAATGACTAAGGTGTTAGCCTTGTCTGCTTTAGTAATATGGAGCTCACTATCTTTTTTTAATTGTGAAAGGCTATTGCGGAAACGTTTAGGAAAGTTATCTTCGTAAGAAATATTCGCAGCACCATAGACCAGGCCTTTAACTATGTTAACCAAAAACTGAGGAAGGTTACACTGTTTTTCAAAACGAGCAAGACTATGACAAATTTGTAAAGCAGTAGGTTTTTTAACAATATAAAAGGACATACCAAATCCAAGGGCACTTTTTGCATCGTCACTAATGTTTTTCGAAGAAAGGTTCAAAACACACTTTGAGCTTGCTTTTTTACTCCACTGACTATTTCGAATGAGACTTTTAATTTTGCGATCCAAAATGTTTCGAAGTGAAGAAGTTCTCCGACGCAACTCGTTGTAAATTTCATCAAACAAAGGTTGGATCCACGGTTGGGGAATAACAGTCAAAACATTACGTTTGGCAATGCCTAAATTTTTGAAGGTGGACCACTCATTTTGTCTGGTGACTTCAATATGTTTCTTTAAAATTACTCTGCTAAAGTTGTTGAACGGATGGTCGTCCATTTCTCTGAGGCGAATCGGAAGGAGGGACTTGGGAAGGACCTGCTCCTCCAGACAATTAGTAAGAAACTTTCGTCGGATCCGAATTGCATGCCCCTTCATTAATGTAGAAGCAAACACCGACACAAACGGGGACAATAGAGGGAACAGCAAGGCGAAGGAACGCGTGGTGTTCATTATATGAAAAATTATTTCACGAAAGTGACACGTGAAAAGTATTTATGATGAATAAAACCACGAAGGAAAAAAGAAACACAAAGGGTGCTCAAGCGCTTTCGTCTAATGACATCCTCAGGAACACTGGAGTGAAAGGACAGATCAAGGCAATATATAGGTTACAAAAATAAACATACATACATACATATTCATATATATATACATATACATATATATATATATATATATATATATATATATATTATATAGTAAGCATAGAAAAAATTGTGGGAGGAGCCAACATTTATAGTTTATGAAACAGATCACAAAAGAATAAAAAATAAATAAATATAAATATAAATTGAGAAAAAATTAATTACCAAATAGTGCCTTAGTGATATATATGTCACAGCCTAAATAATCATAAAGAAATAAACAGGCAAATAAAAAAAACATATATATACATACATATATATATATATATAATATATATATATATATATATATATATAAAAAGACACTTTTAGCACTTTGGCCGACCTTCAATATAAATTCAAATGGCTTGTTTATGGAACAGGTCACAAAAGAATAAAGAAATAAAAATAAATATAAATATTGTAAGTGGAGTCTATAATTCAAGCTCAAAGGGAAGTTTTACAATCAATTTAATAGATGATGCCAAATTGATATATATGTCACAAAAAAAAAAAAAAAAAAAAAAAAAAAAAAATTAATTATTAAAAAAATAAAAAAATAATAATAATAAATTGAAAGATAAATTTTAAGAGAGGCACACCAATTTATAAGGGAAAAATTACCACATATGCATATTATAGTCACAAACGAATAAAAAAGTACAAGTAAATATAAATTGGAAAACAAAATGATGCCTAGATGATATATAAAGAACAATAAAATATATATACAACATATATACGGTATATATACGAAATATAAACGCAATATATACAGAATATATATATATATATATATGCATAAGGGAAAAAAAATTACCAAATTTGTTTTTATAATTATTGTCTGAAAAAACGGTAGGTCGCAAAAGAATAAAGAAATAAAAATAAATATAAATTGAAAAAAATTACAAATAATACACGTACCCATGTACTGTATACACGCATAACCAAATATATATACATATACACACATATATACAAACACACACAACCATGGATCCAACCTTTGTTTGATGAAATTTACAACGAGTTGCGTCGGAGAACTTCTTCACTTCGAAACATTTTGGATCGCAAAATTAAAAGTCTCATTCGAAATAGTCAGTGGAGTAAAAAAGCAAGCTCAAAGTGTGTTTTGAACCTTTCTTCGAAAAACATTAGTGACGATGCAAAAAGTGCCCTTGGATTTGGTATGTCCTTTTATATTGTTAAAAAACCTACTGCTTTACAAATTTGTCATAGTCTTGCTCGTTTTGAAAAACAGTGTAACCTTCCTCAGTTTTTGGTTAACATAGTTAAAGGCCTGGTCTATGGTGCTGCGAATATTTCTTACGAAGATAACTTTCCTAAACGTTTCCGCAATAGCCTTTCACAATTAAAAAAAGATAGTGAGCTCCATATTACTAAAGCAGACAAGGCTAACACCTTAGTCATTATGGACAAAGTGGATTACATTGGAAAGATGAATGAGCTGCTTCAGGACCCCGCCACATACGTGAAACTTAGGAAGAACCCACAGGATGATGTCATCAAATCATTCAATAGTGGCTTGAAACGCATTCTCAAAGATCATAAGGATTTAATTTCCCTTTTTTTGTCCACTTCACCTGCTCTGCCTTATCTTTATGGTCTTATTAAAACCCACAAACCGGGTAACCCTATGCGCCCTATTATTAGCTCGGTGGGCTCTATTACCTATAAACTCTCCAAATGGCTTGTTAATGTTTTGTCCCCCATTCTTGGAACTGTCTCTGATTCACACGTAAAAAATTCCATGGATCTCACTGAAAAATTGAATAATGTTCGCATTAATACCAACGATAGATTGATCAGTTTCGACGTTTGTTCATTGTTCACAAAAGTGCCGATTGATGATATGCTTGACTTTCTCGCCAGAGAATTACATAATTATGATTTACCATTACCTGCACACACTGTTTTGGAGCTTATTAAGCTTTGTATCAAGGATTGTAAATTCACTTTCAATGGCGAGCATTATCAACAAGTTTTTGGTATGGCCATGGGCAACCCTTTGTCGCCCCTTCTCTCCAATATTTATATGGAGTTTTTTGAAATTACTTACATTCCGAGAATCCTGGGGGTTGGCATCCCTTGGTTGCGGTACGTCGACGATATTTTGTGTATCTGGCCCATGAATCGTGACCTGGATGACTTCCTCCTTCAGTTAAATGACCAAGTCCCCTCCATTAAATTTACTTTAGAAGTGGAACAAGACAACTCAATCCCGTTTTTGGATGTGCGTGTTCATAGGGATAGCCCGTGTTTTAAGTTTAGTATCTATCGGAAAAAAACAAAATTTGTCCTACGTACACTTTTACTCTGGACATGACACCCCTATTAAAAAGGCCATATTTTCCTCAATGTTTCTCCGCGCTCTTAGGATCGCCAGTCCGGAATACATCGATGCCGAATTGGAAAATATCAACGGTATTGGAAGTGAGTTGTGTTACCCATCTGCGTTCATGGAATCTTGTCTTAATAAGGCTAAACGAACCTTCTATCGTGTGAATAATAACACTCGCACCTTGTCAAAGAATATTTTAGTACTTCCATTTTTCCCGGGCTTCTTAGGCATTGCTAATGTACTTAAACTTTTGGATATCAGTGTAGTTTTTTCATATAACAATATTGTGAAAAACATCATAGTAAAAAATAGCCCTACCAATAATTTAGGCATTATCTATAAAATTGGGTGTAAGCAATGTGATTCCTTTTACATAGGTCAGACGGGAAAGGATTTGCAAACGCGTGTAAAACAGCATCAATATTCCGTTAGAACGGGACAGTTGTCCAGTGCCCTTTTTGTCCATTTGTCAGAGTTATCCCATTGTATTGATTGGAATAATGTTTCAGTTTTGTTTCACTCTAGCAACATTGTTAATAGAAATATTCTTGAGTCGGCTATAATTCAACTTACAAATAACCTTAACATGAGTAAAGGTCTGTTTCAACTCGATCCCGTTGCTCTGAATTCCTTCAGAATGGATTTAAACAAAAAGGGCAGGTTGTTAAATCTTTGGTAAAAATTTGTTTTTGTCTTTTGTTTCTCTCACAATTTTATTTTTCAATTTTTTGCTGTATGCGTGTATGTGTATGTATGTATGTGTATGTGAGTATGTGTGTGGTCATTGCAGTTAAATGTGTTTGTATGTATATATGTGTGTATATGTATGTATGTATGTGTGTATATGTATGTATGTATGTATGTATGTATGCAGTTAAACGTATATATATATATATATATATGTGTATGTACCTTACCTTACCTTACAACCTCACAAAGGTTCTGCGCGATGATTTCTCATTTCGCGATTGTCAAGCTTGTATGTGTATATATATATATATGTGTGTGTGTGTGTGTGTTTGTATATATGTGTGTATATGTATATATATTTGGTTATGCGTGTATACATGGGTACGTGTATTATTTGTAATTTTTTTCAATTTATATTTATTTTTATTTCTTTATTCTTTTGCGACCTACCGTTTTTTCAGACAATAATTATAAAAACAAATTTGGTAATAATTTTTTTTCCCTTATGCATACATATATATATATATTCTGTATATATTGCGTTTATATTTCGTATATATACCGTATATATGTTGTATATATATTTTATTGTTCTTTATATATCATCTAGGCATCATTTTGTTTTCCAATTTATATTTACTTGTACTTTTTTATTCGTTTGTGACTATAATATGCATATGTGGTTATTTTTTCCCTTATAAATTGGTTGCCTCTCTTAAAATTTATCTTTCAATTTATTATTATTATTTTTTATTATTTTTTTAATAATTAATTTTTTTTTTTTTTTTTTTTTTTTGACATATATATCAATTTGGCATCATCTATTAAATTGATTGTAAAACTTCCCTTTTGAGCTTGAATTTATAGACTCCACTTACAATATTTATATTTATTTTTATTTCTTTATTCTTTTGTGACCTGTTCCATAAACAAGCCATTTGAATTTATATTGAAGGTCGGCCAAAGTGCTAAAAGTGTCTTTTTATACATATATATATATATATATATATATATATATATATGTATGTATATATATTTGTGGTTTTTTTATTTGCCTGTTTATTTCTTTATGATTATTTAGGCTGTGACATATATATCACTAAGGCACTATTTGGTAATTAATTTTTTCTCAATTTATATTTATATTTATTTTTATTTCTTTATTCTTTTGTGATCTGTTTCATAAACTATAAATGTTGGCTCCTCCCACAATTTTTTCTATGCTTACTATATATATGTATATATATAATATATATATATATATATATATATATATATGTATATGTATATATATATGAATATGTATGTATGTATGTTTATTTTTGTAACCTATATATTGCCTTGATCTGTCCTTTCACTCCAGTGTTCCTGAGGATGTCATTAGACGAAAGTCCTTGAGCACCCGTTTGTGTTTCTTTTTTCCTTCGTGGTTTTATTCATCATATATATATATATATATCTCAGACGTTTTCCGTGGGTAGGATGTACATATTCAAATATATATTTATGTACTGGAACTTTTTTCTCTCTCTCTCTCTCTCTCTCTCTATATATATATATATATATATATATATATATATATATATATATATATATATATATATATGTGTGTGTGTGTGTGTGTGTGTGTGTATATGTTTACTTATATCGAAATAGTTTTTAGTGATTATAAAAATATATAAAATTCTTTATTTATTGCAGGCATTAAAATTACTCTAGCTGATAAAGTGATAATATAATGGCTTCTCAATTAATTGTGATTCGGAGAGGCAACGTGTGATAGATCGCATACGAGCAATAACATTTCGGGAAGCTCGTGATGCTGGAGCCACCTTTATAACACGTTCATGAGTTGCCAAAAAGTTGCGAAGAAGTGAGGACTTTGTCAAAAGAAATTAGAATAAAACTTTGGATGAATGCAATGGATACAACCAAATCTGGGCGCCCAAATTTGCCACTCTCTCAGGAAACAAAGGACATCATTGAAAGCGGTACGCGTAAGCGGAAAAACAGCTGTGCTAAACTTTCTAGAGAGATCGAAGTGTTGAGAGGAAAGATCGTTAGTGGTGAGATCATTCGACTGTACCGTCATAGGCAAAGTTTAAAGCCTTGTCATGAGCTTCCAAAGCCTAGAAAAACTCAACTTAACATCGATGACAGAATGTAGTTAGCCCATTATCTTGAAGATTGGGATGTGGATGATTTCATGCATTTAGCTGTCTCCGATGAATTTTTTGTTTACGTAACACGTCGGCCTAACTACCAAAATGATCGAGTGTGGGCCACAACACCAGATGAAATCGATGACAATGAACATTATCGCGAATTAATTATTAAAAAGTCCAGACTGTGTTGGTGTGTTTGTTTTGTTCACTGCAAAGAAGCTCATGTGGGTGCTGAAGCCAAATGGTCAGAGTTGGGATGGACAGTATTTTCGTGATATTATTCTATCCCAGCATGTCATTCCTTTTCTAAGAAACCCAAACAATGTTATGGATGTCGATCAGGTTACAGTTACACTTCTGCACGATAAGGCCCCCTGCTTTAAGGTATTAGCCACTCAACAGTCGTTGCGGAACCATGAGATCGATTTCTTTGGAAATGAAGAATGGCCAGGAAATTCTCCTGACCTGAACGTCTGTGAACACATTGGATCAGTTATAAAGGACAAGGTTGAATGTCTCTTGTTTCAAGAACCTGCAGCAAATCGATTTTCGAAGGATACAATGACGCAACACATTGAAACTGTATTAGCAAATTTGCGTAACGATCAAGATCTATTCATGTCACTTTTGGCAAGTTACTCAAAGCGAATTCAGGCTGTCTTGGAAGCCAATGGAAGGAACACCAAGTTTTAATTGTTTCTCATTAAATGCAGGATTAAATTCTCTTTTGTAAGGTATGTTTAGTTTTACTGTACCTCTAATGGTTTAGGCCATGGGCGGGGGGGGGTCTAATTTTTATTGGAGCCCCGTATATATTGACTATTTATTTTCGATTGATTTCAATCATCTTTCAGTTTTGATTACCTTCACTTTAAATTATGAAGTAAAAAAATACGTAATGAAAATATGATAAATTTATTTATCTTTTCTAAAATCTGAATTAAGTTTATCTATAAATAAAAAACTCAAAAGTAATTAATTTCTAAATATATATTTAGACATTGCAAGAAATGCTTGTATATATATATGTACAGGGTGGGCGGAAAGTAGCTCCCTATTTTGGATTGGTAAAAAAATACGTATATTATCCATTTATTTCAGAAGAAATAATATGAAAAGGTAGGCATACATGGTAGGTTTTCTCTAAAATTCAATGTGGGCTCCAACTCTTTCCACCAGCTTCTGGAGCCGCCCAGGAATGGCGTCCACTGACTTTAGCAGGAACTCTGGCGGGATGGAGGACATGACTTCCCGAATTCGGTCCTCCAGTTCTTCCAATGTCCTCGGTTTGGTGCGGTAGACTTCTTCCTTTACCCAACCCCAAAGAAAGAAGTCGCACGGTGTCAAGTCGGGGCTCCTGGCTGGCCATTGATGTGGACCACGACGACCCATCCAACGCCCAGGGAAGTGGGCATCCAGCCACTCACGGACAACAAGAGCGAAGTGCGGAGGGGCGCCATCTTGCATAAATATCAGATCGTCGATGTTCTCCCATGTGCTGACAACCGGCCAGACCTCGTTTCGCAACATAGCAAGGTACCGCTCAGCATTCATGGTGTTGCGCAGAAAGAACGGACCCACAACCTGATCTGAGGTCATACCACACCACACCGTTACACTGAACCGATTCTGCCGTTTTTCAGCGGTAACCGTGCGACTTCTTTCTTTGGGGGTGGGTAAAGGAAGAAGTCTACCGCACCAAACCGAGGACATTGGAAGAACTAACTGGAGGACCGAATTCGGGAAGTCATGTCCTCCATCCCGCCGGAGTTCCTGCTAAAGTCAGTGGACGCCATTCCTGGGCGGCTCCAGAAGCTGGTGGAAAGAGTTGGAGCCCACATTGAATTTCAGAGAAAACCTACCATGTATGCCTACCTTTTCATATTATTTCTTCTGAAATAAATGGATAATATACGTATTTTTTTACCAATCCAAAATAGGGAGCTGCTTTCCGCCCACCCTGTATATGTATATATATATATATATATATAAGTGGGTACGCGCGTATATAAGAACCGATTAAGGGAAAGAGTTATATGTATGCTGTGCAAATTATTATTTTAGAATAAAGAGAGACAAGCATACATGATGGTTATAGAATGTATCATAGTTATTTTAAATGCTTCATTTATTTCTTTGAATGGTGAGTCTAATTCATTCGTTATCTTTACATTAGGGTGGATCACTTTTCACTTTTTTTTTTTAAATTATAGCTGGTCAAAGTTTTTCCCATGATTTGGTTTAGTGGAAGTACACTGACACCATTTTTACCAAAATCGATCAATATTTAGGGGTCGCGCATCGACCTTGAAAATTTCAATTTTGGAAATTTGGCCAAATTGACAATTTTTTACTGAATAAAGATAAATCATCAAATGACCATATTTTCTGAATCCTCTCAGTGAAAGAAATCCTCTCAGATACTTACCAAGTTGATCGGACAAGTGGTTTAGAAGTTACACTCACCTAGAAATAACATTAAAATTTAAAATACCGTATTTGTCCCCCGTTATGGACGTAATCATAGCATCAGTAGCTGGCGCATCCTAAAATCCCAATTACACACACATGCTATGTCTATGACCAATATTTTTACTAATCACAGTTTGCTTTTTACAGATCAACTGTGTCAATTGATTCTTGTTTGATAAATCTAGACTTTAGTACAATGGATAAACTGTTAACAATCAGGAGTGGGAAGACTCTGAAAGTTACTTATTCTGGAAAAGAGAAAGCAGCAACAACAGCACCACCTTCTCTAAGGTCAGCCACGGACGTCTTCTTAATTGGTCAGCCATCTTCCTCGATCGGTGGTGCCAAATTGCCAACCACCCATCAAGTTCTCCAGTACTTCTTCTATGCCAAGCAGGAAACTACTGACAGGAAGGCCGCCGTAAAAGACACGGTGGCCAATGTTCTGGCATTTTGGAACATGGCACGTATAAAGACGATCACGAGGCGTACCTGCCAAAGAAAACTGGAGTTACTGTGGGAAGAGTGGCACTCGCTGCAGAAGAGCAAGATGAGAGACAGTGACGCGGGAAAAGGCAGGGAGAAGTTTTCAGAAAATCTGAACAAGCTCTGGGACATCGGAGCTCCCGATGCTATTGAAGAGATACAGAAAAGTCGACTGCTCTCAAACAACAACAAACAAGAAGATATTAAATTTTGTGAGGATCAACGGGGCCTGCGCCAGGCAACAATGAGTGGGAATGATAAAGTGTTCGTTGTCAAGAGAAAACGGCAACTCTCAAGACAACAATCTCGTGATGAGCCAGGCACCTCAAAAACGAAATTAGGAACCGAAGCTGAGAGCGACGATGAATCTATAGAAAGCAGATCATCGAGCAACTCCGAATCACAGCTAGAACCACCATACCAACAGCCGAGAGAATCAACTGTATCAATCAGCCTTCCTCACCGCATCCTCAATGCACCGGCTGTTATTGAAGTGGCTGATCGCTTCCGGATGTCCAATAATCAGGTGTGTGTATATCAGTAATGATCTTTCCTTGACAAAGATATAATAGACGTAACGACGGAAAATTTAGTGATTATTTTGTCACATAAAAACTATACGCATCCTTGTCAATTTCCTTTCAATTTCGCACATAGGTGGCAAGTGTCGTGGCGGCAGTCCTACGTTCGGCAGATCCGCCCGCAGACCTGGACAAATTCAGTATCTCGAGGGACACGTCTCGCCGTGGAAGAGTGGCACATCGTTGTGAAGTGTCGACAGCTGTGCAGAAATCCTTCGTATCTCCGAGGCATGCTGTCGTCCACTGGGACGGTAAAGTAATCAAGGTCAGTTTTGCCGTCACCGTGGACGACAGTGAATTAACATGTTCCAGTGACGACAGTGGATTGACATATTCCAGTGGACGATAATGGATTGGCATGTATGACATACGTTTCAGGACTCTCTTGGATCATTGGAGCACCGCCAGGCGATTCTCATCTCCGGAGCTCCCCAATGCACAGAAGGAAAGTTGCTGGCCGTTCCGACTGTTGCTGACGGCACCGGTCTGTCCCAGGCCCAGGCGACCTTTCGTGCTCTCAAAGACTGGGGATGCGAGAACAACGTGATTGGACTGTGCTTCGACACAACTTCCTCCAATACGGGGAGGGTGCAGGGTGCGGTGGTCCGGCTGGAGAACATGCTTGGTAAACCGCTCTTCCAGCTGGGCTGTCGCCATCACGTTATGGAGCTCATCGTGGGGGCAGTGGTCATCACCGCGTTTGGAAGAACCACAGCACCAACTGAACCTTTGTTCCAGTATCTGAGGAGAAGGTGAATTTCAAGTCTAAGGCGCATTTGTTTTCTCCAATGATTTTTTGCCTTCAGAGCAATTGAGATATCAGCGTCCTTCTGCTAATGATGTTAATAGCAGTCGAAAAGGGAAACTTCAGTCGTTTTCATGCAATATTTTCATAACTCCCCTTTCAGGTGGGACAAGCTCGACCTCTCGACTTATCGCGAGCTGGAGATCGAGCATTTGGCGGAGGTGACGTGGCTGATGGAGCTCCGAGATGAGGCAGTCAAGTTCCTCGGCACCGCTTCTGGTCTTGTCGGAGAAGACTACCGAGAAGTGGCGGAGATTACACTCCTGGTACTCGGGGCCCAGCCACGTAGTGGCACACACTTCATGCGCCCAGGAGCCTACCATCATGCGAGGTGGATGGCCAAGGTTGGTATTTTGAATTAGAAGTTAAATATTGTATTGCCTTCTGCAAACAGCCATTTGAAATGGAGTGGTATCGGTATTTATACATCGCAGTGCGTATTCGTTTCAGATCATCTACTACACGAAGCTCCTGATGTTCAGCGGTCAGCTGGAGTTCGACGACGAGCTGGTACAGAAACTTCAGAGAGTGGTACTATTTACTGCACTCCTCTACGCACCTGCCTGGCTGGCGGCTCCTGTCGCAGCTGATGCCCTGCTGAATGACCTTGTGTTGTACCAGCGTCTTCTGCAGTACAGGGCTGTGGATCGCGAGATTGCAGAGGCTTCACTGGCAGTGATCAGGCGGCACTTGTGGTATCTGAGGCCCCAGACCGTCGTTTTCGCCCTCTGCAGTGACAAAGTGGAAGACACTGT